>PVIU01000374.1:0-337991 GCA_004026605.1 Ondatra zibethicus | reverse complement strand
AATGCCACTGTCCCAAACACACACACACATACGAATGCCACCGTCCCAAACACACACACACACATACGAATGCCACCGTCCCAAACACACACACATACGAATGCCACCGTCCCAAACACACATCCAAAGGCAGCCCTGGGCTGCACTGGCACAGCCCCATGGCACACACCGCTTGGCAAAAGGTGGATACAATGCCTGAGGCCCTGACTGGCCTAAGAGGAAGAGAGGAAGACAGGCTCCCTTCCCTGGGTCCCCTCTCCCAATCCATGCTGGGATCCTACCCTAAGATAGCCTGTACATTTCCCTCCTGGGACATAAACAGTGAGGTGCCCCACTTTCAGTGAAAACCCTGTGTGAAAGGACTTTTGGCTGACTGCACTTTGGACCCCAAGAAAGGCATAGCTAGGTGGCACCCTGTCCCCGAGGCTGTGGTTCTTACTGTACTGGAAAGAGTGGAAAGAAGCTGGGGGAAACAGCAGAACAGGGGATGCGGAGAAGAGCTCACCACCCCCTCCTTCCGAGGCCTGGGCACTGAGAAGACAGGAGAGTAGGAGGAGGGAACGACAGCCCCATATCCAGCCAACATGTGGAAGGAAGATCTGCAGCTGCCTCTCAGGTTCCTGTCCCAATTCTTCTATTGATTGCTTCTATCTTCCCTGCCCCCACCTCTCAAACTGCAACAAAACATGAATAGGAACCTACGGCTTTTACACTCTGTTCCTTCAGAATCTGTCCCGGGATGGGAGGAGGAGGCGGCGGCCGCTGTGTACTGCAAACTCATGTTCTTGCTGGACTGCAAGAGGGCAGAGTGGGGTTGGGCGGGCTGTGAACAGATTTTATCCACAGCTTCCAGGGCAGGATGGAGAT
The DNA here is from genome assembly GCA_004026605.1 of Ondatra zibethicus. Taxonomy (NCBI): domain Eukaryota; kingdom Metazoa; phylum Chordata; class Mammalia; order Rodentia; family Cricetidae; genus Ondatra; species Ondatra zibethicus. The sequence continues at coordinate 337,124 of PVIU01000374.1, read as the reverse complement.
TTTTCCCTGGGCCTCTTATCTTCCACTCCAGGCCCAAAGTCCAAAACGCAGGAGGAAGCAGGAATGGAAGTAGCCTGCCCTGCGCCCCCTACTGGGAGAAGTCAGAGGTGGGGTCTCCAGCAACCTGGACAAGATTCAACAATGGCACTAAGGCCCCAAAACTCTTCCCACGCCCCAAAATGTCCCCCCACAGTCTCCCTCTATCTAAAGCTGCCTGTCTGGATGGTGGGAAACAGTCCTGCTCTACAGTCTCCAGGACAGTTCTACTGTAATGTAAACGCCATCTTTTTTTATGACTTCTTTATTCGTGTATGCGAGCGCTCTGTCTTCATGTGCACCAGGAGGAATCTGATACCCCTATGGATGGTTCTGAGCCACCATGTGGTTGCTGAGAATTGAACTCAGGACCTCTGGAAGAGCAGTCAAGTGCTCTTAACCTCTGAGCCATCTCTCCAGCCCCACCTTGCAACTTTTATCCTCCTTTGTCAATGAGTGCAAGGTGCCTCTACTGGAACAGTCTAAAAGATTTTTAAGGTACACATAAAGTCCCAACCCACAGCAGGTGCCTCCCATTCTACTGGGTCACATGCCCAGCACACAAGTGTGCTTCCTGGATATGCTAGCCTAACCTGGCCCTCTTAGGAATCTGGTAATGTCCCTGTGGTACAGAGGAGGAAGCATGCCAAAGAGATCACCATCTAAGTGACATCCCTGAAGCCCAGAGAATTCCAGGGGTGCCTAAGACAACCATTGTCTTAGTTGTCCTCAGGCCAGGAAACACAAGAACATCAGAGCTACTGCTCCCTTTTCCCAAACACAAGCTAAAGGAAGGTCACACCCCCTTAGGCCCTTAAACCAGGACACCTCTGCCCTAAATCATGCCAACACACACACACACACACACACACAAACACACACAGTCCCGGCATACATACAGGCTGACATTCCCCTCTTCAGCTCTGGATTTGATTCTCTTCAAACACACTGAATTCTAGAACTCTCTCATGCAGTATACACAAGCCATTAATCCCCCTTCTCAACATACTCAGCCTTGACCCCCTCATCCCCCAAACCATACAACCCTGACCTCCCACAGTAAACACACCAGGCCTCAGGGACAGGAGTCTAGTGCTATCTCTGGGGCCTCCACCCTGGTTCCCTAGGAGACTAGCAGCAGGACAATACCTAGCCTCCCCGCGGTGACCTGAAGAGGCCTTTGGGGTCACCTGTTCTCTGCAGAGTTCACGCAAGACACCTAAGGTGCAACCTCACAAGGTGCAACCTCGCAAGAGGGCCAGGTAGGGGAGGCCATCTAGACAGCTATGTGATTGTGGGACTGGAGCAGGGAGCCTGGGAGGTCACCAGGGACATCACCACTTCATGCTGGAAGGAAAGGCTGCCGCTTTCCACCTCCAGGAACTGCCTGACCCCTGTGCTAGTCCCAGGAGAGGCTAAAGCTGTAAAATTTTGAGCTGCTTCCAGGCACCCAGTGCAAAGCAGGAGGGGGCTGGGATGCCTGGCTGTCTCAGACCCAAGGCCAGGCTTCTGGCCCCTAGTCCTAGAAGGTGCTCAGAGGCTGGGGAGTAGAGAGGAAGAGATGTTGTTGTTTACTAGAGAGGGGGAGGGGTGGGAAACCCACAAGTTCACAGAGGAGGGGGGCAGGAAAAGGGCATTGCCTAACCTGGGTGGAGAAAGCCAAAGAAGGCTGCCATTTGCCCGGTATATGGGCACCCCACCCTGGAAGTAGGTTACCAGGGTGGGGGCTCTCCCCACCCACCTCTAAGAAAGAGGAAGGTGTTTGCAACACTCAGAGGAAGGCAGAGAATCTACTTTGTCTCTCACAGGGGTCAGATCCCAAATCTCCTTGTAGCCCCTCCAGGGAGTCTGTCTTTCCAGCCCCTTGTTACCAGCACATGGAAAAGGATAAGCGGTTGGCAAGTACCAGCTTACAGGACCCCTAACTCCTTTGCTTCTTAAAAATTCCACCCTGGAAGAAAGTATAATTCTCCCAGCTCTTGGTGTGAGCTCTCACTCCCTTCAAATGCAGAGAGCATCTTTTTTTTTTTTTTTTTTTTTTTTTTTGGAGACAAGGTTTCTCTGTATAGTCCTAGCTAGCCTGGAACTTGCTCTGTAGACCAAGCTGGCCTTGAACTCAGAGATCCACCTGCCTCTGCCTCCAGAGTGCTGGGATGAAAGGCCTGCGCCACCACCTTCAGGCTGCGGGGATTATTTTTCCATAGGTGCACTTGCCCAATCCCCAACACTCTGGTCTCCCCTTCAGCAGCACAGACTAGAAAACCAGAACAGAATAGGGTTCTCAGACTCCCCTACGTAAGGTAGGGAGAAGAGGTAGAAATCAAAGGTGAAGGCTTGAGGAGTTGCTAGCAGGGGGGAAATGAGGTAGTACCTGTCTGCTCTGCAGCCCCACTGCATAAGGGATTGGAGATGGAAAGGAACATGGGCATAGACTATCTCTTCCTGAAGGCTGGTGGGGCCTGGAAGGGAGGGGGCTGCGACAAAGCCAGAGGACAGAGGCGGTGATCCAGGAAGCAGTGGTGGCTGTGGGCAGAAGGCCAGTTGCGGGCAGTGAGGCGCCCAGCCAGAGCCTGCCCCAGGGACAAAGAGACTCCCTGGCTCCGGGGAGAGAGTGCTACCCCCACACTAAGAAGGGGCACTGACCCAGCCCAGCCAGGCACACAGGGCAGTGGTGCCAGGCAACTTGCCAATGGCTGTGGGAGGGGCAGTGGGTGCCAGGCAGGGCGCTTCATCCCTGCCAACCAGGAGAGGTGGGACACGTTTCCCAGGTCAGCAGCTGACCAGTCAGTCAGCCAGCCAGCCAGCCATGGCCTGCTCTGCTTCCCACCCCCTCCTGCCCCAGGCCAGGCCCAGCTCCCTCCTCCTAGGCTCTGGCCTGGAGCCCAGCTGGGCCCTGGGGGCCAGAGTTACTGTAAGCGGCCTGGCAGGCCCCAAGCCTGGACTTTGCCAGCTGGCTATAGCTACTGCCACCTCCCACTACCTGGCTTGGCCAGCTAGGGAAGGGTACTGAGACCCTTGCCCAGCCAACTTGTGACCCTCATGGCAGAGGGTAGACGCAGAAAACACAAGCCTTGCCAAGCCTGTGCATGTGTCCAAGGTCAGAGTCCAGGCAGAAAGCCCCCACGGAGCCCCTCCCTGTCCTTCTGGGGCGGGGGAGATGGGGGGTTGCATGGGCTCCAGCTGTGCTGAGCTGCCATGGGCTGTCTCTTGAAGCCCTTTCCCTCAGAGTACTGGAAGAGGGTGGGGTGGAGGTGGGTTTCACTCTCAGTGTAGAGCTGTCATTTCCACCGAATGCTGAGAGGTTTGTTTATCCACCTCAGCCTCTGCATCCATCCTTCCTCAGAGCTATTTATAAGGCCCTCAATAGCATAGCACCAGGGACACAAGGGACAAAGGGGGACAACAACAGTAGGAAGGAACCAAATGGTTTCATCTTTTCTCTACCACCCCCAACATCAAACAAGCACCGATTGGCTAGGAACAGTGGGACCATCATCAAGCCCCCCCCCCAACCCCACACCCATACACACCATGGCCCCCCTAGTCTAGAAAAGACCTTGTCACTCACTGTGCCTCCAGTGCAATCCTGGGGCCCGCCACCCTCCACACTCCCTCCCCCAAGCCTCCCCACCTAGACTTACTGGCTGGGGACGGTGTGCTGTATCCACTAACTGGAAGCTGGTGCTGGAGGCTGCTGAGGGCGCCTGGAGGGGAGAGTCCGCCCAACATAGGGGGAAAGAAGAAGGCGTAGGGGGGCACTGGGTACCCATTGAGGTGCCCGCCCCCAGGTGTTGGGCAGGAACTGCTATTGCTGGCCATGCCAAGCGGTCACAGTCAGAACGGCAGGCAAACAGTCTGGCAGGCAGCTGTGATATGCTTCACGCGGTCTCTCCTCCTCCGGGCATGGGGCCTGGGCCCAGAGGGGGTTTGGGTGGTCAGCCCACCCCCACCCCGTTCTGTCCCTGGAGTTGCAGTCCAAAGTGAGTGAGTTAATTTCAGCCTTCTGGAGCCCCTCCCTAGCCAGGGGCCAGGTGGACTGGGGGATGTCCCAAGAGTCGGTCCTTTGGTTAAGCAGTTCTGTGAGCAGACACTTCTGTAGGAAGGTCCAGAGCTGGTCTTCAGGGTGTCAAAAAGGATGCCACTCCCAGAAGGGCCCCAGATAGGCGGCTGGGGGGTGGCATGTCCTGTGGTGCTGCAGAAAGAGGAAAGGCAGGTAAGTGGGTACTGAGCAGGCGCATGGGATTCCCCACGGCGCTCCCCAACCTGGGCAGCCAGAGATTTTCCTGTGGCACCCAGCTGAGCAGACACCTGGCACCATTCCTGGCTGGCAGGGCCAGCCTAGGACCAGGGCCCAGACACTGCTGGGGGTGACAGGATAGCACAGCCAGGCTGGGATTATGGGGACAGGGCCCAGAGTATGGGAGGGCCTCTCACCCAGAATGCTTGGGAAAGGGTCCACACAGTGCCACTCCAAAGATCAGTGCAGCTGAGGCAAGCAGCTGGCTCTCCTTCCCCCAGTGTGGGTTACCTGAGGTCAAGATACAGAGAACGCGCTGGCAGGGAGGGGGGAGAAGCCGCTTCCCTAAAGCACTGGCACTTCTCAGAAAAATGACTCCTAAGTGGGGGGGGCTCTCACACCACTTCCCCCCTAAACCTAAGACCCAGCATCCCAGATCAGTACATCCCTCCCTTGAGGAGGAGGCCCAATTCCATAGCCACTCAGAGGAATGGATCTCTAGGTCTCCTAGGCAACATTCCCAATAGCAAACAGTACAGGTGGCCCCGGGAAGCCCTAAGTCAGGAAGGCAAAGTTTGCCCAGGATGAAGTCCCTGCCGTCAGCAACAAGGGAGACTGAGTTCAGACTTCATACTTCCATCTGCAAAAACGACACCCAGGGGATGAGGGAGTAAGTGGACAGGACATGCAAGACCAGATGCTACCCTCGCCAGCGTGTACACAGATCCATCCACACCCTATCTGAAGAGCTGAGGCTAGAGGGTAGACACAGATAACACCTTGGGGTAGAAACACAGCTGGGACCTACAGATTCTGATACACAGCCAGATAAGGAGAAACAGAGCTGAGGACTCTTCAAGTCGGTCTGAGTGTAGATTATATATATATATATATACACACACGTATAGGGACATATGTTGCAAATATACACACACATAAATGTATCATATATACACATGTTAGAAGAGACACAAAAATAATCACAGCCAAACAAAACCAGGTCTTACTTCCATCTGTCCCCCTGTCAGGTTCTGATCCAAGAATACTCCTAAATGTCTACACACCAGGATGGCTGTGACCAGCTAACAGGGCCCAGGGATTTGGCTCTGTTGATAAATGTTTTGCTATGCAAGCAAGAGGACCTGATTTTAGATACCCAGCAAAAGCCAGGCACAGTGTCACACACCTGTAACCTCGGTGCTGGAGAAGCAGAGCCAGAAGGCTGCCCTGACCTAACTGAAGCAATAAGCTCCCGGTTCACTCAGAGACACTATCTCAAAAACTATGACAGAGAGTTATTGAGAAAAGACACTCGGTCAGGCTTGGTGGAGCACGCCTTTAATCGCAGCACTCGGGAGGCAGAGGCAGGCAGATCTCTGTGAGTTCCAGGACAGGCTCCAAAGCTACAGAGAAACCCTGTCTCAAACAAACAAACAAACAAACAAACAACAAAAAACAAAGGATAAAACAAAACCTTAATGGCACTCGCGTACATAGCAAGTCCATTTCCTGGGTATCTACCCAAGAAACAAGACAATGGAAGCCATGCGCAGCAAGGTTTGTGTGTGCATGCTCAGATCAGGATCACAGATCCCAAGGGAGCAGTGAAACCAACCCAGAAGTCTAAAATGGTGGACACCCAATGTGCTAGAGTATTTCTGTGCCAAAAAAGAGAACAAAGAACTGACATACAAACATGGCCAAGCCCTGAGAACAATACAGTTGCCCAAGATGGTATGTTGTATGATTCGACTTCTAAGAATGTCCAGGAGGAGCAGATCTGTGTGCATACATTTGTGGTTACTAGGAACTAGGGCGTGAATGTCAGGGAAAGGAGAAGTAGCTGCTAGTGGGTATGGGAACTTCTGGGGGTGGTGAAAACGTTTTAAAGTCGGTGGTGGCGGCGGCGGCAATGGTGGTGGTAGCTGCATGACTCGATACACAAGCGAGAGCTATGCAACTGTGCAGAGTTGCAGCTCCTTATCTTTCTGGCTTCTTTCTGAAAAGGTCTCACTCACTAAATCACTCAAGCTGGCACTGAACTTGCAATCCGTCTGTCTGAACCTCCAGAGGACTGAGATTACAGGTGTCCACCACCCACGCTGGGCTTAAACTGTATACTTTAATGGGTGCATTTTGTGGTAAGTGAGTTACTATCGCAGTAAACCTCTTTAAAAGAAAAAAAAATAGAGCTACAGAGACCTAAAATAAGAATTGTCAGCTAGGTGGTGATGGCGCACACCTTTAATCTCAGCACTCGGAAGGCAGAGGAAGGCGGGTCTCTCTCTGTGAGTTTGAGGCAGGCCTGGTCAATGAAGCGAATCCCAAGACAGTCAGAGCTGTTGCACAGAGAGAGAACCCCCTGTCTTCAAAAACCAAAAAAAAAAAGAATTGTCCCTTTCCAACATTCCCCCTCCATCCCTACTCCCCACACTCAGGACATACCAGGTTCCAAGCTCCAGGCTCCAGGCCTAAACCTGGAGACTGGAGGATGCATAAATAACCAGCATTTGCCTGGGGACCAGGATGAGAATGGGGGATTCTTGCCAAGGCCACTGTGGAAGAGCACTGTGTCCTCTGTCGACTGTCCCAGCCTGTGTCTTCTGTTAACTGAGGAAGACAGAGAGAAAGGGGGCAGGTAGTGGCCACAGAAACAACAGCTCCACTGGAGTGAAATCCGCACTGTGTTAGTGATTCATCACACCAACCACTGGGCCTCACTCCTGAATGAGGTACCTCCTTCCCTTCACAGACCCATGACTGATGTCAGAGAAAAATGGCGGTTCCATCTACAGGGCCAGCGGCCGCTCTGTCCCCCATCTCCTATGGGATCCCATACAACAGGAACATGGGCTGCAAGAGCCACGCTAAGGAGGACAAGTGCCTGCACTTGGACCCTCTACAGACACGCCACACACTTGCAGAAAGTCACCCATGCGAGCCTACAGAAAACATCTGGGTGGGCAAGAGCAAGCCTGCTGCCCTAGCCTGTGGGTAGGCAAGCATGGGAGCAGAGGCAGCCTGGGAGAGCATCTCTCCACACCTGGCCCCAACCACACAATGAGTACAGCTCAGGACTTGTGTGCTCGGGCTCCTGCATACACTCCCAGAAGACATACAACTGTTGCCTTACAGTCTCTCAAGGTGCACAGTCTAGTTCAGGAGGTGCTCCAAGGTCCTCCCTGTGGGCCAGGCCCGAAACTGCATGGTACCAGGATCCCCCAGCCCTCAGGAGGATTCATGTCTACACAGAGGCTTACCTACCTACAGATGAGGCCTAGGAGACAGCTGACCAAAGAGAGGCCACCAGACCCACGACTGAAGCCAGAAAGCTACTCACTCCAAAATGGAGGCATTCTATCCTTGCTTTTGGGGGTGGGTGGCACCTGGCTCGGACTTTTGAAGCCCAGTCTTTTATATTCTAGAATCCAGCTTTGCCTGCACAGAAGACTAACGGTATCTACCTTAGAACAAATGCCTCAAGTCTCCTCCTGAAGAGGTTAAAACTGTGTCAGACTTCGCGCCACCGGCCTGCCCCAAACACACAACTCTGGGGAGAGTCTGGAAGGCCTCAGAACCTCTAGTATCCTAACCCAGCTGGGCCTACACACTTCAAGGCAACGTTCTTCAGCTCCCTGAGGGGAAGAGGGAGGGCTCTCCAGTGAGGGCGGGACAAAGGTCACAGAAATGGGCCAAGGGCCAGGCTGACCAGGGAACAGGGATAGGCAAGGGCAAAGATGATGAGGAGGTGGAGCAAGGTCCTTTGGGAGCCATGACCCTCACAGAGATGCCTGTGCCCTGGCCAGAGAATTTAAACCGGCACCGAAGAGGGAAAACAAGCAACCCACATATAACCCCCATCCTCTGCCAGCAACCTCCACTGTTCATAGGCGCCCTGCCTGAGAGAGAAAACCACAGACCTGTCCCTCCAACCTCCAATCCATTGAGCCCAGCAGAAAGAGAAGAGGAAGGGTGTTGCACCCCTTCTTATGGGCTCTTTAATCCCTAAAAGGTATCACGATCAGTTGTCAACCACACACACACACACACACACACACACACACACACACACACACACACACACACACACACACACACCATGCACATCACTCCAAAGCCACACATTTTAGGGGGAAAAAAGGTGAGAACTGTGGCAGCCATGAAGATGGGGGGGGGAGAAAAAACCAACCCAGAGGTCTGAAGAGTCCAATCTCAGCTCTGCCACTCTGGGTGACCTTAGGCAAGTAGCTTAACCTCTCTGAGCATGTTTACTTGCCTGTGAACTGTCTCCCTTGATAAACGAGGTCCTGGAAAGCACCTAGCACTGCCTGGCGCAGAGAAGGCACTTAGGTCTCCCGCCTCCCCCATCTCTCACCATCACCTGGGGTCCCTGGGCTCTTTGCCTCCTCTCCCTGGCTTTGCCCCAACCAGGACCAGCATCTGTGGACAGGGCCAGCATCTGTGGACAGGGCCAGCATCTACGGACAGGGCTAGCAGGGAACACTATCCATTTTTTCTGGATCTGCTTCCTCCCAGACGGAGGGGAAGGTTGTGGGGGAGAGGGATATCTGGGGTGTGGGCAGAGGCCTGACCACAACCCTTTCCCAAATTCCCTTCTTGCATTTCACAAACCGAAAAAGGGAAATCTTTGGATTTGGGGAGGGAAGAGAAATAGACCATTTCCTCCCGTGTCCTGGGGAGAGAGAACTTAGAGGCCCCCAAACCTAGCAAGGCCACCTCCCAGGCTCCCGTCTTCATGTATCTTCTCCACCCTATGCTCCTTCAAAACGAGGGGTCCCCAGGGACAGAAGTCAAGCAGTTCTCTCTGTTTTTTATCTGTATGCTTTGAGACAGGGCCTGCCGCCCAAGCTGGCCTCAAACTAGCTGATGACCTTGAGTTGCCGACTCTCCAGCCTCCACTTCCAGAACCCTCCCCGGGTAGAGGGCCACCAACACCATGACAGGTTTACGTGGTGCTGGGGACAGAACCCAGGGCTTCCTGCATGCCAGACAAGCACTTCACCAACCAAGTTACACCCTCAGCCCCAAGCAATTCCCTCTGAAGGGGCTGAGTGAAGGGGCAAAGGCTGGGGAGCTTAAAACAAGGGGAGATGGGGGTTTCCTAAACATTCTAGACAGTTAATGAATCATATGCAAATGAGACACAGAGCTCAAACTCCACTTGGGTGGGAGGGCCTCAAGCCCTGGCAAGACAGGGGAGTCCTACCCCGTGGACCCCCAACCCTGCCCGGAGTTAGTTGAGCTGGCCAGGGAGGGGCAGGGCAGGACAGGACCGATTTCAAACCAGAACAGTGGGCTCCAGCTACTTATAAGCTCTCCAGGAAAAAATCCTTGTACACACAAAGCCACAATCTCTCCCCTCCCCCACGCAGCTTCATCTGCAGACCGACCGGGCTGGGAAGCACTAGAGGGCACTACCCTCTTTTCTCCAAGGGTCCTCCCACTAACGGCTCTGGTTCTCCTCCTCACAGACCCACTCAGCCTCGCTAAGGGAAAAGACTACCAAAGGCAGGCGCAGGCAAAGGCATGTTCTTTCCCACCAGCCCTACACACTGGCAGCATGAGTCTCTACAGCTAGGCCTGGTGGGCCACCTGTCCTGGAGCGTGTCCTCTCTAGGGGGTCAGTGAGGTAAGAACACAGAGTCTTGCTGCTGGATGCCAACGCTGCCCACATTAAGACAGGGCGCCTCGTCCCGAGAATGGTTCTCATCCATCTCCAATTTATACTCCACGAAACCAAACTTCCTCCCCAGCTCCCAGATGCCACGTATCAGCTGTGAATGACTAGCAAGCATGAGGATCAATCAGAGACCATGAGGCCAGGACAAGTTGGGCCCCAAGAGAAAAGAGTGGGGGCTCTTACCGATACATGAGAGACCATACGCCAGAGGGCCTGAGGGGACACAGTCATTTAGGACTTCCCACGCCCAGGGTGGCTGAGGGGCCCATCCAGAACCAGGGCTGTAACTGGGTCTTCCATGGAAGCAGAGAGTAGGTGAAAGGGCAGGGGGCAGCCCAGGCCTACAGGAAGAGGGGGCCAACCCATGGGGAAGGAAGAAAACAGGAAGAGGAAGAAATGAGCCTGCCTTGGCCACAGCCAGACCACAGGAGTATGGACAGTACAACAGCAACTCTGCCTATGGGGGACCAAATGGGCACAAAGGGGACCCCCCAGCTTGGAAACCACCGATGTGCATACCCAGCCTGGCATGGGGCTTTCCCCACCCTCAACCTGGCAGCTGCCCCCTCTCCACCTCCTCTCCACCATGCAGGAAGCACAATTCACTCATAATTAGGGGAAGGGGGGGGATGATCAGAGAAGCAAACCGAGCCATCCCAAGTAGAGATGGGCTACATCAGTCCCCACTCATGCCTCAGCTCAGCCCCAACCCCAGCCTGCTGCACTCTGAATCCTAGGGCACGCTGCCAATAGAACTAGATGCTACCAGTCCCCTCCCGTCATCCCTCCCTGGGGACCCAAGCTGCAGGGAAGCCAGGAACACCCCCCACTACCTCAGGATATCCTTTTGGCTCTGACCCCAGACCAGGCCTGAGTCAGACTGGGCCCTGCCCCACAACCCCACACCCTAGGACCCCCCAGGAACTTCCTACTCCACAGGGAGCCCCTTAGTCCAGCAAGAGCCAGGGGGAATCTCTTCCCTTCTCCATGCCTAGCCAAGCAGAGAAGCCCACATTAGGTGGGGAAATCTGGTCACTGAACTCTTGGGCCTTCCCTTCAAGAACAGAACTTGCTGAAGCCGAGAGAAGCTGGTATGGCCGTGTGTGCGAGAGCCAGCTGGCTGCAGTACCACTTACAGTCTCCCCACCCATAACATCAGGGACCTGGTGGCCCAGAGTCCTGTATATTCCAGCGTGGATCCCAAGAAGCCACAAACTCTCCAGGGAGGAAGGAAGGAGAAGAGAGAGGAAGGTAGGGTCTATGAAGTGATGTCTGCAGAGGCAGAAGGACCCAGACTGAGGGGATGCGGCCACTAAATCAGTCTCACACAGTCAGGGCCACAAAGTCAGTCTTCCCAACACTGTCTGAGTAGGTGGCTGTGACTCCTTCCCACAGACAGAAGTCTGAGGGCCCTAAGGGACCTGAGTCGTCAGAGACCACACACACAGGCTCAGCTTGAAAGGGCCCCCTAGACAGGCCTCTCAAGCACCCCCTCCCAATTGTGGGCCATGAGGGGAGGGGCAGGTCCCTCCCCACAAAAACCAGGGGTAGTGCCTACGGGCGGCCATCACCATGGCAACCAACAACAAACATCCCAGGAACCACAGTGGGACAGGAAGTGATGAGCATGTGACAGGAAGACTTTTTTTCCCCCTCACTGTTAGGGGGGTGCAGACAGGAGAGTTTGCAGCCCTTGGGGAATCAGCTGTCGTCCCCCCAACATTCTCCTTCCTAGAGCTGGAGAGAAGAGGGGGTCCAATAGAAGGGTGGCCACTCCCCACCACTCTGTGCACGGTCAGTTTATACAGGGCTCACAGTGTCCTCCTCCACCTGCCACTCAAGGTTTACCCTCCCTCATCCCCCCCCACTTCCTGCCGTGACTGGAGATCAGAGAACTCCACGCCACAGCTTCCCCTTCTCAAGTCTCGATTCCTGGGCTGAAGGTTTCGCTGTGGGGCAAGGGACAGAAGGGCCAGGGACCTGCAGTAGAGCCCAAGGGACAGATGCTCCAGGGGGAGAGGCTGGGAGGGGCTACCCAATAGGTGTGTACTCATGGGCACACAGCGAGGAGGTCACCGTGACACACTGAGGCTGCCTGACCTTAGGCAGCTTTGAGGAAGAGGGAGCCAGGGCCAGAGGACCTAACCAGTACCCCACGTACTCCACCTGGGTCCTATCCTGAGCCTCCAGGTTCATTTTGGTTTTTCCGGTGGCCTCCAAGCAGGCAAACTCCCAAAAACTCAGCCCCTATCACCTCTCCCCTGCCTTTTGTGCTGAGGAATCCCCCGCTCCCTGTTCCAAGGTGCCCGCCCAGACGAGGGCACCTTGGCTGAGGTGAGGGGAATGGAACCTCCCTCCACTCCCCTCCCCTTCTCTGCAGATGTCCCAGGCTATATTTAGCTCAAGCCGGGCGGCCAGCCAGCCCCAGACTCCCCACCGGCCGAGAGCTGAGCTCCCAATTTTTTATGCAATTAAAACATTAAGAGAACCACCCCATCGGCCCCCCCCCATGTGCACAAGCGCGCGTGCACATACACGCACCCGCACCCGCACACACACACTTTGCCCTGTCAAGGCAGGAGAGCTCTAAGAGCCTGAAGGAGGACTGCCTACTCTTGCCTACTCTACAGCATCCGATGATGGGGTAACCTGGTCCTCGGGCAGGATAGGAGCATCAAGGCTCAGATGAGGGTGACTGACACTTGCAGTGGTGGGGGATGGGCTTTCCTAGTTCCCACCAGAAAGGAAAGGCCTATCTAGAAGAGGCTGGGGGCTGGCTGGAGAAATTCCACCTGTCATTTTGCAGCCCCTCACTGGCCAGCTCCGGTTACAAGGCTGGAGTTGGCAACAGGTGCTGGCCAGGCTGGCAGCAGCTTAATCCCCCACCAGCTACTGGGACTGAGTGTGGAGCCTGGAGGTCCAGCAGGGGGCTTTGGGGACAGGATGCTAAATGGAAGGAGGTATCTCAGGGCAAACCAGGGACCTCTGCAGGAGGCAGCCCCTGTGCGATGGAGGGACCAATGTAGCCGGGCAAAACCTACGACAGCACCTATTTCATCTTCCCTATGATGCCAGGCCAGCGGGCGGACTAGAGTGTGGGAGGTCTGTCTGCCTGCCTGCTTGCCTCTTCCTCCTCCTTACCAAATTCCTGGAACAGGCAAGGGAGGTTCCAGTTGCAGTGAGGGGAGAGCAGGCAGGCGGTCCCGGCTTGGGGGGGAGGGTAAGTGGGGAGGGGGGGTGAGGACCAGAGAGGGAGGCAAGAGCCAGACAAGATCCAGACGAAGCAAGAGACACCCACACCCAAACCAGACTAGGAACACACACACCAACGCTGACACGTTCTCACACTCTGGGCCAGGTCCCCGCATGCCGCCCACCCTGTAGGGACACCCAGACACCCTCAACTAATCCTGCCAATTCCCAGGACACCTCCTGGACACACAAGGAGATCCAGAGCTGCCCTGCCCCCACATCCCACAGAAACCGTGTGGGCTCCAGACAGCAGCAGGAGGGCGGAGAGGGAAACAGGAGGAAAGACAACAGGCGTCAGCTAGGATGTGGAGCCAAAGCCTTGCGAGCTGGGGGTATCACTGGCTACACTTCTCAAGACTCAGTAAGTCATGACAACCTTGGTCATCTCGCCAGAGGCTCTGCCAGCTTCCCACACTCCTAAAACCACTGCCACCAGACAGGGGTGTGGGGTGCTGGGAGTGGATGATTGTGCTTATTCGTCAAGGGGTAGGATTACCTTCCTCCACATCCATCACCCTAGATCCTAGGCAGGGCTTCCCAGAAGACCCCACTGCGGGCTCAACTCCTCTCTCCTCCAACTGAGAAAAGGTACCCCGCTGAGGTATCCCAGGAGACAGGGATCTGGGCATTAAAGTTTATTTCATGGTGTTCTCTACCCTCATGTCACACTATTCTGAGGACAGTCCACCTAAAACCTCAGACTCTGAATGGGAGGGACCTGGTGAGAAAGATCCCAGAAGGCGGAGCTAGCTTCAGAGACCAAATGGTTAATGGAAGGGCAGCTCATCTGAGTCTGTCTGTGTCCCCCAAACAGACCTGAAGGCCAGTGTTCTCACCCCCACACTAGACAGGCTGGCAGGAACAACGTCATGGCATGTGTGGGTGACTGTGCCCATCGGGGGAGGCACAGGGGTGATCAGGCTGCCTACAGCTAGCTTCCTGCCAGGCTGCCACATGGTTAGGAGTAGGAGGTGAACTAGGAGGTATCCCAGGGTGCCAGCAGGTGCATTTAGGGTCAGACTACAGAGACGGAGATTCAGGGCTGTGGCAGGACAAGGCTAATTCCCAGCCCAGTGTCTGCCACTAGATCCGAGGAACCCCTGCAGTGACGGCCTTCTGCACACACTGCAGGCTCACACCCTCCAAGTGCCTGCAAATCCACCATCGTAGGCTCCCAAGGGCCTACTTGAGTCTGACCCTATTGACCTCTCAGCTTCATGGCCCAGACTCCCAGGCAGTACTGATATGCCAGCCCCTCCCCGTGATCCATCTTTCACAGCCACAAATTCTGTGACTCCACATCCCTCTTCCTCACAAGGAAAAACCCTGCATCTACCGCCAAAACCTCTTCTTGTTCCCGCCCCCAGACCCATTTCCACCCCTCCCAGGGGGAGGCCCCAAGGCTCCAGGCCACCCCCACTCCAACCCAGGGCCTTTCCCACCTATGTCTCCACACAAAGCCCTGTAGAAGTTGGAGGAGTTTGGGGACCTGAACCCTAATTTTCTAGCAGGACCTAGGAGTCCTTTATTAAGTCCCCAAAAATTCCTCCCCCCAAAAATTGTGCCTTGGGAAGCCTTCAGCTGCAGAAAACGCCTGACACTCCTGAGTCCCCATGCTGGGATGGTGATCCGGAGCAGGACTGGGAGCTGATAGAAAAGAGCAAAGGGCAGAGGAAATAATTCTGTTGGAGAGCACACACACACGGGCACACAGTCAGCAGGTAGCAATCTGGCTGCAAAATTGGAAGCTGGAACCAGGTAGGAGCAGGGGGTACCCTCCCTTCCATGACAATATGTTGGGTATCCTATCCAAGAAAGGATGGGCAGTGAAAAAAAAAAACACAAATCCAAAAAACTTCTCAAGACTGAGTTTGTTGTTGTTTTTGAAATTATTTCCATATGAGGTGGCCCCCACCCCCACCCTAGCACACTGGGGGATCTGTCCCCCTTTCCCAGCAGTCTGACAGCAGGGCAGTGCCCAGAGAGGAAAGGGGACACAGTTAAACTGATTTGCCAACCACCCCTCAACATACACACATCTGGCTAGCAGCTTCCAAGCCTCGTGGGTGGCACTAGATCCCAGACATCCTCGGCAAAGCAAGGTCGGCCGGTCTATTCTGTCCTTCCCTCACCCCAAAAGGCTTCCACAACCTCCAAGTAACACAAGACACAGGCGCATCTCACCCAACCGCACTGGCTCCCGCACCCAATTCTGACGGCTCCCCCACACTCCAACCGAGACACCAGCTGAGCGGGCCCCGCCCCCCAGCCAGATCCCTCTGGTGGGGGGTGGGCCCCCTGGCTGATTCTCCCCAAACCACAGGGCGGCTCAGGTAACAGGAGAGAGAGTAGGAGGGGGCTAGTCCGTTGGGCATCTGATCTCTCCCCAAACAGGTTTTCAGAAGTCTTTTTGTTTGGTTTGGTTTTGAAGAGAAAGAGAGCGTCCCCGGCGGGTGGATCCTCCACGGCTGGAGCTCTGGGGACACGCGCGGCAGACAGCCGCAGAAGCCTCAAGGCTGCGCGCGCGAAGATGCGGCGCAGACGGGGCTCCCCAACTCCGGACACGCCAGCGGCAGGCTGGGAAGCCCAGGGAACCCCGGGTTCCCGTGGAAACCGCCCGGCACCCTGTCCCCGCCCGCGACTCTCATCCAGATTAGGCCAACGGGCCCCGATACGTGAGAGCGCCGAGGGCTCCCCAGGATCCCAGAGGAGAGGTTACCTCGAAGCGAGGGGATGCAACCCGTCTGGGTGTCTGTGAGCACTGCGTCTGCCCCAAGCCGGCGCCTCGGCGCTGCCGGGAGTCAGGGGTGTGAGGTCCTCGGAGAGGAGCCGTCCGGGGGGCCGCGGCTCAGGGGCGCGGGGCGACGGCAGCGGCCATGGCGAGTCACGTGCGAAGGCTGAAACTTTACCCGGAGCCCCAGACTGGGGGGGCGGAGGGTATGGAGCTGGGGTGGGAGGGAGGCTCCCCCTCTCGCAGGTCCGCCCCTGCCTGCCACGGACCAATCACTAGCCGGGGGCGGGTTCTCAGGCTCACACCCGCCCCTCTCTCCTTATTAGACCCAGGGAAGGGCAATTCTTAAAGGAGACGCTTCCAGCCCACGGCTGGACCGTGGGAATCTGGGAGAATCCCGCCTTCAAAACGCCAAGAAAGAGATTCAGAGCGAGAAGGGGTGTGTGTGTGTGTGTGCGTGTGTGTGTGCGTGCGTGTGTGTGTGTGTGTGTGTGTGTGTGTGTGTGTGTGAAGTTCAGAGAAAGGAATAAAAATAAGACTCGGCGGAGAAAGAACCTCAGCGTGTGGTATCCTACATACTCCCTTCCCCCTTCCCCCAGCTACACGCCCACACTCACAGGGACACACACACATCGCACACACCTACTAAACCTGGGAAGAGAGGAGGTGGTGTAATATGGAAGAGAACGCACTGACTCCTGCCCCAGCTGTCAAGTCTTTGTCTCTCCTATTCACGGTCCTCTGGGGCCAGCTGAAACTGAAAGCTATCTGACCTTGAGCAAGCCACTTCCCTTCTCTGGACCTTTACAGTTCTCATCTGCAAAACCAAAGCACAAAGAGTGGACGTCTTCCCGAGACATCTTTCCCGACTATCTTTTCCCCAACACCTCTCCAGCTCGAGTGGGTTCGAGGAAACTTTTAACAACTCGATTCCTCTGAGTAGCTTAAAGTATCACCCCAAAAGACAGGTCTTAGGTTGGCCAGGAGCCCTCTCCACCCCCGCCCCCGCCCATTCTAGAAGAGTCCACTCGAGTGGCCAGGGCAGTTCATATATGTTCCAGGAGGACAGGATCTGAATCATACTCCATCTGCAAACCTCAGTCCCCAGTTGTCATAAGCCCCTTCCCAGCCATTTGGAAGGCTAAAGTCCCCACCGCTGGCAGACCACCGGAGGAGGGTGGGTCCGCTATGGAGCGCCTCCCTCACCGAGTTCCTGGGCAGCAAAGTAGCAAGTGCCCCCACAGGACACAGGACATCCCACTGGAAAGGGAAGTGCCACACGCCCAGGCCTCCTCCTTAGAGAAGAGACGCTCAGTCTGACTAGGTGGCCCGATTTTCAGACTAGGAACAAGAGGTCCGAGGCCCATATTAGATTTTGTCCACAGTTGCACCGGTTGCTGAACCCGCTTAGAATTGGAGCTATCTGCTTGTCTCTCTCTCTGGCTCTGCTCCTCGGCCTAGAAAGGGTAGCACAGGCCAGGTTGGTGGGAGGCTCTGCCCAGAGGTCGGACGCAAGGGAAAACTAGCCTAGGCAAAGGGGAGCTGTGCTTCCCCAGGCCCTTTCCGCCCGCTGGGCCAGAGCAGAGAGCCGCCTCCGGCTCCTGTCTGGGTTTCCGCCGGTGCTAACCACCCGCCCAGCCCCTCCCTCCTGCTCCATCCCCGTCCCGTTCTGTCCCATACAGATCCATCCACAAACATGCGCTCAGCAGGCAAGAATGCGCCAATGGCTCCCAGATGTGGAGGCCTACGCTTAACCCCTTCCCCTCCACACACCCCTCCACACACCCCTCCACGCACCCCTCCCCGCATCCCCCTTAAGCCATCCAGTCAGAACCCTATCATCTTCAGGGGCCTCCATCCAAGTGAGGAACCAGGCTAAGAGGGGGCTAAGGCCAGTCCACCTCTAGCTCCCAGCTCCCACAGGTTGCTCCCACCCTGTATCCTAGGAAGCCAAAAGGGAAGGTTTATGGACAGGAAAGTTCATGTGTGCATGCATAGAGTTACACCGCCTCCCACATGGGTAGCCTTCAGGCACACCTGCCAGCATATGGATTCAGGTACACTCTTATACACACACCCTGGCACAAAGGCATAACCCCACACACGTTCATAGTATGAATGTGCACACCTCCAAGACAGATATGCACACCCAGCACAAAAAAGCAACAACAGACGATGTGTGTGTGTGTGTGTGTGTGGTGTATACAAGGTCATGAAGCAGAGAATGTACCGTGGTTCTGAACAGACGTGGTTGCAGATCCATGTGGAAATGATGGAGGAAACCCATGCTCACACAAACCACTTCCTATAGGAGATCAGACACATACAAGATTGCACACACGGCTGCACACCTTTGGGAGGCTTCCCTTCATGCCCAGGGCACTCAATACAACAGGTCCAAAGTCCAGCCCTACCTTCCTCCTACTGCGGAAGTCAGAAGTCCCTAGGTAGAGGGTCCAGGAGCCAGGGGCGCTGTTTCAGGAGAACAGAGTACTTAGAATATAGCAAGAGTCTAGGAAGGAAGGACTCCTAGGGCCTTTACTATCCCTGCACAAAGGAGATAGGCTGGGTGGGGGTGAAGGAGACAGTTTCCCAGGACAAGACTAATAAAGGCCAGAGAGGGCTCAGACAGGTAAGGATAGCTGTCCAGGGACAGCTCCTAATCATCAAAAGAGTTGCAGCCTGTGGGGGACTCCGAAAGAGCAGCATTAAACCAGGGGTGGTGGCGCACACCTGTAACCTATACCAGCAGCACTTGGGATCCTCCAGCAGGGACTGCTGAAGCTGAAGGCCAGTTTGGGCCAGCCATGGCTACAGAGTGAGAAACAGAGCAAGGAAAGCACAGCATGGGGTGAGGCATGGCGCCTCAGCACCCCAGCACGAGGGAGGGCAGCCTAAAGAGGGAGAGGGAGAACATTAGCATGTGCATGCAAGCAGTGAGCACTCACTGGCTGCTCTTCCAGAGGATCTGGGTTCAATGTGCAGCACCCACAGGGCCTCTCGCAACTGCCTGTACCTCCTGTTCCAGGGGATCCAACACCCTTACACACACATACATCTAGGCAGAACACCAATGTACGTAAAACAAAGATAAATGCATTACTTTTTAAAAAAGACCACCTGGAGGTGGATGAGGTGAGAAGTACTCGCTAGAACCAGCCTCAACTTGTTCCTCCTCCCCAGCCTCCCAGCTTATATATCCAAAAGGTGTACTTCACAGTTATCTTGGATCCACTTTCCAGTCCAACATGGGTCCTGTACCCATAGTACAGAATAGAAAACTGAGGCTCAAAAAGAAATCACCAACCAACTGAATGTGTTCGTTCATGCTTATCGTCCCAGCCCTTGGGAGACTGAGCCTGGGGATGGCCATGAACTCTAGACAACCCTGGGTAAGTTCCAGACCAGCCTGGGCTACAGAGTAAGAACCTGTCAAATAGGACAAAACAAAAATGAATTGCTTTGCCAAGGTCATGCAGTTTGTCAATGCAGATCCCAATGCAGCTGTCTGCCGCCATCACCACCACACACACTCCCCTGTCCCTTCAACTCAAACATATCCCACTCTGTCCTGAAGCTGCTACTTCATCCTTTACCTCCTTAACAGAGCCTGTGGGGGAAGCAGCATGCCTGCCTGGCTCTGTAGGCTTATGGGTAGGGCCAGGAGATGAAAGAGCCCAGAGAAGGCACTGAGGGTACCACATATAACCACCACCCTAGCCCTCGCATGATGCCCACCTACCAGGCGGGCATGGCCTGGTGACTCAGCCGCATCCGGGTAAGATGCCAGGGCAGTGACTCACCTACCGAGAAGAGCTGAGTCTGGTACTTTGCCAGCCCCGGGACAGAAGCGACTTAGTCACTACCCGGGCTGTGCTGCCCAGCGGGCATGGCCTAAAGATCAGGGACAGGAGCCAGCTATGTCCCTCTCTGGTCACATGCGCCCCCTGGTGAAGGCAGGCCTCAGCATCCATGACTGAACTGTGGCTCTGCTGGCCCCTGCCTCCTCCCTACTGCCCAGCCTCAAGATACCAGCTCTGCTCTGGTGCTAACAAGTTTAGTGAGACCCTTGGGCAGGGCTGCCCCTCCCCCTTGCAGCCTGCCCCCCCTGCCCATCACTCACCACCCACTCTCTGACTTACCCCACCTCCTCCTGCCACCCAAGTTGTACCCAGGCTATGAGTCTCCTTTAAACATGTCCTGGCAGCACCCCTGCCCCCACAGCCCCTCTCACCCTCCCCACCCCCACATCACACACACACACACACACACACACACACACACACTCCTGCCAGCAGCTGCTGAAGTTGTGGAGCAGGAGGGAAATCATGAGGGTGGGGCCAGGGATTGAGTTACCAAAGCCAATGGGGTGGGCTGTCACCCAATCCCTTCTCTAGCTCCTTCCCCAGTCTCCCTCACCCACCTGCCTCCCGCCCTACCTCTGGCTGGCAGCCTGCTGCCCTTTGAGCCCCTCCACCCCACTCCACCCAAACTAGGAAATAAGTGTTCAGGAGGATTTGTCAAGCTAAGACCAGCCCAGTATATGTGAGTGAGCGGGGAGAACACGAGAGAGATGGAGACGACGGTGGCGTGCCTGTGCCCAGTGTTGAGGCTATAACCACTAGGTGTGTCTATGCCCATGTTAAGCCAGAAAGGGACAGAATGACTTACAGGGTCCCGGGGGAGTTGGAGGGGCCCAAAGGGAGTCTACCCGCTGAACAGTCTCAATCCATTTGCGCTATTGATTTCTCACACGCTGCAGCAGGCTTGATGGGGGGGGCGTGATAAATCAGGACCCCAGAGACAGGGAGACTTGAGTGGAGAGGGGGGAGGGGCTCCTGCATCATAATTTGTGACCCACTCGGAGCTGCTGGGTGAGGAGGTGGCCAGCCAGAAACCCAGAAACCTGCCGAGGCTGAGTGGCAGGAGGTAGGGATAGAAAGTAGGTGTTAGATCTCCACAATACCCCCCAGCTGGCAACACCAATAGGTTCTGGAACAACTCTAGGGGGTGCCACTCGTCTCACAAACTAAAGAATGGCTTTCTCGGCACCTACACACCATGGATCCCTTAAGGAGCCCGAATGCCCACAGATTCCCTACCGAACTGTCTCCCCATCCCAGTCCTTGGCTCCTAGGCCAGAGGACATCTGCTGACTGCTCTGTTCCCTTTCTGTGCTGGTGGCAATGGCACGGGTCCTAGGCATGGCAGGAACAGGCTCACAAAGGGTTCCAAAGGGTCTGAAGATCCATATTCTTGTCCTCCATCTGTTCCCAAGTCATCCTGCAACTGTGGACAAATCCCTGGGCCTCTCTAAGTCTCTAAAATGAAACAGCTGGGCGGGATGTCCCTTCTGAAAGGTGGCTCCAAGCCCCAGAGTTTGCCAGCCTGGGAATGTGCTGGAAGCTGGCCAGTGCCTCCATTCACACCAGTAGCCACAGGCCACCCAAACAAACCCCAGCCCCAACCTCCTTCCAGCCTGGACACAGACTCTTTCCACATGGTGGACATATAAACAAACCAAGCTGGGTTTTACAGAGACCCTGCACAAATAAGCAGGGAGGGAAACAGCCCTCCCCGGTGTCCCTGGCCTGAGGTTCTCCTTGCTGCAAATGGGGAAGGAAGCAGAAGCAGAAGAACGGTGCAAGCTACTAGTGTAGCTAGTGACTGGCCGGGAGTCCTAGGGCAAAGCATATCCCGATCTGGTTCCCCTCTGTAAGGGGAAGGGGCTTGTCCGAGCCTCAAAAGCCCCTTTCAGAGCTGAGGGAAATTGGACAGAGAAACATGAGGGGTCCTCAGAGTTCCTCTGTTGGTCTGAGCTGGGCCGAGCCCCTCTTTGCTGGTTGCTCCCCTGGCCAGCATACTTCCATGTTCTTTCTGCTACCCCTGGCCCTTCCTCACTCCTATGCCTGCCTTCTTACCCTCACCTTGGCCAGCCCCTCTGCCTGCCCCGTGCTTTTCTGCACGTCCCTCCTGCCAGGGGACAGACCAACTAAAAATAGTCCCCACAGCCTTTCTCGCCCACAGCTGCCCAAAGAGCAGGAAATGAGGGGGGCAGGGAGGCCTGTGCCCTGCCCTCACCCACCAATTCTCAATTCAGAGCAGTGTCCAGCACTCTGGCCTGGGGCTAGTGCCAACTTGGCCATCTCTGGGTCATCCCGCACTCCTCCCTGGATTGGGGGGGGGCCTGCTCATAAGTGCCTACAATCACAGAGTCACCCCAGCACTGTGGGAGAAGAAAGGATGCAATTGGTCTAGAGGGAACCCTTCCCAATTTCTGACAAATCAATGCCAACCACATTGTGGGCACGGAGAGGGGAAGGCTTTGCTCTTTTGAGGGCAGAGAGAATTAGCACTGGTAAAGTTCCTGTGTTTCCTTTATCCTAGCCCAACTGGAGGGAGGACAAACTAGTACCCCAGCCCCAATTATGCTAGCCTTTTGCTCCCCAAAATATACATGGTTCAGATATAGGTGTTTCAGTAGGCACTCCCCCACCGATACCACAGACAAAAGGGAAGCAGAAGATCTTGGATACCCACAGGTAGAGCAAAATGCCTGAAGCTAAGACCACGCAATGTCCACCAAGCTGGTCATGCACTGCCCGAAGCTGAATCCGAGATCATAGGGAGAAGCTTGCTCTCAGGGGTGTCACAGGCTATGGTACCTTGCTACCTATCCCATTTGGGATTTCTGGCACTTCCCAGCTCTAGGAGAAGGCCCTCCCCATATGGGAGGCAGGAAACCAGTTTAGAGACTCTCTGGAGGCCAGCAAGGTAGCCCTGTACTGTGAGGCAAGTGGGAAACCCAGAAGTCCTGGCCTCCAGCCCAGAGAGTGAATGAGAAAAATATCTCTGAGGAGAGGAAAGGAAACAGGCTCAAAAGGCGTGCACGTGCACACACGCGCGTGTACACACACACACACACACACACACACACACACACACCAGATATGACCCATAGGAAGGAAGGTTCCGGTGAGAAGGGCTGGATTGGAGCAGCCCTTCCTACTAAGAACAGGAAGGAAGAGAGAAGAAGGTGAAGCCATGGGAATGGGGGAGACAGCCTAGCTCCATCTGCAGTTCCAGGTGCCCGCATTTTAAGGCCTCAGGTGTGTGATCCACCCCCAGACCCTAGTCCCTAGCTGTTCTAGCTGCTCTTTCCCCGGCTTCCTCTGGCTCCCCTTCCCTGGGGACTAAGCCAGGAGTCAGCTAGCCCAAGGTGGTGTTCTCTCTCTCTCTCTCTCTCTCTCTCTCTCTCTCTCTCTCTCTCTCTCTCTCTCTCTCTCTCTCTCGGGAGCCAGGGCATTCCAGGGGCTTCCCTCTGCCTGCCTGCCTGTTTGCCTGCTTTCAGTCACCACACATATCTCAGCTGTCCAATCCGATTAGGGCTCCTGCCCAGTGAGCCGGACAAGGAGGCCACTGGGCAGGGAAGAGACAGACAAGGACACAGACGGGGATGGGGAAAGGAAGGTGGAGAAGAGGATCCTGGACTAAGCTGTGTGGCCTCTGAGGGAAAGATATGTGCTGTCTGGCAAGTGCCCTGGTGACAGGGCAAGCCACTGGCTCTCAGGAAGTTCTGCATCCTCAGGCAATGGGCTCCTCTGTCCCCTGGACAGTGGAGGAAGGAAACTTAAGGCAGGGAGACTGACCCAGATTTAAGGAGTGTTCCTATCCTAACTAGAGTTTACACGGGGGAGGGGGAGTGGTCACCATCCCTTATCTCCTGGGCCTTTTACAGAAGGGTCACTGTCAGGTAAGCCTAGCCAGCTATGGACAGAAGTTTTGTTTACAAACAAAGAAACTGAGGTTTAGCTGGAAGGAAGACCATACATGCAAATGCTTAAGCGTCTCCAAGCCTTTGGCTCCCAGTCTGTTGTTCACACCTGGGATCCCCACTTTCCCTTTTGTATCCGGAGCAGAACTAAGTTTGGAATCTATTCCATTACAGACCCTCTCCTCCAAAGCCAACCGTCAAGGGGACCTTGGAAACGTGAGGAAGGGAATATAGAGCGCACAGCTAGTTTCCAGAAAGGTGCAGGTCACCTACCCTCACAACATCCTGAAAGCCACGCTCTGATGGGTCTGGGCCTTTCCTATCACCCCCTACCCCCGTTGAGCTACCCACCCAGGCAAGATACACACATGGCTTCTAGATAGTCAGACACCTGTCCTTCGTATAAGCCCACCAACCATAATGAGATGCCCCCGACCTTCAGCAAACAGGAGGGGAAAACCAGCCAGTGTAAAAGGCAGGTACCATCCAGCTTCCTTCCAGAGAGCCTGCAGCAGGGCAGAAGCTTGGGGACCTCCCAGCTCTAGAGTAACACCAGAAGCCTGAGGCTCTGTAAGCCAAGGCATGCAGGGAGCTGGCATGGCTGATAGGCCTTCCAGATCTGGTCCACACCCCCTTCCCCAGCCATCTGGACTGAGCCCGATCTGGCTTGGGCCTGGCTGGGATCTCTCCCCTTGGATGCATACGGGGAACCTTTATGCAAAATTTATAGGTCTTCCAACCACATGGTCTCCACACAGGCACTCGAAGGAGGGGGCTTCTGCACTAGGTGCTGAGGTGTTGGCAGGAAGGAGAGTTCTAAGCTGGAAGGACTTGCCCTAGAGAACAAGGTCAGGGAAGCTCCATCATCCTTCTACAAAGCCCTTGGGCACCCAAGTGTGTCATGCACCTGGAAGGAGACCTGTGCCCCCGACATCGTGAGAGGGAGTGGAGGCAAAGTCCTGAGCTCCAGGCTGGAAAGCCAGGAAGAAGCAAAGCTAGGGAGCAATCCCTCGGGGAGAGTAGGGTCCCCCTCTCCACTTTTTCTGCCAAGCCATCACTTCTCATTCTCCGGTCTAGGTGAGGTGGGAGGTGGGGCGGGGGGGGGGTTGAAGCAATACAGCAAAGGAGGGTGCAAGGGCGTGGGGCCTGGGCAGACCTTCCCCCACTTTCCATTCTTAGCTAGAGAATAGAGAATGCCTTGGGGGAGGCGAATTGCAAGAGATGAGCTCCGGGGGTCTGGGACTCAGAGCTTTCCAACGCCCCAGGGTTCCCAGGCTCCCACCTCCCTGGACTACTGTGAGCAATGGGGGAGGAGGCGTGGGGAAAGCCTGAACTGGCGAAGAGGGAAGCGGCCCGATCAGGAGCAGGGAGACTCCCCCGAAAGGAGGTCCAGGGAGAATTGGGAGGGGGTTTGTGCATGATCCTACCTGCTCAGGTGTGTGCCGGCAGGGGGGCGATGGGGTTCCCAGGAGAACCGGGGAAGCCCTCTCAGCTCGATTCAGGATTCCCCCCTGCTTCTGGGTTAGGCTGCTGCAAGAGGCACGGTTCCCGTTGGGTCCTAAAGCCCACTCTCCAGCTTGTAGGCTCTCCCTGCCCTCTACTACCCGCCCCCACTTGGTGAAAGGGTGCAGCACTGAGGACTGATGGAGGAAAACTAACCTACTGGAAGAAAGATGGGGGGTCTGAACCATGGGTGGGGCCAGGACAGTATCGGATCTCAACATACACATGACAGACATTTCTTTCTGCCTCTCCTGGGCCTGTGGACTTGCCCTTGGGCCCTGGGGACGGGGTTGAGGACCTTATTCTCCCATTGGGCTATTTAGCTATCAGCTATGGGAATGTGGGGGGTGTCTGTGCTTTTAGACAGACAGACAGGCAGACACCCGCTTCAGTCCTCTTTTTCGGACTGTGCTGGTGTAGTCACCCCATGGTCTTATCCGTAAGTGCTTCAGAGACCTCCCATCAGAAAACCTTGGTCTTCAGCAAGAGGGCGGATGTCTCAGTGGTAGCTGGAGAGGAGACTGTGGGTTCCTGTTGGACTACAGTGCCTACTAAGGTATACTAGGGAGGCTGTGGTGCTCACACATGGACAGGAGAGTCTGAGCAGGTGGGACAGGAGAGGAGGAGATATCTTTTGATACATCCAGTACCAGAGATGGCAATCAGCAGAGGATGCATAAGACACAGAACCTAGAAGTCAACCAGCGTCCTTGCTCAACCCTCAACAGGACCTTGAGTCTTTATTACCATAATGAACACCTTCACCTTTGAGGGCTTTCCCTTTTATACTCTGGGGCAGGAGCCTCTACTAAGACCATAGATCAACTTCAAGGTCATTGACTCTGTAGTATAGGACAACCACCTTTCTCCAAAGTTGTTCCTTCTCTGGTCACCCTGAAAGAAGAACCCGGGCATGGTGGGCCAGGTGGGCTGGGGAGAGGTGGCTGAGGTGTCTGTAGGGTGCTGGACTGAGAACATTTTGCAAGGAGTGTTGCCCCGGGTACTATTTCCAACAGCAGAGGCAGGGGAAATGTCATGGGGTGAAGGGCCAGGAGAAGACCAGGCATCTTGAGGGACGGGAGAGAGCACTGGCCTCTTCCTAGAAGGGCAGAGGGCAAGAGCAGCGCCTCCAACCTCACAGTCTTGCAGGAAGAACAGGAAGGAGCTAGACAGCAAGGATGGGAGCCCCAGGGTGGAGTCTATGGGGTGAGCTCAGGTCAAGCCGCTCACCCTAATGTGCCTCAGTGCTCTCCCAGCTGTTAAACAAGACTCCGGATTCTTCCCAGGCAGTTAATGAGTGTTTACCAAAGGGCTTGGAGATCCTCAGATCTCAGCTGGGCCACCACTACAGTTAGAACCGTCGTAAGAGCAGAGTGTTATTTGGGGAGGGGAGGAACTGGGCAAGAGGGGAGCAGACGACTCCAAAGAGCCGAGGATGAAACCGAGCTCCCGGAGAAGCCCAGTCCCAGCTGCTACAGGATATCCTTGTACCCAGGAATGGAGGTCACCCTCCCCCTCCACCTAACCACCACCGAAGCCTGGCCTCCAGCTAGCTGTAGGCAGAACCCAGCCGGGCAGCTGGCCTTCATTAACTCCAGCTTTTTCGCCCCCCACTGTGAACCCACAGCTTCGACAGGCCTAGGCTACAGGGGGCTGCCCTAGCCTGACCTTGCAGCTGACACTGGGGTGGGGGGCACCACAGCAAAGGCCAAGCTACCAGCTGAAAAGAAAGTCGAGCAAGACTCCTTTTTTTTTTCCCACTGGGAGCAAGCAGAGAGGAAAGGACTGTGGGGGTGAGAGGGTGGAGGTGGGGGAATTTAGGGCAAACAGCAAGCCGTGAAGTCAGCTGGATTGGGGCCCAGAAACCCCCACACCCTGAAGCCAAGTCTTACTCTAGCTTTGCTTCTCAGCTAGAGTCTTGGCGAGGCCCCAAACTAGGGAAGGCCCTGGCTGCCCCTTTCCGCCTCCCTGCCCCCACCCTTATTAAATACACATTTTATCTCTCAGCATCTTCATTATCTTAACTGAAGGAGACAGGCAGTGGATGGCGGCAGCAGCAGAGAGCGTCGGAGAAGGGGGGTGTGGGGAGCAGGCGCACCCTTGTTACAAAGTGCTGATGTAGCTCTTTCAGGCAGTGTGGGAAACAGAGGAGGGATCAAAGCGAAGGAGGCTGATTCAGAACTCAATTAGAAATTAAAAAAAAAAAAAGGAACCAACACGGGAGCCGGCTCTCCTTTTGCCAGCCTTCAGCCTTTACCGAGGCTCCTTGCACCCAATTAGCTTCTACAGGCATCCGGACTGGTGAAGTTGGAATAAGGGAGCGAGGGCACACTCCCGCCCTGTGCCTCTTCCTCGGGAAGGGGACGACATCAGGAGGAAGCGGAGATAACTTCCCCCACCAAAGGTGGGTTCTTCCCCAGTCCCTTACCAACTAGAGGCAGCTTTCTGGGCGACCTCTGGGGACCCTAGGTAACTTCTGGACTCAACCACCTCTTTCTAGCCTGTAGGCAAGTCTCCAACCGGTAGCCTCCCTGAAGCAACAGAGATGGCCTGCAGCCAATTACTAGGACATCTACCTGAAGGGCTGAGGTCTGATCAACGAGGCCCTAGGCCGGCAATGAGGCCTTTTGCAGGGGCCCAGCCGCACCTGAGGCCTCAGCACCGGCCGTTCACCTCCAGCTGAGACCTGTTCAAGAAGGGGCGAAAAGGCAGTATCTTCTTGTATTGTTCACTGAATAGGAGTTAATGAATAGCTACCAGAGTTAAGGCAGGAGACTGATACAAATGTAAATAAAATCTTGCTCTGGGTTCAATCTCCTACACCACAAACAACAACAAAAGCCACTTTGGCTCCCCCCACCCCCACCATAGTCAAGATATTTTTGTGCGAGTGTAGGCTAAAGGTCAATTGTAGGTGTCCTTCCTTGGAGCTGCCAGATTTGTTTTTTTCACTACAGTGGCGGGGTTAAACTGGCCGCCGGTCAGGCCCAGCCCGTCTCAGCCTCTACAGGGCTGCAATACCAGTGTATGGATGCGTGTTGGGGTGTCCTGGAGATTGATTAGGGCCTCATGCTTGTACAGTAAGCACGCTGCTCACTGAGCTACCTCCCCTCCCCCCAGCCATTTTTTTTTTTTTTTTACAAAAATGGTTCATTAGTCCTTATTGTCTTTCTACCGCTCCCCCTCACCCCTGCACTGAGGACTGAACCCAGGGCTTTGTGTATGCCAGCTCTATCTCTGAGCTAGCCCTCTTTATTTTCAGAGTTTTATTGACTTCTCCAGGTTGGCCTTGAACTCACTCTGTAGTCCAGGCAAGCCTTGAACTTATGATCCTCCTGCTTACCTAGGACTGCAGGCCTGTACCACCAGGTCTAGCTTATAGTTTATCTTTAGAGGGTACTTAATAAAAGCAGGGAGAACTGGGAAGTAGTTCAGTGGTAAAGTTTCTAGACTGGGGGTGGGGGCAAGGAGCGATGGGAAGGGAGGGGAGCAAAAGGCTCTGCCAAGGTTTCTGATTTCTGGGTAGCTAGCCTGGACCTCACACACTCTTGCAGTTAGCTAGCCACAGGCAAGTCTTCATTGAGCCAGAAATGTCAGTGGCAGTTTGGGGTTGAAATTCATACCAACTTTATTGGGTCTATGTTCTTTCCATGGCAATACCCAACACTATGGAAGCTTAATCTAGTTCTTAAAAAAAAAAAAAAAGACAGGCCGGGATAGAGACACACACCCCACCATCTTCAAAAGGAAAAATGTAGGTCAGCATCTTTGCCACTACTCCATGTGGAGTGGCCTAAGATCCTGGCAAAACCTCGTAACCACAGGCCCGTCCCATCCTACTTAAACTCCCACCACCTTCCCATAGCTCCCAGCCTCAGTGAGAAAACCCAGCAAGGAAAGGACTCTCTTCCTTTCTGCCTGGCCATCTGAATTACACTTAAGACTTTACTGACAAACATACATCAGCCTCTGCTCCCACAAGGGCAGCGGAAGCCAAGCAGGGACTCTAGCCTGCTTCACACATCACTGGCAGAAGCAACCCCGTTCCAATTGCTGAGGTCTTAAGAGTGGCAATGACCTAGAAATTGACTGGGGGGGGCGCTGAAGGAAACTAACAACAGTACCCAGAAAGCCCTATTTCCAAAGGGGAGGGGGGCACAAGAGAAAGAAGAGTTAGAGGGGAAGGAACTTGGCCCCTTTGAGTCTGCAAATGCGAGCTTGGCTCGAAGCCAGGGAGGATACAGCACAGTCCCGCTGAGAGTCCAGCCATGTTCCTGACTCAAGCCCTACAGTTAGAGGAAGGCGCCAAGCCTCAAATACAACGAGGTGGGGAGGCCGCTCCTCTTTGGGCAGGATCCTACTGTGGACACAGAACAGACAGCAGCTGCCCACAGTGTGGAAACAAACTGTAAAGCAGTCGCGTCTCTTAAGGCTGCAGCATCCAATAAAATGTAATTTAAATCAAGCCTCACATCTGTTCTCAATCCCATTCAGGCTCTGCTTTCCATCAGTCTTCGGACAATCTTTACAATTACGCCTGTTAACCCTTAGAGTCCCAGACAGCCTCCAAACTTCTTGGTAGAGAAGCGTCTTCTCCACTTTGCACACTGCCCTGGAGGGGAGGAAGACTCCAGTGAAGCAGTGTGCGAGAGACATTCAAATTCCCACCTACGGAATCTGCCGCTGCACACACCAGTGGCCAGTATGCATTTCAGAGAGCTGGCTGCCCTTCTATTCATCCCATCCCACCTGCTGTGGGGCCGATCACTTTACAAGGATAAGGTGAGCAGAATGAATGAGACTGTGGCCTACAGATCGTCTGTAGGCAGATCAAATTCCCAAACTCAAGGCCAGATCAGACAAGGAGGCAGCAGCCTCACTCAGCTCAGAGACTATTCATATCACAAGGTAATATAGGAATAGCAATTTCCCAAACAAGTCAAACTCCTGCCCCTTCCCTCCAAACCACCCACACCCCCGCCCCACACTTTCAAAGCAGTGGTATAATGGTGCCCTCTGGTGTCCCTGTCACAAACTGCCACTTAAAGCCACTGGAAATCAAACCCAGAAGTCTCAGTAACCATATGGCTAAACTTATCTAAGGAGGCTGGGAATGTGTTCTGCTGAAAACCCAAGCGTGACCCGAGGCATGCCGACACACTGGCTGCATCTGTGGGAAGACTGGCACAGTACAGTCTTGTTTGTTCGAGGCAGAGTTTTCTTATGTAGCTGTGGCTGTCCCGGAACTCACTCTGTGGTCCAGGCTGGCCTCGAACTCACAGAGCTCCACCTGCCTCTGCCGCCGGAGTGCTGGGATTAAAGGCAGTGCACCAACACTGCCCGTTGAGAATGTATTTTCATATTAACCTCGGAAAGCTGAAGCTCCCGTGGACTGTGACTGCTTACTCCCGTGGACTGTGACTGCTTAAAGAGGCAACAAACACAGGCCCAGGACACGGCTCAAAAGGTAAAGGCGCTCACTGCCATGCTCAGTGGCCTGAGTTTATTCCCTGGGATTCACCCGGTGGAAGGCGAGCAAGGATTCCTGCAGTTGTCCCGAACACTGTGATACCCATGCGCCCGCACAGGATGGTTTTAAAAAAAGAAAACACATGCAGCCTGACAAAACATGAAAATAAAATAAATATATTCACAATCTGTAGTTACATTCTCCTCCCCCATATTGCGTGGGCGCACTGGAGAAACGCCCTCCTGAGTCCTTAAGAAGTCCAACGCAGCAGTACCTGTCCCACGAAGGTAGTAACGCCAAAGAGTCCTTTGACCAAAATGTCCTGCAGATTTCCAGGTAGGCTTATGTAGTTTTCTGGATCATTCCATTCCACTTTTAAACCTCAAAGTTCTTTACAAAATATATTGTTTGTATTTAGAAGTGAATATATACAAACCCTTCAACACAGGTCTGCATATACTTGCAGGTATGGGAAAGGTACTAAATATTACTTTAAAAGGGGTCATTGGTTTCATTTTTAAGGTGTCTTACGTAGTTCAGGCCAGCTTCAAACTCACCACGTAGCAAAGGATGGCCTTGAACTCCTGATCCTTGTGCCTCTGTCTCCCATGTGCTGGGAACACAGGCATATGCCATCATACCCAGCTACTCGGTCATTTTCATGGGTAAAAACAATAAGAGCCAAAGATATTAGTGCTAACACTCATGAATCAACACACTAAAATGTACCGGTGCCGAGTGAAAAAGGTCACGACAGTTTCCAAACGGCCCTACTAACGGAGACTCCCTGGTATGGCAAGGGCCGGCCGATTGTAGGTGGAGTAAGACAGGCGCTCAGGGCAGTCCTGCGGCTAGAATATTACCAACGAAAGCTTGGCCTTTGAGGACATGCTCTAGTTCTTTCTCTTCAACCTTCAGAGACACCTGGAAAGAGAAAGGGATTTTCTGTGAGGAAGAACACGACACTCACACACAATGCATGCCTGCACACACCGTTACACTCCCTATCATGTTCCGCTTTCCTCGGGCCAGCAAATCAAACCCTGCTGTTTTCAACGGCCTAAATCACATCACACACACACCCCCTTCCCACACACACACCTGAAACCCTAGCTAGCAGAGAAACAAACTGTTCATTTCTAATCTTTCCTTTGGCAAAGGACACGCTTTCCAGAACAGGACAATTGAAAGCAGGGAGGGACACAACAGGCCATTACTTGTACCTTGGTCAGGCGGCTTTCCTTATTTTTCTTCAATCCTAAGATGCCTCTGGACTCCAGGAGTCCTGAAAGGGACAAACACTCAGACTGGTCCACAGCTGCCACCTGCTGCTTGCGACAAACGCTACTGTAGGCTTCGTATAACTGGGAGGAAATGAGGGAGAATGAGTGTCACTTAAAGGCTACATCCCATAACCTCACAGATTAAAAAAACCAAAGCCCAGAAACAGTCTTAAGTTACTTGTATACTCTGTTGTCCCCCTGTTCAACAACGCCTCGAACAGGCAATAGGCCTTCTGCACCCCCTTCCTATACTTTATGGTTATTTTTTTAAAAGATTTACTTTCCTTTCCCGTGTCTTGCTGTGAAGTACTTATGTATGGGCACTGTGCTCATGCCTGAAGTCCGTGGAGAGCAGAAGAGTGTCAGGACCCTGGGGACTAAAGTCATGGCTGTAAACCACCACATGGGTGCTGGGGACGAAACCTGGGTCCTCTGCAAGCGAGAAGCAACTGCTCTTGACTGCTCCATGTAAGTTCAGAGGGAGACAGAAATGAAGGGTTGCTTATAGCCCTGCCAGGCTGGCGACCCTCCTTGCTCTGCCTCCCAAGTACTAGGATTACAGCTACTGAACCACTCTATCTGGTTAATGGTTAATTAAATTTCTTAATTTTGGGGGGGAGAGTGAGGGTGGGTGGTGAGGCAGGGCCTTCCTACATATCCCCGGCTGTCCTGGAACTATGTAGATTAGACTGGCCTGGAGCTCACAGAGACTCGCCTGCGTCTGCCTCCCAGAGTTTCGGGATTAAAGGGCGCTCTACTACTGTCTGGCCTTACCGTGTGTTTGAGGTCAGCCTAGAACTCAGACCAGGCTGCAGACCAGGCTGGTTCAAACCTGCAAAGATCCACATGCTTCTGCCTCCCAAGTGCAGTGACACTATAACCCATATTCCTACAGATAAAAACCCATTTTTAACCCCTGCTGCCTGCAAAAGCCAGGCTTTCTGGAAAACACCTACACTTGAACCTCAGCTCCACCTGCTGAGACCCCAGCTTACCTTCCCCAGAGTGACTTCTTTGAGTTTCAGCCGCCGGGTCAGGAGCAGCAGAGAGCAAACCAAGATCTTCTGCTGGAGAGGGAGGGAATCTTGTGCCTTTTCTTGGCTCAGAGTCACTCGGTTCCCATCAACTTCCGAAATGACTTGGGATATGTGAGTAAGGCCGACGCGCTTGGGAACTGGTGCCTCGGAGGGTGACTGACCTGAAACGCAAG
Source organism: Ondatra zibethicus (assembly GCA_004026605.1). Taxonomy (NCBI): domain Eukaryota; kingdom Metazoa; phylum Chordata; class Mammalia; order Rodentia; family Cricetidae; genus Ondatra; species Ondatra zibethicus. The sequence goes on along the minus strand of PVIU01000374.1, from coordinate 303,927 downwards.
CAAGCTAAGCTTTATTCGGTCTCTAAAACTGTGTGTGCAGAGCCACCTAAGACTGGTGTCAGCGACAGGAAACCAAGGGCGGAAGGAGACTTGGAAAGCTGCTTTTCTCTCAGAAGAACCATGATCTATTTTATCCTTTAGGGTACAGCTCGATGTTGAGAAGACAACTAATTCACCTCATGAACGAGCAAGAGCCCGGCAGAAGCCACCAAGCACCGCTAACTGCTGCAGGTTGGCTGGGGACAAAAGCTCGGGGCATAGCACTTGTCTGCGCAGACACCTGGTTTGGTCCTCAGCACAAACCCTGCAGCCAGGATGACTACCTGGTCGCTAAGGAAGGACAAGAAATAGTTGGAAAATGTATCTAACATTTTAAGTCAAAGGAATGGGTAAGTATAGACAGTAAAGTCAATCCCACTTTAGCCCCTGCACCCCCGATGGCTTCTCCAAATGAACTCTAAAGTTTGGTCACTCGTCCAAACTGATCTGCAAGACAGCAACACTTGAAGAAATGTCACTGGATGGCTGAGCACCCTTCCCAGAGCTGGAGTCTGAGAACTGCGGGGAATCTACTAGGGACCGCGGCTTTGCTGCTTGGAGAAGGATAACTGTGCAACAGGGGCGGGATTTGCTCTTTAACAACCTGGGCCTGCAGGCTACCTGGCAACAACCTGCTTCTGCTCCTTTACCACAAGCTGCCAAGGGCTAACAGAGAAAGGTGAGCTCACAGACCAGGTGATAGGCAGTCCACAGCCCCTCCTAAAACAATCCCGACAGGACGGCTATCCATTTTGTTGTCCTTGTTCCATGATTTAAGAGCACCTTTCTAAGTAGCCTATGTTGGCCTTGAACTTATAGTGATTCAGTGCTTTGGCCTCCAGAGTGCTGGAAGCATAGGAATGACCCCCCATGCCTGGAATCTATCTATTTTTGTTTGCCTATCTTCAGTGCTGGGGAACCTAGTTTCTTCTTCTTCTTCTTTTTTTTTTGTTGCTGTTGTTTTTCGAGACAGGGTTTCACTGTAGTTTTAGAGCCTGTCCTGGAACTCACAGAGATCCACATGCCTCTGCCTCCTGAGTGCTGGGATTAAAGGCGTGCACCACCACCGTCTGGCTGAACCTAGTTATTTCTATGTACTAGAAAGTTCCTTTACACAGAGAAACTTTGCTTGAAAAACAAAACGACAAAAGGTTTCTTATATTTAGCTGGAGTCACGTTTTCCATAGTTTCCTACAGAGCTAGGCCATTGAAACTAGACCCACACATATCAGAAGTCAAGAAAGGAATTATGTTAGTGCCATAATTTACACCAGGAACTTGAAGCTCTTTTAGCAGTGAGCACTAGTGATGCTCCCAGGTCCACCGACAAGGAAGGACTAATCTAAAGGGCCAAGACAGAGAAACTATCTAAGTCCACATATTAATTTGGGTTACTTCTGAAACTTCTTTTTGGTTTTTTTTTTCCCCGAGACAGGGTTTCTCTGTGGCTTTGGAGCCTGTCCTGGAACTAGCTCCCATGTAGACCAGGCTGGTCTCGAACTCACAGAGATCTGCCTGCCTCTGCCTCCCGAGTGCTGGGATTAAAGGCGTGTGCCACCACCACCCGGCCTTCTGAAATTTCTTAATTTTTTTTCTAATAAATATTGACCAGTCCCAGGACAGCTAGATTGTTACACAGAGAAACTGTCTTGAAAAACCAAAATTAGGGGCTGGAGAGATGGCTCAGCGATTAAGATGCCTGCTCTTCCAAAGGTCCTGAGTTCAATTCCCAGCAACCACATGGTGGCTCACAACCATCTGTAATGAGGTCTGGTGCCCTCTTCTGGCCTTCAGGCAGACACACAGACAGAATATTGTATACATAATAAATATTTTTTTAAAAAAGAAAAGCAAAAATTAAGTAAATAAATAAAAATAAAATAAACACTGATGAAAACCTGCCAGTGAAGAAAACAGGGTTGAGGAAAACGGGAATTCAGCCTCTGGTTTCCCGTAGCCACAGATCTGTCTTCGGCCCTTGTGACGGCCTTACAACACCCTGAGATGAGCTCAATCTGTGCATTTTCTCATTTTACTTTCTTCCCTTTACCTACCAGGCATTACTTTCTCCTACATAAGAACCTAAAGGGCATTCAACGTAAGTTCCCAGAAAGAAGGTGACTCAACCTTGTTACCTCGTTTTCATTCTGAGCACCTCGGGAGAAACCTCACTACCTGAGCTCATCACTTATGAACACTCCGGGGAACTCATTTCCAGTAACACACATACTGATACTGGCAGGCGAGACTGAAATAAACCAGACGAAACTACACTGTGCTCCCGCATGTGTGTCAGCTGATTTCACTTGTATTTGTAGGTGGAAACTGAACTCTCCCATCTACAAAGGGAGACAGGAAGCAGGTAAGCTACTCACCTCCAGACAGTGGTTTGAGGACTGTCTGGCTTTTGACATCCGACTCCACAATTTCAATAGCTCGCCTGTTAAAAAAACAAAACAAACAACTTTCTAGTTTTAGCCAAACCAAACACCATACCAAGTCACCATGCCCCCAAAGCAGGCACATTAACTAAAAACACATTTTTATAAAATTAAGGTCCTTTCCAAGTTTGGTGCCCAGCACCCATACCAGGCAGCTCTCAACCTCCTGTAACTCCAACTCTAGGGATCTGACACCCTCTTCTGGCCTCCACAAGCACCATACACCACACATGGCACACATACATGAAGATAAAATGTAAATCAATCTTAGAGGCCAGTCTGGTCTACACAGTGAGTGAGTTCCAGACAAGCCAGTTACCCAAGGGAGAGCCTGCCTGAAAAAGAAAAATGAAGGCCCCTAAACAAACTGGGTTATGTTGCAGCCTTAGGAAGACTTGACTGCCTTTAAAATGAACAGAACAGACCGAGGATTTGAGAAACAACACTACTCATCTTCCTCCAACAGATGTCAAGTAGGTCGTCACACACGAAGCCAGCAACATTTTAGATGAGGAAAAAAAGTCCTGGGGAGAGTGATACACAGTGTGCGGGTAGCCTAAGGGGAACTTAGAGCACTCCTACACAGCAGACCCAAAAGGGGAGTCCCCAGAGAGACACAGGATACACACAGGCTAATCTTGCTGACCTACATGGCTATCACTCATAGCTGTAGTCTTTATTCAAGTACTTTGCTGACTGGGGGACTTTCACATTCCAGATCGTGCAATCTAGCAACAGGAAGAGCTTCCTCTCCCACTGCTCTCTCTAAAGTGTTTTGCCCACGGGAAGCCATAAGGCAGACCTGGATCTTCTGCGCGGCAAGAGGAGGAAGCTGGACCAGCGGGTCAGCACAGCAAGGATCGTTTTAATGGACCCAGTGCCCCTACTGGGAGGGAAGAACTTTCATCAGTCAGTACTGAGGCTTTCCTCAGCAGGAGGGGCAGGGGAATGGAAGAGAGAAAGAGGTCTAGGGTAGGACTTGGGGGACCACCAACTGGAGGGAGGAAGGGGTGCCCACCAAAGGAAAGGAAGAAGAAAGTCTAAAGGCAAAGATGGTTCAGGTCCATAAATAAACCTGCTTGAGCCCAGCGAATGGAAAAGCAAACTGGAGTCTTTTTTAATACAAATGTAATTAACCAATCTATAATCACCACAGGGGGCGCCAGCAACATCTCATTTATTTCCCCCTCCGTAGGTAATGGACTGATAATGTTTTAGACATTAACACGGTGGAAACCCAGAGCTCCCCACTGAGAAGCAAGTCCTCTTTTCTGAGCATAAAAAGTAGCAGAATGAAGCCTCTTAAGCAACATTCATTTGAGTTACAGGAGACAACTGCCAGCATTTCTTCCTGGTTTTAATAAAAGCAGTCACCAGTGCCATAATTCACCTGCAAACATCCAGTGCTTTCCGGATGTCTCCTGAGACAGCAGACACTTTGCGGGCACAGAACTGAATCGCAGCATTGTCCAGAACCTGGTCTCTTGACACCTTCACACGAGACAAGACACAGAAGACATCTCCGTCAGCCTTAGTAACACAGGCTCGTCTGTAATCCTAGCTACCCGGGAGACTAAAGCAGGAGGATCTACACTCAAGCGAGGCTGTCTCAGATAAATATATAATACATACAAAATAGATATAGCTCAGTGTAGAGGCCTTGTGAATCCCAGTACCACCAACCAATAAATAAACAATAAAATAAAAAGACAATTTGAACTCTGAGACTTTCTCTTAGCAATTTAGGTTCTAAACATAAATATTTCCACAAATTAAATCTAACTCTGGGACTGGAGGTACATGCTCAGGACTCTGAGCTTAACATTCTCTATACAAGGTCTCTCTGGGTAGCCCTGGCTGGGTTTGAACATAGAGAACTGTCTGCCTCTGCTTTCTAAGTCCTGGGATTAAAGGCGTGCACCACCATGCTCATAGGCCCTACTTTTAAAAATGTATCCCATTTATTTTTGTTTGGAGTGAGGTGGAGCAAAGCATGTAAGCCACACTTGAGGAGGTCAGCGGATACCTTCCAGGACCCAGGACTCTGTTCTCACCATGTGGGTCTCAGAGATGGAACTCAGATCATTAGAACCAGCAACCAGTGCCTTTACCCGCTGAGCTACCTCACTGATCCAGGCTCTACTTTTTAAAGGCCATTAAGGAAGCATGAGTTCTTTAATTCCTACTTTTATTTCGACAGTGAAGCAGCCAATAAATGAAACCACGTGTAGATATCCACATAAAAATGCTATCACTCATATGGTCCACGGGAGTTTGCCACACCATTAATAAAGCAATCAAATCAAAATATTTTAAAGCTACTGTTATATTTCGATCACAGAGGTTATCCCTGCAACAAAACTTGGCGCAATGGCTGGCACTCACCTGGCTGAGTCTATCCTGCAAGATTGCAGCTATCTGATTTCTGGTATAAGGTGGGAAGTTCAGTAGCTGTGGCTTACAGTTTTCTCTAGCTTCAAGTCTCGGCAGAATTCTGTCTGTGAGATCTAGGGTATTAGCAATACCTGAGAAAAGTAACAATCACCATCAGCAGGCAAATCATCCTAATAGGAAATTAGACCCTCTCAAAGATAAAAATTCCCAGTCACAACCCAGTATTTCAGCTATTGCATCCACTTTCTCTTCACCCCACACTAAAAGGTAAGATGGACTTACTAGGTACGACACAGCGGTTAGGCAGGTATAGTGAAGCATGCTTATAGTCTTTTCTTTCCCCCCAAGACAGGGTTTCTCTGTGTAACAGCCCTGGCTGTTCTGGAATTCCCTCTGTAGACCAGGCTGGCCTCGAACTCAGAGATCTGCCTGCCTCTGCCTGCCAAGTGCTGGGATTAATGTCCTGCACCAGCACCTCCAGCTGCATGTTTATAGTCTAAACACATGGCAGAGTGAGACAGGACAATCGTGGGTTTAAGGCCACCCTGAGCTACAGACCTTGTCTCCAGGAAGGGGGTGGAAAGAGGACAGGCAGGTAGATTTCTGTTGAATTTCAGACCAGCCAGGGCTCCAGTGAGACCCTGTCTCAAAAACAAATCTACTGGGCTGGAGAGATGGCTCAGAGGTTAAGAGCACAGGCTGCTCTTCCAGAGGTCCTGAGTTCAATTCCCAGCACCCACATGGTGGCTCACAACCATCCATAATAAAATCTTGTGCCCTCTTCTGGCGTGCAGGCAGACATGCAGGCAAAACACTGAATACAAAATAAATAAATCTTGAAACAAACAAAAACAAGTGCCAGGCAGTGGTGGCTCCGCCTTTCATCCCAGCACGTGGAAGGCAGAGGTAGGTGGATCTCTGTGAGTTCGAGGCCAGCCTGGTCTACAAAGCAAGTTCCAGGATAGGCTCTAAAGCTACAGAGAAACCCTATCTCGAACCCCAACCCCACCAAACAAAAACAAAAAGTTGTCACCACCACCACCACCACCAAATCTATTGAGTCAGGTGCTGTGGTGCACTTATCCTCCCAAAAGCTGGGACCACAGGAATGCAATGTCATGTCTGGCTTCTCTGTCATTTTTATTCAGACCTCACAAAGTCAATCTGCCTTATATTAAAAAATTACTACCATAGTAATTTTCTTATTTTGATAAGACAGAAAGCTGGCTTAAGTATAATGGGTGGGGATGAAGAAATGGCTCAGCTGTTAAGAGCACTGGATTCTCTTCTAGAGGACCCACGTTCAACTCCCAGAACCCACACGTCAGCTACATTTGTAACTCCAGTTTAGGGAACCAGATGCCCTCTTCTGGGCCTCCATGGGTACAGGGCATGTAGTAGAGCATGCAGGCAAAACACCCACACACATAAAATAAAAATAAAATAGTAGGTAAATAACTTGCATAGCGACTGGGGAATGGACAAAGCATTTGCCACACAAGTGTGAGGAGCCGGCTTTAGCTCCTCAGAAGCTGTGTCAAAGCCAGGAAGGCAGGGTGGTCCGTCTGTAAGCCCAGCACTCAGAAGGCAGAGAAGAGACCCCAGGGGCAAGCTGGCTAGTCAGACGAACTGAATCAGCTAGCTTCAGGTTCAACAAGAGACTGCCTCAGCAAATAAAAAACCTACAGCACTGGCTGCTCTTCCAGAGGTCCTGAGTTCAAATCCTAGCAACAATACGGTGGCTCACAGCCATCTTTAGTGCGATCTGATGCCCTCTTCTGGCACGGAGAAGTACATGCAGATAAAGCAACATATAAAATAGAAAAACAATAAAACAAAACAAAACTTGACAGTGGGAGGTTTTTTTTGGTTTTTTGAGACAGGGTTTCTCTGTGGCTTTGGAGCCTGTCCTGGAACTAGCTTTTGTAGACCAGGCTGGTCTCGAACTCACAGAGATCAGCCTGCCTCTGCCTCCCGAGTGCTGGGATTAAAGGCGTGCGCCACCACCGCCTGGCCAACGATTAACAAACTTTCAAATTCACCACATGACATTAACAACCCAGCACTAACCAATGAGCACCAATCGGGAATTGCTTAGCCACGGCCATTCAAATAGCGTGTATAAGACATCCTGCCCTTTGCTGTCCAGCTGATCCATCTCGTCCAACACCAACACGCTACATGCAAAGAGACACAATTAGTACCGGTCACATTTTCGGTCTTCCGATGCTTGATCTGAGCTAACCTTGGGTCAAAGTCATAGAGCTGAGACCAGCTCGCAGACCGTAGCTCGTTTGGGATGTCATAGGATGTCAGCCCCTGCACCCCCCACCACTAACAAGTATCCAATTGTTTTCAGAGAACTAGCTTAAAAACAGTTAAAATCTAAACTTAAAAAAAAAAAAAAAAAAAAAAACAGAAAGCGTAAGGGCTGTGAGTGTGGTTCAGCGATGAAGTACTTATCTAACACACATAGGCCCTGGCTTTGAGTCCCAGCATCATCAGTAAATAAGTTAGTACATTATTTTCAAAATTAGAAAGTATATTATCTTTCCTTCCTTCAAGCGCATGTACATACTTCTCAGAGCAAAGTTCTTTTCAGGGCGAGTTCTTTTTGTGGGTAGCAGCTAGAGCGACACGCGGCAGAAAGACACTTACATCATGGGGCCCTTCTCAGCAGTCAGATGCTTTTCCAATTTTCTCATCAAGTCCTTCCCAGCTGGTCTGCATATTTTCTCCTGACCAATCTCCTGAGCAATAGCTGGGAACACAGCCTGGGCACTCCTCAAAGACATGCAATTCAGCACGATGGTTTCAAAGCCTACCACTTCCTTCTAGGTGTTAAAAAAAAAAAAAGATACAGACATGGAGTTATGTTGGCTTCAGACAGATTTACTGAAACCTAATCTGGTCTCTGAGAGTTAAGAGAATCCAAGAGTGAAGCTTTACTTTCTTCTGGAAAGATTTATACCCTGAAACAAGAATTCTTACTTCTGGGAAGCATTCAATCACATTACGGTCTATTCTTTCTTAACCCTTAAGAACCAATCAGATCATTTCGGCAAGGGCCTCCGTGGCTCAGCTTCTCAGGGTACCTTGAGGTCTTGCAGAATCCGACTCAAGCAGGCAGTTTTTCCCGTCCCAGGAGCACCAGAGAGGTAGAGACTTCCAGCTTTTTTCCCACAGATGTGTCTCTTCAGGAAGGCCCTGATGACTTCCATCTCCTTTTCTCTGGCAGGCAGCCGATCCGGGACAGCTGTGTTTAGGACAAGCTTTGCTTGCTGATAGCAAGTGCCTGTTCCAGACATAAAAGGGCAGTGAAGACCCAACAGAAGATGACTGAAAAAGACTCCCTGGGTTTCACTCAGAACCCCCATCTCTGTTCCCGATGGCACGGACAGCTGCCATGTAAGAACCCACCTTCTTGCTTGAACAATCTCACACGTCCAGATTCCTTCTCTGGTGGACATTTCTGCTCAGAATTTGATTCGCTCTCTTGACCTTTTTGAGCTGAGGAAAGTATTTGGTTTTGGTGAACTTGGTCTTGTTCTTTTTGGCTCGAAGACTTAACTGTCAGCTCATCATCGAACACTAATCTGCAGCCCTTCCGCGTATGTGAGCGAGGGGGGCCGTTTTCTTTCTTGCCCAGCTTTGGTGGGGAACAGGGAGATAAATGAGGAGTGTTGCACAGATTGTCATCACCTGAAACGTTAAAACAGAACACGGTCACTCATAGCAATGCTCTCAGTCACCCACAACACTAAACGCAGAACACGGTCCTTCACAGTGGAGGGCAGTAGACGTGCAGACTTCCCCACACCCAGAAAGAGGAGAATCTTTCTTTCTCTTTCCAGTTCTTCAACACCGTGTTTCTCTGTGTAGCCCTGGCTGTCCTGGAACTCACTCTGTAGACCAGGCCTTGAACTCAGAGATCTGCCTGCCTCTGCCTCCCAAATTCTGGGATTAAAAAGCAAGAGGTGAATTTTCTACCTTAGAACCACAAAAGAAACTTCTCGCTAAAGAGCGAACATGGCCACCAGATGGCACCACTGAATCTTATCAGTTGATCATTTGGTAGAAACCAAATGATAAATTCTAGTTCCGTGAAATTGTAAGGGTGGCTTTAAAACCATCGCCAGCTGGTGGTGGTGCATGCCTTTAACCCCAGCACTCAGGAAAGGTGTCTCAAAAACAAACAAACAAACCAAACCTTATCAACCTTGCCGCCACTGACATCTTGAGCTGAATAACTTTTCTCTGAAGGAACCTGCTGTGTGCACTGTGGCATCCCAGCAGCTCGATGGCTTCTGCTCACTGCTCCAAATCCATCCCCTCAACTAACAGATTCAAATCTTCAGGCACGTCGAGATCACATATGCTCTCCCACCACCATACACAATGAGTATCTACCAATAATAACACTAAAGCTCTTAGACTGGGCATGTCTAGCTAAGCGGCACAGCACTTCCTGGCACAAACGAGGTTTTGCACTCAATCCCCAATACCCAGTAGCACCATCAACACACACAAACCAAGTATGGTCTGGCGGCGGTGAACGGTGACACACACTGGTCCTCTGTGAGTTCGAGGCCAGCCTGGTCTACAGAGTGAGTTCCGGGTCATCCAGGGCTACAGAGAAACCCTATCTTGAACAAACTAAAACCAACCAAACAAAAAGACAGGTATGGTAGTGGGAGAAAGACCTTGAGTTTTGAGGCAATCCTGGGCCACAAAGTGAGTTCCAGGCCAACCTGAGTTAGAGAATTTTTCCTCTAAAAAAACAAAACTAAACAATGGAAATGCTAAGTACTAGTTTGAAACAAAAATCAAAAATATTAAGAATGTCATCTGTTTCTCTTATTTTCACAAGTATATAGGCAAATTTCATAATACCATATGTAACGTTAAGGTAATTTTAAAGGACAGAACTAAGGAAGTAAAGATCAACCCTATTAAGTCCCTCAGAAAGTGAATGCCTTAACTGTGAAGTTCAGTACACACTTAGCAGCCAATTACAAAAATAGATACAGCTATGGTTCTAACTGCCATCATCAAGAGAAGAAAGGCCGCTGGGCGGTAGAGGTATATGCCTTTAATCCCAGCACTGGGGAGGCAGAGATAGAAGGTCTACAGAGCAAGTTTCAGGGCAGGCTCCAAAGTCACAAAGTTGCGCTTGCAGAGTGGAACGCTTACCCAAACGTTTTCTGGGACTGAGAGGCAGAAGTTTTGTGTCCCCACACGGAGTAGACGGTACAGCCTGGATGTTTTTAAGTTGTACTTTACTGTCCTTGGAACTCGCTTTGCTTGGAGTCTTAACCAGCTTCTTTTTCGGAAAACGGATGGTGGCTTGTGTCTGGGATCGTGTTTGAGGCATGATGACCACACAACTGGATACAAAAGAGAACCAGGAAGCCTGTAATTTAAAAGCAAAAAGGAAAACACAGAGCGCTTATTTATATTGGTGACCAACACTCACTTCATACATTACGTTAACAGCATTTTTAACACGTAGGTCTGCTTCCTATTCAAGCCTATGTAATAACAGGTGACATCTGTCTGCCTTGTATGTGTAACACGCCGCGATTACACATATTATACACTTCAGTCTTACCACTATTATCCATCTCTTAAAGAGACAGCCATAGAAAACACGGCTATTTCCCCAGGCATCCTGAAACCAGAACCTAAGTTCTTCCACTTGAGCGATGCCCAAGTTTCTCTCCAGCGACTTCTGCAATACTTCTAGCTCCTCCACTCCAGACACGCGAGACATCCTTAGCACTAGTTTAATTTCAGACCGTAACATTTAGGCTCTCCCAAACGCAGGCAGGGCAGCTCCGTCCTCCTCTGCCCAGGTCTAGCCTGCACGCCACACAGCTCAACCCCACCCTACACCGTTTCCTCCCAGCCGCTCTCAGCTCCTTCCCACCATTCCGGGCTCGAACGTCTTGCAGGCGCACAACCCCCTCCCTGACCCAGCCTCAGACCTCAGGCGATCTCCGCTCTCCACCGGCCACGCTCGAACCAGTCCCAACTCTCTGGGTCCCGGACCAGCTCTCAGGGCTCACGGAGCAATCTGCCCCTTCACACTCTTCAAGGGCTGTGTCGCTTCAGCTCACGTTCCGGTGTGTCGGTCACAACCGCAAGGACTCTCCCGCCACGAGACGCACAGCTGCAGCAAAGCCAGCTCGCGCCAAATCCGCAGAGCCACAGCGTTCCCGTCTCGCGCCAAAGTCCAGCCACGCTTCTGATTAGTTGTCACTAAGCTCCACGCCTTCGCCGGCGACGACCTACAGCCAATAAGACAGCCCCAGGTCTCCGAGTCCAGCCTGAAGCCACACCCACTCGCCAGGGAGGGCGTCCACATCTGAGACCTCCGCGGGAAAGGCGCGCTTGCGACTCATTAGGTAAGCACGCCACGCCGCAAGCCCGGCGGGAAGTGTAGTTTTTGATCCCATGCAAGCCCCTTCCTACTTCCGCATTTTTTTTTTCTACTGGGGTATTTTTTTCCCCACCTTGGTTTTTTGAGACAGGTTTTCTCTGTATAACCGCCCAGGCTGACCTGCCTCTCCTCCCGAGTGCTGGGATTAAAGCTATGTACCACCACCGCCCGGCGTGCCTATTTCCATTATGAGGGATACTACAATAGGTTTGCTATTTTGGGGGCAGTCCTGTATGGCATGAAGCAAATGAATGCATAGAGGGTCACAGCATTCTTGGTGGCGAAGGGCTGACAAACCAGAACATTTTTTTTGTTTTGTTTTTTTGTTTTTCGAGACAGGGTTTCTCTGTAGCTTTGGAGGAAGCAGGGTATTTTGACTGACATCATCTCAGTATTTGTTGACTTGCACTTCAAAAGTGAGAAACAGGACCAACACTAAATATGCAATTCTGTCTTGTTCAAGGTTTATTCCGCGTGCCTTCTTAACATTAATCTACATATCATAAGGATTAGAATTATGTTCCTTTAATTTGAATATTTTTTATGGCCAAACACTAGGGTTTAGGGGCTAGGGAAGACATTTAATAAGGAGAGGCAAGCTGAGCATCTAATGAAAATGTAAATCGGAGCTGTCTTTTGCAGGCCAGGTTCCAAAGTTAATAACCCACTTCAGCATCCTTTAACGGCCAGAGCCCAATTCTAGGTAATGGCAAATTTTATGTTTGTCTATTAAAGGTAGGTTTCCCTGTAGCCCTGGCTGTCCTGAAACTAGTTCTGTAGACCAGGCTGGCCTTGAACTGGGAGATGCCTGCATCTGCCTCCCAAATGCTGGGATCAAAGCAGTGTGCTACCACACCTGGTTGTAAAATATACTTTTATCCTTCCATATCTAATAAAATGGACATAAAGCTAGGAATAGGAAAGCAATATCACAATCACTGGTTACCTCAAATAGTGAATTTCAAATGGCTACCACCTCTTAGCACAGCCGATGTGAGTCCTTTGTGTGCAGGGACTGAGTTTGGCATTTGACTTTGTCACTTTAGTCTTTACAAACACCCTAGGAAGCTGATGGAAACCTGCCCGAGGTCCTGTAACTGGAGGAGCTGGTATCTGCATTCTAATGACAGAAGACCAAGCTCTGAGGCGTGGTTTCTAAGCAGGGCAAGATGGTGAAGGGGACATTTTCTTAAGATACATTTTGTTCTAGCAGCTAAGAACACCAAGAGAAAACAAGCTGCCATCAATGGGGAAATAGCATGGAGGGAAGCTTTCAGATGATTTGGCCTTTCTCACTTACTAGCACAATGGAACTTAAGAGACCACCTCTACTTCTCACAGGCTTATAACTTGAGGGCCTAAAGCCAGCTGAAATAGGAAGCTTCGGAGATGAAGCTTCTGCCTGCATCTGCCTCCCAAATGCTGGGATCAAAGCAGTGTGCTACCACACCTACCCGGTTACAGGGGAGAGAGCATGGAAGCTGGAGGTGCTTAACATGCATACAGCAGCCTAAGAAAGCGCTCACCAGATTAAAGGAAAAAAAAGCACCAGCTCAAGAGTAAATGGCTACTGCAAGCGGAAGCTGAGGACTGAACTGTAAAAGGTCATCCGCTGGAGGCTTTTCCTCCAGTAACCTCTCACACACATCAGCTCATTTCTGTACCTTTGAACTGTCTCCTGGCTGGAATGCGTTTCTCTCCTTCCTGGTCAACTCCTATGAAAGTCTTCCAGTACCCTGCATAGGTTCCTCCTGATGGCTAGGATCTGCTAGACCACGGGCTTTGAAGGCAAAGACCACGTCTTAGTTATCTTCCTGTGTAGATTTCTCCTATAAAGTACATGATAAACGCTTGCCAGATGAAGGGACGGACATTCTGTCAAGCTGACGTCCACTATTTGCATGAACAATTTTTATGGCTGGGTAACATATATAGTCCTTTAAATCTCACAGCCATAAATGTAGCAAAATAAATTACGCGTAAAAACAGTCCAAACTGGGCGTCAGTGGTGTCAAAGGTCAGGGTCCTGAGGTTGACAAGCTCATCCGCTTACCACCGACAGAGTACTGGGAAGCTTTCTTCCTGTAAGTTGCAGTCCACATCTGGAGCAGACAGAGCTGGGCCTCAGTATCACCAGTGAGCAAGCTAATGTTCTTATCACCTAACTCAGTGTCACAGAGCAGGAATCACAGCACACTGGAAAGACCTGTCTGGCAGCTTTCTGAGTGTGTGTAAGGGTACACACACACACACAGACCAGCAATCCTGTCCCAGGGAGAGAACTTACAGGGTTAGGAAGCTGAGGGTCATTTAAGCAAGTTCCATAAGCAAACTATTAAGAAGAACAATAAAATCAATAAATAGTTTATTAATCATATTAATTCAGGCCCTCTGGGGCCCCCACAGGTTTTTCTATCGATTCTGTGAGCCTGATCCACGCAAGCTGATATTCTCAGTCAGTGAGGAGGGGACTCTGCTAGCAGTGAGAGTACAAATTGAGCTCCAGGACAGTAGGAACTACACAGAGAAACCTTGTCTTGAAAAAAACAAAAAAAGACACACTCAGTAACGACTATTTCTAGACCTGAACATGTTTGGTGGGTGGTGGTGGCCACGTCTTTAATCCCAGCCGTAGGGAGGCAGGGGCAGTCTAGTCTCGCTCTCAGTTCCAGGACAGCCAGGGCTACACAGAGAAACCCTGTCTCGAAAAATCAACCAACCAAACCAAACCTAAGTAATCAAGCAGTGAAGAAGAGAAATAGACAGCAGTACCCACACACTCAAGAACACAGGGATTCTCAAGATCCCAAAGGCCCTGCCCACCCCCCACCACCCGGTGAGAATCAGCTCAAAGCACAAGCGCAGGTGATGGAATCTGAGCAGTCACAAGGTAGGAACACAAAGACGTGAGCCTCGGGGGCGCCTTGAGAACGGGAGGTAAGCAGCAAATACAAGACAGAATCACTGGTCAGCGAGGCCACAAATGGTGACTTTTTTAAGACACCCGGGCAGAGAAGTCCTCTGAGAGCTGCAGGCGCTTCTGCCATGCGCATCCGCACATGTTCTCCCTTGGGGAAACCTAAAATCAAATGCCACACTTACCCAGAAGACGATTTCCTCCCCTCTCCTTGCCATCAGTATTACTGCCTTGAGTATCACTCATGACAAAAATACACAGTTTTCTTTTTTGTTTGTTTTTTTGTTTTTAAATATTTAATTAATTAAACTGCACAGCATCCAGAAGAAAGAAATGTACCAAGGAATTCAACCTGAAACCAGATTATACATTTTCTGTCGGGGGACAAGGGGTGCAAAGATCAGCACTATTGTGGAGAAGCACTGAAACCAGAATAAAAACTCCAAAATAAATCACACAATAAATTATATTTTTTAAAGAAACTGATCCACATGCAGATGATGGGCACACACACACACACACACACACACACACACACACACACGCGCACACACACGCACACACACGCGCACACACACAAACGCACACGCGCACACACATGCACGCGCACACACACAGGTCTTTTATTTAGTGTTGACTGTAACTTCCAGACTGGAAACTGTGGGAAAGGACAAAAGTCAGACATGAAAAAAGAGAGTGTGCTAAGTCCCTCTGCCACCAGGGGAGCAAGACATGACAGAGAAGGAACCAGCGAAGCGCAGAAAGGAAACAGCAGTTATCAAGGAAGATTTTAATTACTTCATAGAGGGGGAGAAAGCACAGAAATCTAACACAAGTAAAGGCACAATGAACGTGGAGTTGAGTGAAACAGAACCCTTCCTTCAGTTAAATGGTTGCTGGGTTTTTTGTTTTTGTTTCTGCATGTGATTTTGAAGGTGGTTATCATTTTACTTCATTTTATTTTCAAGAAATTGAGTCTTAAAGGCAGAATTATAATGGCCTCCTCTCTTCCCTCTCATTCCCTAAATTTGGGTTAAATCTGGGTGGCTTCAGAGTCGCCTTGACCACTTAACTTAGGGACTGAGTCACAGGGAAAGAAAAATTACACCTGGAATGTGAAGACTCTGGTCTGGGTTTGCAGAAGGACAGACAGCGCAGCACAGTGCTATCGAAGGGCCTCTGATGCCCAACACTCCACCCCCAGAGCTTCACGAAATGAAGGACCCTGGAGTCACATTTCTCCCACACTCCCATAAGCACTCAGCCTACAGATTATTTCAAGTGATCAGGAGAATTACAACATACCCCAACCCTGAGTTGCTCTGTAGCAAATCTATTTACAGTTATTTTTTCCTCCTCACCTCTCCCTGGAGGTAAATCTGGGTTTCAAGCTGGGAAGCCACTAGGTAAGGGAATTAATTCCCTAGTGCAAAGCCTAGTGCAATGCCAGTGACTAGTTTCCTTGCCTTCGCCAGGAAAGGGGGCAGGGACAAATTCCTGGTGATGACAACCTCACATCCACCAGCTAGGATAGCCGTAGCTGCTCACGCAATTGGCCTGGCTGTGGAAATAGGAGGGCTCCGCAGCTGCAGCAAATCCTCTGGAGAGAGAAAGCCACACCTGGAATGCCCTAGTACTTTGGTCCAGGTTTGGTGACTTGAGACAGGGAAAGAGGGGCATCTAGCTCACTTGAAAATCAGAGGCCACTGCCCAGCTTCAGATAGGGCAGTAAGAAACAGCTACTGAGTGTTTCCTATTAGGGAAAACCACTACAAAACCCACAGGAGAGCTGCTGGCAAAGCTTCTTGCTGCTTAGCTGGGCAATGTCTCTTCCCTTTGGGAGGGAACAAAGGAATTAAAGGGATTTGGCAACAGCCTCAACGTGAGACTACCCAATCTCCCACTGAAGAGACGGCATCCCATGAGCAGATAAAAAAGCAGTTAGTTCAGAAGGGAAATTTTCAGTGCTCTTGCAGCCCGCTACCTTTAACCTGTATTGAAAGCTTTGTACAACATACAAAATAGACCAACAATTTTAAGGATCACATTCCCACCTTCAATAGCAAACATACACTGATAATAAATCTGTTATTAACAGCGGGACCAAATGATGTATAAGGCAAAGACATTTAAATTAGGTGCTCTGTCATCAACATTCTCTAGAAGAGAATACCCATTTATTCAGATCTAAACCCAGGCCTTTTTTTGGTGGTTGTCCCATCGGGCAAAGACAATGGAAATATAATCAGTACCCACATGACACCATCCAAATCTGGGGAATATGATCAGCACAGGTCATGTGGAGGAAGGATCAGCCCAGTGAAAAGCTGGGGTTTGGCTTTATTTGCTATATCATATATTCTGATGATTTACGTTTCAGTAAGGGGACATCTCTATACACTTTGATAACATTGTACAAAAGGCATCAACTCCCATTTCAAAAACAAATGGGAAGACTTCACAGTCAAAGTTCACCCTGGAACTAGCGTCTACCCTGGAACTCCTGCAGTACCAACTCTTCTCTCTCAGCTCTGTTCACTTGAGGATGCTGGGGATACTCCTGGGAGATGACTGCTAATGTATTTGAGAAGAAGAACAATAAGTAGTGAACAATTAGAAGTCTGGTGAGACCTAATCATTGCTTGTCCCAAGAGTCAAAGTAGTCCAGGAGATGGCAAAGGGTAATACTCAATAAATAAATAAACCAAGTTAAGTTCACCTTCACCAACACTGGAAGATTTGGGTTTCACCTGGCATTAAACACAGATCCTTAGCCTATGTTCCACTAGATTAGAAAGGTCCCTATGAGCCGAGTGTGATAGTGTATGACATTAATCTCAGCACCTGGGAGACAGAGGCAGGTGGATCTCTGTGAGTTTGAGACCAGCCTGGTCTACAGAACAAGTTCCAGGGCAGCCAGGGCTTTCACAGAGAAACCCTGTCTTGAAAAATAATAAGGAAAAGAAAGGTCCCTGTGACAGTTTAACCCTGTGACGTATCTGAAAGTTTTTAACTAGCTTCCCCTATTTGAGTCAAAGGACAATCTGGTTTCCCCATGGTCACGCAAGGTTGGAGCAGCCTTTGTCCATGGCTATGACTGTACGAAACCAACTTATCCAATGTGTGGAGTCCTGGGGCCCCACACTGCTGTTGGAGAAGAGACACTCACTGTCTAACAGACCAACCTCAGTTGGAACATCCATTTTTCCTGTGCTGTTTACCTACAACCTGGAAGACAGAAACAATGTATTGCTGGCTGTCGAGGAAGACCCACTGACTAGAGTGCGGCATACCTCCCTAAGTCTTTGTGCTTCTTGGTTTAGAAGACTCGGAATATGTCCCCAAAGGTCCCTTTTTCTACTCTGTGGGCTTAGCACCCACAGTCTTGGGAAAGCAGGGTGGCAGAGATAACAGGAAGACCCTGCTGTGGGATGGGTGTGAGATGGGTATGAGGACGCTGTCAAGACCTTTGCCGCCCCAGAGCCAGACCCTCCCGTGAAGTGCTTCCTCCTTCCCTTAGTCTCCCTGGAGCATTCCCCAAGGGCTGCTGACCATTTCAGGGTTAATCAGAAAAAGCTGAGATCGACTTGAGGTTGAGGTTAAGGTACTCACCCCCTCTTTTCATCTCTTACAGGAAGTTTCTGGGGTTTGTGAATTGGGAATATGAATAATGCACCCAACAGAAAGTGACTGTTCTCTTGAGGGACAGGAAAGGACATCCTCCAGTCTAGCACTCTGGGGAAAGGCAGGGTGCAGACGGCCCTGGCCCTCAGCTACAGAGGAGCCGACTAGCTCTGGAATGATCCTCAGTTTACTTCGTCCCCTTCTTTTATTGTCTAGTTCACTGATTAGTATTTAGTGTATGTACAACTTACCCCTTGGAACGGGGAGAGGAGGGATGAGAACAAAACCAAAACACTCTTAAAAATGGAGAAGACCCATTTCTTTGTCCTTTCTGTAACCTGACCTTTAAAACAGGTCACTTCTGCAAACCCCCCGACTGCTTCACGAAAAGTACCCTTTCCTCAACAGTCCCGGCCACACCAACCTCCTCAACTATGGAATACAATGCACAATGCACACAACACACTTCCCCCTTGGTGAATAACAGCAGACAGGGGTACCATTCTCTACCCTGCCCAGTGTGTGTCCATTCACCATAACAAGGCACCTTTCCCTGGAAGAAAGCAGGAGAAATGGAGGCTTTCTCCTCTTCTGGCTTAGCAGGGCTTTGCTGGAAGAGGGCTGGATACAGGGCTTGAGACCCTACTGCCAACAGAAAGAATCCAATCACCAAGTCCAGAGATGAGATGCATAGATGGAACTGGCCAGGAGGATGCTTAGGGTGGGTTGCACTGGAGAAACACTGTAGGAGCTCTCATGCAGGTTTACGAGTTGGGGGACCATCTGAGAAGAGGAGGTCCATCCTTTTCCTGAGGAGCAGGACCAAGTCAGGCTTCACCTGAGAATGGGTGGCAGAGGTGGGGCTCCACGGGCAGCTGGAGAAACAAAGAATCATAGACACTGAGCTCACTTACCAGACCCTAAATAACATTTCTGAAATGAGACAGGCTCTTTAAGTCAATTTTTAACAATAGGGACTATTGCTGAAGAGATGGCTTGGAAGGTGGGCACTTGCTGCCAAGGCTGCTGACCCAAGTTAGTCCCCAGGATCCAGGGGACTTGGTGGAAGGAAACAAACCAACTCCTGCTGACCTCTACATGTGCAGAAGCACATTCTAATCCCAGAAAACACACAAACTCTATGTTGCATGCAAACACGGAAGCTTTCTTCACGCCCCTCGCACCTCGGTTTGTTTTGCTGGGGTATACTCTCTGAAGATGCTTGTACTCTTCTGGAGCAGGAAAGTCCTCTACTGGGTGGAAGGAGTACTTGGACTCAAAATCATCTGTGAAAAGAGAAGAGTATTACATCATGCCTCCCACAGACTTGGAACTTCTTAGGATCCTTCCTATTTACCAATCTCCTCCGGGTTCTGCTGTATGGAGAGCCTGCTCTACCCACCAAACCAAAGTTCCTGAGACAACAAAAGCATCACCCTGGGTGCCTCTGCTGAACAGTGGATATCCAAAGACCCTTTATCTGGGGCTGGGTATGGTGGCAGGAGGGGCTGTGGAGGCAGAAATCAGAGTACCACTGGGGCTTGCTGGCCAGCCAGTCAGACTAATTGCGGAGCTCCAGATTTAGTGAGAGACCTGATCTAAGACAAATATGGTGGAGACCAATTAAGGAAGACACCTAATGTTGACCTCTGGCCTCCATAACCACCTGTACACATACATATAAACACATAAAGCTGTACATGCGAACATACACATACAGAGAAAAAAATTTAATCCTTTTAAATTGTGTGTGGTTTGTCTACATGTATGTTTGGGCACCATGTGCACACAGCACCCACAGAGGCTAATGGAGGGCTTCAGATTTCCTGAAACAGGAGTTACAGACTGTTATGGAGGCTCCATATTGGTGTTGGGAATTGAACGTGGGTCCTCTGAAAATGTACTCAATACTCTTAACTACTGAGCTATCTCTCCAGCCCCTTTATTTATGTGCTGGATAGTTTTATGTCAACTTAACACTAGGTAGAGTTGTCTGAAAGGAGGGAGCCTCAATTGAAAAAAATGTCTCCATAAAATCTGGCTATAGGGAATTTTCTTAATCAGTGATTGATGGGGAATGGCTCAGCCCATCGTGGATGGTACTATCCCTGAACTGTGATCCTGGGTTCTATAAGAAAGCAGGCTAAGCAAGCCATGGGGAGCACCTCTCCATGGCTTTTGCATCAGTTCCTGCCTCCAGGTGTCTGCCCTGTTCCTGTCTTGACTTCCTTCAGTGGTGAGTTGCAATATGAAAGTATAAGCAAAATAAACCCTTTCCTCCCGAACCTGCTTTTTGGTCATGGTGTTTTATCACAGCAAGAGAAACCCAAACTAAGACAAATTATTATTATTATTATTATTATTATTATTATTATTATTATTATTATTATTATTATGAGACAGGATTTTTCTTATAGCCCTAGCTATCTTGGAACTCACTCTGTAGACCAGGTTGGCCTCAAACCCACAGAGATCCACATGCCTTTGCCTCCCAAGTGCTGGGATTAAAGATGTACGCCACCATTGCCAAGCTATTACTATTTTTGTTTGTTTTGAGACAGGGTCTCACTATGTAGCCTTGGCTAACCTGGAACTATGAGACCAGCATGGTCTCAAACACAGAGAGATCTGCTTGACTCTGCCTCCAAAGTGCAAAGATCAAGGTGAATGCCACACAGAACCAGCACCTACCCTTTTATAATCCCAAATGTAAAGGAGTCAAAGGTTGACTCTACAACTTTCCACCAAAATTCAGACACTTTGGGAAAGGAGCACAAGCGTGTGTGGAAGCAGAAACAAGCTGGGCTTACAAGACTGTTGCTATGGGAAACAAACTGAATTAAATCTAAGGGGTGGTAGTCATTAACCTCAAATGTCTCTCTAGCTAGCAAGAGTTTTAACCGGAAAACTTTCTTTCAGCCTTGGTTTCCCTATATTGCTCTGCAACACTATTCAGTCAGCCACGTCTAGCTCCACTCTGACTCTCTATGACCTCTTCATAAGATTCAAACGCCTTACGTCTTAGTGGGCATGGCATGATCATACCTCAAGAGGCCCTTTTTCTATTCAAAGCTTTTTTTGTTTAGATAGGGTCTTACTATATATTATAGAGTGGTTTTGAACATAAGATTCTCCTGCATCAGCTAAACCCTGTGTGCTGGGACTACAGAAACATGCCACCGTGCCCCACTACATTCAAAGGTTTCTGCAATAAGGATGTATATTCAAAGCAAAACTCTCGTGCAACTGTTAAGAACAGGCTGGACTGTGTCGGGGGTAGTGATGGAGGAGCAACCCTGAAGAACTGTTAATGGTTTCAAGAGATATCATGGTCTACACGAAGCATCTTCAAAAGAGTACAACTATGGCTCTATTCTAGACCATGAGGTGAATTCTCTTAAGTAGAGATCTCAACATTTATAAGCTTGGAAAACATGATCCAATATGCTCCTGTTCTAGTCAATTTACTGCTTCTCTATATAATAACAGTGGGGTCCAAATAAATAAAATAACGTCCTCAAAAAAATACAGCTGGTTTGTCACTGGCCTCTGTATGTTTTGTTTTTGTAGTGCTGGGGTTCAAACTAAGGACCTCTGTCAGCTAAGCTTGTTTGGCTTTTCGTGCTGTTTCTGTACTGTGGGATTAAGCCCAGGACCTTGTACACATTAGGCTAATGCTGTACCACTGAGCTTCACCCTAAGCCTCTTGAGTTTTTAAGTAACCAGGAAGGAACTCCCTTCCTTGAACACACAATTCTAGGACGTATGTGAATAAAGAGGACAGCCTCTGATGGGAAGCTTCACCAGTGATTCCTGTGAGGGCCTGAGAGTAGCTTTAGAATCAGTATGAACCCTGATGACTTGATTTCAATCTGTTCATGTAACAAAAGGAATGTCAATGGATCGGAAGCACAAGTCAGAGGAAAAGTCAGGAGGGGACCTGCTGTGAACAAGACTGCTGCTCTGGCCTATTCTCCATCTACAGGAGCCATCTGGCAGCTAAGGCAACAGTGAGTGGGTGAAGTCACCACCAAAACTATGAGACAAAGTCACTATTAGCTGGGCGGTGATGGCAAACGCCACCCAGCATTTAGGAGGAAGAGGCAGGCGGATCTCTGTGAGTTTGAGGCCTGCCTCATCTACAGTGTGAATTCCAGAACAGCCAGGCCTACACAGTGAAACCCTGTCTTAAAACAACAAACAAAACAAATCACTGACAACTTACCCAAGAAGGAACGGACAGTGGTGATGGAGTCTCTATGGCCATTCCTCAGGGGTGGTGGTGGTGGAGGGGGTGGCCCAGCTGGCGTCCTTGAGGGTGGAGGTGGGGGTTTTCCTCTGCTCGGAGGCTCTGACCCATGCATTCGGTAAGGTGGTGGGGGAGGAGGCGCATCCCTGGCACCATTTCGGACCATGGGTAGTGGGGGTGGAGGAGCTGCAATTAAAATCCAATGCAGTTAGGCTTGTGTTGGAACTGGCAAAGGAAAGAAGGGCTTGAGAGACACAAACTAAGAAAGCAAAACAGCTGGGGGGGGGGGGGTCCGCTAGTGAGGGAGCAAATGTGAGAAATGCACAATGATACAGATGTATAGAAATGCTGTAACGAAATTCATTGTTTTATACACTAACTATAAAATCAAAATCATAGAATGCCAGGTAGTGGTGGCACACACCTTTACAGCACTCAGGAGGCAGAGGCAGGTGAAGCTCTGAGTTTGAGGCCAGTTTGGTCTACAGAGTTTCCAGGAGAGCCAGGACTAGACAGAGAAACATTGTCTCGAAAAACAAAATAAAGCAAACAAATCATAGAAAATAAAAGAGAAAATCGGACTCTACAAGGAGCCTTGGGGTGGCTGCTGCTCCTCCTCCACTCTGTTCCCTCCCTCTGTCACTGTTTGTTTAGTTTTGGTCTGTTGGGTGTTTTTGTTTTTTGTAACAAAACAAGGCTTCAGTGTGCAGCCTCAGCTGCCCTAGAACTTACTCTGTAGACCAGGCTCGTCTGGAACTTGCTGCTGTCTGCTCAGCCTCCACAGAAACAAACATGTATTATCATATAATATTGTTAAAATGTGATTTAATAGAAATAAGTCAATGAATTACTTAGATGCCCTTTACATAAAACAAGTTCAACAGCACACTACATTTTTACATACACTTCTAGCTTACAGACAAAAACACAAACTCAAGAGAATCAGAGAAATTTGCCCATGTTATACAACAAATACAGCCACTCCTCAAGACTGCGGGCTACTCAGAATTGCTCTGTTACTGAGCAGGCAGCAGGCTGAGGCCTCCCCTTGGCCCATGCGCATGGCTAATGGATACAATACAACCCATAGTATATGAAAAGCAAGAAATCTGCAGACTCGACACTACTTACCTCAGTTTTCTCTGCTTTTATTACAGAATAGGATTAGAAAGACAGAGGATTGTCCACATAAGAGTCTTTTAAGGGGCTGGAGAGATGGCTCAGTGGTAAAGAGCACTGGCCGTTCTTCCAGAGGACCTGGGTTCAATTCCCAGCACCCACATGGCAGCTTACAACTGTCTGTAACTCCAGTTCCAGGGGATATGATGCCCTCACACAGACAGACATACATGCAGGCAAAACAACAATGCACATGAAATAAAGATTTAAAAAAAAAAAAGTCTTTTAAAATCTACAAGTTTACTTCTCTATTTCTGGAAAAAAATCTACAAGTTAAAAAATTTTTATTTTTTAGATTTATTTATGTGCATCCGTGTTTGCCTGCATGTGTGTATGAACCATATGCATGCCTCATGCTAGCAGAGGTCAGAAAAAAAGAGTATTCCACAGTACCCCTGGAACTGGGTGTAGGGAACTGACCTGGGTCCTCTGGCAGAGCAGCCATTGTCTCTCCAGCTGTCCCCAACCTGATGTGTGCATTTTTTCCCTTTAAACCTGAACTTTACAGAATCCTGGGCTATCTTATGGCTATCGGCAGGGAAATACCCTGTCATCAATATTATCAGGGTTTTGTCTGGGGTGCCCTCTAAAGGACTGCCACTGAAGCAGGCCGTGGTGGTGCATCTCTTTAGTCCCATCACTTGAGAGGCAGAAGCAGGCGGATCTCTGTGAGTTCGGGGCCAGCTTGGTTTACAAAATGAGTTTCAGGATAGCCAGGGCTGTTACACCTACAAATCCTGTCTCGAAAAACCAAAAAAGGTGCTACTAGGAGCTCAAATTTACAGGCAACATAATTTGTATTTATGTTTATTTATGCATGTGTGTGCCTGCATGTCTGTGTGTGTGCCATGTGTACACAAGTGCCCATGGAGGCCAGAGGAGGGCATCAGATTCCCTGGAGCTGGAGTTACAGGAGGTTGTGAGCTGCTGTGATATGGGCTGGGAGCCAAGTCCAGGTCCACAGGAAAAGCAGCAGTGCTTTGGCAACCGTTCTATTTGTATATGGACACACTCAACCAGGCCTTCACTAAGGTTCCTATACATTGCTTTCTTAAATGCTCTTCTCTGGTTTGGTCACATACAATCTCCCTACATTGCCCAGGCTGACCTCAAACTCCTGTGGCTCAAGCCAGCCTCTGCTTCAGCCTCCAACACAGCTGGCATCCATTCTTTAATTCGTGAACCTACCCCAATTTGCTTCCTCTTTCACCTACTACTTCTCCACCAACACTGCACAGAGGGTCCCTTGATGTTCAGTCCACAGCCAGTTCTCAGTGTCCAGCTGGCCTTTCTGTAGTACTGCACACAGAGGACCACTTCTTTTATCCTGTTCCTTTTCCATCACTCTACCAAGTTCATTTTTTCTGGGTTTTTTTTTTGTGTTTAATTTTTATTATTTTATATGTACGGGTGTTTTGCTTACATGCATATCTGTGCACCATGTGTGCCTGATGCCCTCAGAGACCATAAGAGAGCATCAGATCTCTTGAAATTGACACTACAGACAGTTGTGAGCCAATGTGTGGGTGCTAGGAAACCAACCCAGGTGCTCTGGAAGAGCAGTTAGTGCTCTTAACCATTGAGCCATCTCTCTAGCCACCAGGCATGTGTTTTTTTGTTGCTGTTGTTTTGTTTTTCAAAACAGGTTTCTCTGTGTAACACAGTCCTAGTTGTTGTGGACTCACTTTGTAGACTAGGCTGGCTTTGAACTCAGAGATCCACCTGCCTCCCAAGTGCAGGGATTAAAGGTGTGCTACACTACGCCCAGCTAGCATGTCGTTTTGTTGTTGTTGTTTTGTTTTTCAATTTTATATAAGATTTATTTAGAGCTAAGTGTGCTAGTGCACACCTTTGATCCCAGCATTCTGCTGGCAGAAGCAGATGGATCTCTATTCGTTCAAGGCTAATGTGTTTTACATACCAAGTTCCAGGCCAGTCAAAGGTACACATGGAGACCTTGTCTCGAAAACAAAGTAATTCACTTGGAATGGGACAAGGTCTGCTCCAAATCTTCTCAGAGTCCTACATTACCCCAGGAAGACCTAGCTTTCCCACTTTCACTCTTGCCAGCCCCGACTCATTCTCGTCCTTTCGCAATGGCCTCCCTGCCGTCCGGAGTGATGCCTGTTCCTATTTCAGATCTGCTTCCACACTGGCACCATACAGGGTAAGCCTCTTCTCACCTAACTCTCCTCTAATTCAAATACCATCATCCTTTCCCTGGTTTGTATTTCTCTAAAACATACTATATACCATATTTATATATAATATTTATTAGGTTGTGCACAACAAGTTTTTTAATCTCTTCCCTAACAATTACCAACACATAAAGGGCACCCAATAAACATGAACTCTTACTCTAATCACTGAAGAGACGCTCTCAGAAAAAGCAAAGAGAAAAGAGAAAAGGCTTCCAAACACTTACCTGCTCCCCTACTAGGAGGGTCTCGGGCTGGGGGAGGTGGCCTGTTATTCAACAAGAAGGGGGAGGCAGAGATGGGTGGAGGAGGTGCAAGGCCTCTGACTGGCCCTGGTGTCTTCCTATGCAAAGAATTGTGTCTTTGTGGCAGCTCAGGGGCTGACTCATTAGTGGGACTTGAGGGTCCATTGGGGACCCCAGGAGGCTGGCGGTAAGGCGGTGGGGGAGGAGCCAGAGACTGGCCGCTTGGTCCGGTTCTGATATTCACAGGGGAAGGAGGTGGTTTTACAGGGGGTGGAGCAGGATGTCCTTCTCGACTCAGGTGCAGCCTTTGTCCAGGTGTTGGAGGCAAGGGTTTCTCCCTGTTGTAGGCCTGAGCTTTGCTGTTGTGCACAGGCAGAGGAGTAGGGGGCGCATTGGCACGGCGCCCTGGCGGTGGTGGGGGAGGAGCAGATGAGCTGTGTTTCATGCCTGTACCGCTAGTGGTATTGGGACGAGAGAGGTCCGGTAAAGAGGGTCTCTGTGTCCGGGGCAGTTCTGGGAGGGAGGCTCGGCTGCTGTCGGTGTCATCTTGAGGACGCCCACTGGCTGTAGACACTGGAGGCCTCGGAGCAGCAGCTCGAGAACTGGGGACTTGTAGGGCTGGCTTAGCAGCTAGAGCATCTACGAACAACAGAACACTGTGTTAACAGTTACATGTGCATCGGCCAGGCCTCTGGTTGGCCCTGCCTCCTCAGGGCACCTTGCACAACAGCTGAGAAAGCACCAGCAAAGTCCTTGGTCTGTTTGCTTTCCTGTGGCCCTGGGCTCAAGCTCAGAGCCTCAAGCATGCTGAGCCACATCGCTAGCCCTAGCTCTGAGTTTTAATCAGGTCTCAGATTCAGAGTCTCTTGACACAAACTGAACACATTTGAATTGAATTACATTCATTTATTTTACTCCCCTCCTTTTTTTAGGGGGCGTATCTATGTACCCCTGGCTGTCCTGGAACTTGCTCTGTAGACCAGGCTGGCCTCAAATACACAGATTCACCTGCCTCTGCCTCCTCAGTGTGCACCACCATGATGGCTTGTCGTTCTGTTTCTGGCTTATTTCACTCAACACAACGTCCTCTGTCCATGTTGTCACAAATAGAATTAATTTCTTCTGCAGGGCCGAATCGTAATCTACCTTTGTGTGTGTGTGTGAATATTCTGAATGTAGTTATTTATGTATTTAGAGATTAGGTCTCATATAACCTAGATTGGCCTCAGACTCAGAAAGTAGTCAAGGATGAACTTGAATGTCTGAGATTCTCCTGCCTCTACCTCCCAAGCTCTGGGATTACACGTGTGTACCACCTAGCTTGGTTTGTGCGGTGCAAGGAACTAAACTCAGGTCTTCATACACACTAGCCAAGTCTTTAACTTATTGAGCTACAATCCAGCACTTAAAATCTTTTTTGTTTCTTTAAGGCAGGCTCTCAACTCTTGCGGTTCAGTCTGAACTCAAACTTGTGATTTTCCTGCCTCAACCCTGCAGGTGGGACTGCAGTCACATGCTACAATAGCAGCTCACATTTTCTTTACCTAAGTTAAACACATTTTTATTTAACTTTCAGCTTTGCTTTACTGGACAACTATGCTTGTCTCTTCTTCCTCCCACCTTCAACCTCAGTTTTCAACCTAAGATAGTATGCTTGGAGCAAGTAAAAAAAAAACAAACACTGTTGGGAGATAGCCCAAGAAATAACTTCTCAGATACCTGAAGCATCCTTGGCTCCCACAGGTCGCAGCTTAGGCACTCCTTGAAAGAGACCTCCCTTGGGTTGCAAAGCAGCAGCTCCAGGGCCATAGCCACCACCACTCCCTTTGGGCTCTGGAAGACAGAGGTGAGGTTTCATTTCACATGCTCTGAGCTGCTGACCAAGTCAAGCCTGAGAAGAAACGATTCCTCCATCTAGGCTCTAATTTACAAACGTACCAATCTTGCTTTTGCCTCTCTATCAAGAAGCAGCAGCAAGAGCAGCAGCACTACCACTAACCCCACAAGCCCGAGGGCACCTGGGCTGGCAGCTGCACACCTTCATGCAAGGGTTATTACAAAAAGCAAGCAGACTAAAAGGACAAAGGGAAGGAAGAGCCATTTTTATTTAGGGGGAAGGAGAACAACTCGATTAAAAAAGACAGGCTCGGCAGAGTCCTCTGGGCCCTCTTCCCCACATTGGGGGCGGGGGAGACAATGAAGTGCGAACAAACGTTCCTGAGGCCTACAAGAATGGACTTGTACAGCAATTGTAAAACCATCCTTGGTTTCAGCCAGGAAGCCTCTAGGAATGTGGTGGTCTGAGAGAACAGCCACAGATGGGCCCTAACAAACACTATCAGCAGCAGGGGAGGACTTTAACCCTGAGAAGAGCTGAGGAGAACTTTCATAACGTTTAACTCCACAGCTGGAAGGAAAGTCAAGATATCCAGAACACCATTTTCCCACTGGAAAGACTACAATAAATGTGATGGTCCAGACGTCTTCTAATCCTGGGACCCTGACTCTACCCTAGGGCAAAAGCTTCAACTCACTCTCGATGACAGGAGCACTCCGATCATTAATGTTGGTCACTTTCTTCAGTTTGGTCCCTTTACAAATGTCTTGTAAGAGGGCTCCTCGATTCCGCTGCTCATCTCTACTGAGTTTGGGCTGCTCTGTGTTTGCCTGGAGGAAGAAGACAGTGTGTAACTTTACCCTAAGAGCTCCTTTTATCACAGGCTTGGCATAAATGGCTTCAGCCAAGGGATTCCGTAAGATGCCACAACACATTCAGATATATGCACCAAGTAGCAATATCACCTTGTGCCACCATTCTTCTGTGAAGAACACAGACCACCTCCTATTCACAGTTTCTGAAAGGAGGGCAAGACTAGCCATAAATTTGTGTCTTGGACATATTAATGTAGCACCATCACCAGCACAGCTTTTTCTGGGCAGCTACTATGCCTCAGGCATTGTGCTAAGTATTACTTAGATTACCTCATTTAAAACCTGAAATACTCCTACAGGAAGATATGATTATCAATATCCACATTTGAAAAGTGTGGATCAGAAGCTGAATAGTTTCCGATGGTCATGCAATTAATAATTGGTCAAACAAGAATCCATACCCCAACACTGAATCTGCAGAATCTTATCCCAGCATAACCTGCTACCTTCTTGCTACTTTGTCTTCTACACGATGTTATACAGTAGACCTTGGTAGTCATACTCTAAAACTGAGGAAATAACAGTTCTAGAAAGTTTAGGACACATGATTAGCAGATACCAGAACCAATATTTTAAACTTCAAAATGTTATGTGTCGTTACTGTGTGTGTCCATGCTCAAAGTGCAGAGGACAACTTCCCTGAGCTGGTCCTCTCCTTCACTTTGGGGTCTGGAGACCGAGTTCAGGTGCACAGCGAGAGCCTGTGGAGCCCTGCGTGTCCTAAAACTAACTCTGTAGACCAAGCTGGCCTCTAACTCAGAGATCTGCCTCTGCCTCTCGAGTGCTGAGATTAAAGTGTATTTGGAGCTGGAAAAATGGCTCAGTGGTTAATAGCGGCCACTGCTCTTTCAGAGGGATCCCCAGCACCCACATGCAGCTTACAACTGTCTATAATCCCAGTTCCAGGAAGATTCAATGCCTCAGGCGTTTACGGGCAGTTGCACTCATGTGCACAGACCCACATATAAACACATAATTAAAAATAAAAACCCTTCTTAAAAGATTTATTCTTATGTATCTGAGTGTTTTGCCTGTATGTATGTATGTATGTATGTATGTATGTATGTATTTATATATGTATGTGCATTACTTGTGTATCTGGTACTCAAGGAGGTAAAAAAGAGTATCAGATCCCCTGGAACTAGGGTTATAAGTAGTTATGAGTCACCACATGGGTTCTGGAAACTGAACCTAGGTCCTCTGCAAGAGCAGTAAAGTGCTGCTCTTACTTTTGAGACCCAAAACTTGAATGTTGAATGATTATGGTTTTTTGTTTTTTTTTTTGGATGAGGTCTCACTGTGTAGTCAGGCTGGCCTGGAAATTAAGAGTTCTGCCTGTCTCTGCCTCCCAAGTGGTGGAATTAAAGGTATGCCTAATTTTCTTCCTTTCTTGGTAGAGAATAAGACACAACAGACTTGGCTTTAAAATGGACTGGAGGGGTTAGAGATGGCTCAACAGTTAAGAGCTCTGACTGCGCTTCCAAAAGACCTGGGTTCAATTCCCAGCACCCACAAGACAGCTCACAATTATCTGCAACTCCAGTTCTAAGGGACCCAACACCCATGACAAAACACCAATGAACATAAAATGAAATTAATTAAAATGGCCTGGAGTTGGACAAAGAGCACTTGCCGCTATTCCAGAGGACCTGGGTTCAATTCTTAGCTTATACATGGCAGTTCATCATTGTCTGTAATTCCAGTTTCAGGGGATCTGATGGCCTCTTCTGGCCTCTGAGGACACCAGTCACTCACATAGTACACAGATACATGCAGGCAAAACACCCATACATATAAAATAAAACAATAAAAATTTTAATGTATTTTCTCTAAATTTGTCAAATGCTAATGGGCTGGACATTGTTAATGTAATTCTTGACTGCATATATTATATATAGTTATTGTACTTACTGTACATAATTTTTCTATGTTAACTATAACCGTCTCTTTTTATTTTAGACAAAAAAAGGGGAAAATGTTGCAATATTTTATTTGTGTTCTGACAAATAAAGCTTGCCTGAAGATCAGAAGGTGGAGCTAGCCACCAGTTAAGCACACAGGTCTGGAGGTCTGTACAGACAGGCGACAGGAAGTGATATGGCTGGGGAGAGGAAGTGATTAGGTAGGGGTGCAGACAGGAGCTTGGCCCTTTTCGGTCTGAGGAATCAGAGAGGTAAGAGGTGACTGTGGCTGGCCCTTTACTTCTTTCAGCTGTTACCCCAATATCTGACTCCGGTTTTTATTATTAAGACTAATTAGGATCGTGCCCCATGTTGGGCACCAGATGAAGTGTGACCCTAATTAGTCTTAACAGCTGGAGTAGGAGAGGAGATGGTAGCAGGAAACTACAACTCTGAGACTCACCTACTTGTAAGATAGGTAGCTTAGGAAGAAACACTAGTCCAACTCCATGCGTCCAAATCTCCATTTGGAATGAAGCAGGACAAGGAACAAAACTCTCAGAAGTCCAAACTAGTTGAGAAGCAGGCTTGTGTGTTCTCTATCTCCTTACACTGCCTGCTATTAAGTGTGTCTCCTAAGTAGCTTCAAGAATCCAGGATGCAGCTGGGCAGCTGCTCAGGCCTACTCTGGAAGGCATGCAAAAGGCAGAGAAAAAAGGATCACACTGCAAGGTAGAGGCCAGTCTGACCTACATAGCAAGCTACGGGCCAGCCACACAGCGAGATCTTGTCTCAAAATGCTAGGGAAAAGTCTTTAAAGGTCAAATATATATTAAAGTTATAGATGGTATTAAAAATGATTAGTGGACATGGTTATCTCTTATCTGTAACCCCAGCACTTGGGGGAATGAGACAAGACCTAAAGTTTAAGGCCAGCAAGGTCAGCCTGGACTACATAGCAAGATCCTGTTACAAACAAAAACCAAACCAAAACCACAAGAGGGGTGGGTGCTGGAGAGATGGTTCCATCCTTAAGAGCATTTACTGCTCTTTCAGAGGATGCAGGTTCGGTTCCCAGCACCCATTTCTGGCCATACAGCTGCTTGTAACTATAGTTCCGAGGATCCCAAAGCCCTCTCCTGCCTCCTATGGCACGAGGCATGCATGCGGTGCACATACATACATGCAGGCAATACATGTAAAGTAAATATAAGAGAAAATAAAAAAAAAACAACAGAGCTACAGAGCAAGCTCAGAGTGAAAGAGTGGTTAGGTAAGAAAATTTACAAGTTTTAAACAAAGAGGACTGAAAAGAAAAAGAACAAAACAGTATGAGAAGTCTACCAATTTACTTAAAGGTTTGAAGACAACCTAGTGGAGAGATTATGTACCTGATTAAAAGTGGGAGGTGGGGGAGGACCAGGTGGGGGCGGGGGAGGAGGAATTGGCATCCTTGCCCTGCTCCCAGTTGGCACCGTTCTCTCTCCGTCTTTATTTGTAGCTTTAGGTCATTCATATACCTGTAAACAAAATCAAAATTCAAAAGAACAGCTTTATAATTAGAGGCTTTGCATGCCCAGGAGGTCTAGAGGATTGGACAGAGACAGAGACCCTGAGCATTTCATGCCTACATAAATACTCTCTGTGAAACACCAGCTTACAGTCTCCTTTATACATTATTCTTGATGGAAGTGGGAATCAAACCCAGGGCCTCAAGGGTGCTAAGCATGGGCTTCATCACTGATTTCTACTCCGAGACCAATTAAAAACAAACAACAATGAAAAACACTTTATATCTTAGAAGTTCTAGGTTCACAGCAAAACTGAGCAAGAAGTACTACAAGTTTCCATGCATGCATCTCACTGTGCTGAAGTGTGATTGCTGGATCATGCATGTATCTCACCGCACAATGTGATTAATAGATCAGGCATGCATTTCATCCCACAGTGTGATTGGTGGATCAGGCACTAAGAATATGTTTGACTCTTTAAGAAGCTGCCAAACTTCAAAAGTTGCTCTACTCACTTAGGATTTGCACCAGCAACAAAGAATTTCTGTTGCGCCACATCTCCGTCACACCTGGTGCTGTCAGATGGGAGTCTGGCCACTCACTCTATGTCTGTTTAGGTCCTTTTGACTTTGGGGGCGATGGTGCTCCCCAGGGCTAAGGTATGGTAAGTCCACATTCTACCAATGAGCCATTCATAACCCTAGCCTTACTTTTTTTTTTTTTCAATTAGACTTTTCATTTTACTGTTGTATTCAAGAACTCTGTCTCTAGTGAAATATTTTCTTCCAGTTTGTGGCCTGCCTTCTCAATCTCATCTTTTTTTTTTTTTTTAAACAGCCTTTTAAGAATATAAAATCATTCTCAGTTTGTGAGGCATTCAAGAACAAACTGTAGACTAGACTTGACTCATAGGCCACAGTTCACCTGTACCTGGCAATAGTCACACCCACGGGACTTGATTAGAGAATAAATACCACATGAGAAACTGCCTGCTGACTTGGTCACACAATACCTAGCATTTGAAACCTATGGCTATCTGCCCACTGCAGTCTGCTTCACTTCACACAGAACTGACAGAGGACACTAAACTGGCTGAAGATACAATCAGAGCTCAAGAACAGCAAGTCCTCCAAGGCTTGGTCCTGAGAAAATCTCCTTTCTTGATCTCTTAAAAATGAAAGCCAAAATAACATTGGCACCATGAATGCAAACTCACAGATAGGAAAGATATAATATAAAGGGCTGGAGAGATGGCTCAGCAGTTAGGGGCACTTGCAACTCTTGCAGCTCCCACCGCAGGATGCTCACAACAGCCTGTAACTCCAGTTCCAGAAAATTCAATGCCTTCTTCTGGCCTCCACAGGTTCCACACACATGTGGCACAAAGACATACAGAAACAAAAGTAAAAATAAATCTTTTTTTAAAAAATATTTATTTTGTATACAGTGTCAGTTTCCATGTCTGCCTACATTCTAGAAGAGGGCACCAGACCTCATTACAGATGGCTGTGAGCCACCATGTGGTTGCTGGGAATTGAACTCAGGACCTCTGGAAGAACAGTCAGTGCTCTTAACCTCTGAGCCATCTTTCCAGCCCTTAAAAATAAATCTTTAAAAAAAATTAAAATAAAGTCAATTTGTCAGTCCACAGAGGAACTGCCTCTAAACAGAGTAACTAATGTGATTAGGGCACAAGGAGATTCTCAGTAGCCATGTGTATCAAACCAGTCACAGGACTGCTTAGCTCTGACTCCTTACAGGGATATTCATAATTCACTGTGAATAAGAAGTCATTTTGATAGTCTGTCAATGTCCTGGAGTGAAGGAAGGAAAGAGGAGACATCCAAAGACCAGGAACAGCTGCAGGAGAGTAGAACTGATCAGAAAGTTGACTGGAATCTCCAACCCCAACTCCTACCTGTGTGATGCCCAACAGAGCTATCTGCTTCACAGAGATGCCTGGACAGATAATTCTCATGGAGGATGACATCTACACTCACTTCAAAACCAAGCGGTGGGGGTGATGAGATGGCTCAAGAGTAAGGGCATTTGCCTCCAAGCCTGACAACCTGAGTTCAATCCCTAGGGCCAACACAGCTTAGGAAAAAAAAAAAAAAAAAGAAGGTTCCAACAAGTTGTCTTCTGACTCACACACATCCCAGGAGGAACTTCGGAGATAGCTGGTAATATGTGACAAGTTCAATCCCCAGAACCAATATTTAAAAAGCTGAGTATTAGCTAGGCAGTAGTGGTGCACACCTTTGATCCCAGCACTTGGGAGGCAGAGGCAGTCAGATCCCTGAGTTCGAAGCCAGCCTGCTCTACAGAACAAGTTCCAGGACAGCCAGGGCAACATAGAGAAACCCTCTCTTGAAAAATTAAATAAATAAATAAATAAAGCTGGTGTGGTGGCACACTTATAAATCTGGTGCTGAGGAAACAAGACAGGAGGAGCCAGCTAGGTGTTGACAAGTTCCAGGCCAGTGAGAGACTCTGTCTCTACATAAGGTGGACAGCGTTCTTAAGAAAGGACATTCAAAACTGTCCTTCCACAAGTACAAATACACATATGTATACACACACACACACACACACACACACACACACACACACACACACACACACACACACGTGCACGCGCACACAGAGTTTTAGCCCCCCTCCAAAGGAAATACCATTTCATTTCTGGTCTCAAAGTTGAGGGCAACAGTCAGTCTCCCTTTACTCGAGATCTAACCCTTTAGTCGTATTTTTATCAAAATATGCTAGGAGCGATGCCCCAGCCACCTGAGAAGCTGAGGGAAGAAAATCACCTAAACCCAGAAGGTCAAGACCAACCTGAGCAAAACAGGACCCTATCTCATTCAATGCCCCCAAACAAATGCTCAGCTTCACTAAAATATTAATCAAAAGTAGTAAATCTTCACAAATCAAAACTCTATCACCAAGGACAAGCATAAATTTAAAATAAATTGAAGGGGTCATTCTCCAAATCCAGAAATGTCCCTCTGTGGCCAATGTCAATACTACTGAAGAAGCCTGAATGAAGCAACAGCTTCCCCCCTTCAAGGCCAAACAGAGTTCAATCAGCTCACTAATTCCACAGACACAACACAACCTTTTACCTTAAGGACAATGGATAACCAGGCACTACTTAGAAGCCTTCTAGGGTTAAAAGTCGTCACATGGAATATGCCTGCCTGTCTACCTGCCTTTTAAGATTGCTCCTAAAAATCAATCAAGGTCTGATATGGTGGTGCATGCCTTTAAGCTTAGCTCTCACAGTAGAGTCAGATAGATTTCTAGGTTTGAGGCCAGCCTGCCCTACACAGGAATTTAGGCCAGCCAGGGCTGTATAATGAAACCAAGTCTCAAAAACAAACAAGCCACACACAAAAAACAACAACAAAATAGCCCAAAGGAACAACAACAATAAAGTTGGGAAATCAGGAGTCCTTAGCACAGTGGTGTAAATGCATCCAGTCCCCAGGACAAATAACCTCGATACAGGAAGAGTAGGAGCGGCCCAAGAGTATGGGCACACCTACCTCTCCAGGAAACTACCCAACAACAGGAACCAAACTGGTTCCTGGACTTACTTGAGAACTGATGTCCACATAGAATCAACCACATACTTCCTGTGTTTTAGCTCAGATTGGAGACGGCTCCCACTAACACAGTTCTACTGTCTCTAAAATACAGCGAGTCAGGCAGAGCGCCTTTCATGTCACTCCTTTTCCACCGCTACTCCACTAAATGCTCATATAGCGCTCTCCTCTCTCAACAGAGCAGGTGCCAGTTCTTTTCTGAAGCTCAGATCAGTCAAATGTCTGGTAATGCCGGGCAGTAGTGGTGCATGCTTTTAATCCCAGCACTAGGGAGGCAGAGACAGGAGGATCTCTAAATTCAAGGCCAGCCTGGACTATAGAGCTAGTTCCAGGACAGCCAGGGTACACAGAGAAACCCTGTCTCAAAAGGAAAAAAATAAGAAAAAAATCCCAAGGTGATTTCATGAAAGGAATTTCTCCCCCAACTATAGGCAATTTTTTTGTTTGTTTGTTTTTGTTTTTTCAAGACAAGGTTTCTCTGTAGCTTTGGTGCCTGTCCTGGAACTAGCTCTTGTAGACCAGGCTGGCCTCGAACTCACAGACATCCGCCTGCCTCTGCCTCCCAAGTGCTGGGATTAAAGACGTGCGCCACCACCACCGGGCTATAGGCAGTTTTTTAATCATACAAATTTACCTGTATAGCAAGCCTGATTGGCCCAGAAAGAAGTTAAAATCAAATAGTTATCATAAATATTTAAACTAAAAGCCTTAGGTCATCTAACACAGACATGTATGGGCAGTTTTGATTTTGTTTGTTTGTTTTTTAAAGCAAAGTTCTAGCCAGGAGTGTTGGCGCATGCCTTTGATCTCAGTGCTTAGAGACAGAGGCAGGTAGACAACAACTTCTAGGCCAGCCAGTGCTACCCAGTGAAGACTCTGCCTCAAAAAAACAATGGATGGATGGATGGATGGATGGATGGATGGATGGATAAATAAGCAGTCTCAAATATATGGGACTGACTCTGAACTCTATATGACAATGATGACCCAGGTACACACCACAACTGGCTGCTTTACTCCAGGACAGTGGCTCTCCAGAGTTCTAAGAAGCACACCTGTAACCCTAGCACATGGGAGGCAGAGGGAGATGGCTGGGTGGGTGATAGCAAACCTTATCTAAAAAAAAAAAAAAAAAAACAGATACAGCTCAATCAACCAGTTTTCTTCCCATAAGGAGCTTTCTCTTCTTGCCCTGGATTATTTTTTAAGCTCCAAAATGTAAACACAGATGTCTACTTATTTTCTATGTCTAAATATTAGGTTATTTCTAGATATAGGAAAGTCCAGAAGATAAGACTTATCTAAAAGGATGATAAACAAGGAGACATCCATACTCACATTAAATTAAACAACCACAGTGCAAAGAATGGCTTCATAATAATGAAGACTAGAGACAACTAATGCAAGAGAAACTGTAAATTAAATGTCTGAACAGCACCCCAAACACATCAGGAGTGACCTCACTAAACCCCTCCAGCCCTACCACACTCCTCTCCTCAAAGCAAAGAGACAATGCAGCTCTGCAATAGAGAAACACAAAATACAATATTAACTACAGTAAATCAGTAGTAGTTAAGACAGCCAGTGAAGAAGCATGACAGTCACACTTTTTGTTCAATAGTAGTTTTTCAACTTTGTTTACCCAAACTGTTCAAACATAACTTGTAAAAGCATTTTGGAAAGGATCTAGGATGGCATAGGCTCAAGAGATTGTCTCAGCAGGTAAAAGTACTTGCCACAAAAGCCTGATAACCCCGGAACCCACAGTGGGAAAAGGGAATTGACTCCCAAAAGTTGCCCTCTGGGCTCCACATGTATGCCTGCACTTTCACACACTGCACACACACTCACACACAAAATCATAATATTAAAGTTTTTAGAAAAGATGGGGCCTAGGGGCATGGCTCAGTGGTAGAGTATGCACACAGCCTTGGGTTTATTCCTCAGCAGAAAATAAAATACATAAAACATAGAGCTGTTTCTATAAAGCTACCCATCAGAGTATGTAAATGCACCCAATGCCAGAGTCAACATGGCTAACTAACAGACTCAGAGATGTCCAAGAACTGGTCACTATGGTGGTACACTCGGCCTCTGTAACATTAACTACAAGTACTACGCAGCTCCTGACCTCCTGGCAATTGACAGCATCCAAGGAGTAGCCAGCTGCAAACATATTTCCAGCTGTTTGTTTTTTTGTTTTTTTTTTTTTTTTTTTTGACTAGCAGTAAAGGACAGAGCAGTTCTTTTCCCAGTCTGTGACCCTATCATATAGATGGTCATGGTTAAAAACAAACCTCAAAGCCAGGCTTGGTGGCACATGTCTACAATCCTAGCACTTGTGAGGTAGAGGCAGAAGACTGGGAACTTGAGACCCTGCCTCCAAATCCAAAAAATCCAACTTCAAAATCTCAGTGCATTGTCATCTCCAAAAAGATGTGGAAACCCAAGGCAAACTATATCCATTTTCCATTTCACCAGAGACATTAGCACTGTACTGAATTTTCACAGTTAAATGATAGAGTAGCTTAATGTTCATAATTAATATTTCCTCCCCACCCACATCTCCCAGCAACCAGGGTGCTTTGATATATTGGCAAGAAAAATGGAGTCACACAGCTAAAATTTATTATCATCAGCCAGTTTTACTACTAGGGAGGGTCTAGATTTAGGATACTGACTTCACTCCTTTACTGAAGAATTACCTGAATAAATTCCTCATGTGGGGGGGAGCACTCTTGGGAAGAAAGGAGTTCGTCAGCTAAAAGACACATATTCTAATTTAGAAATCCAGACCAAAAGACCAAAACTAGGCAGATTGAAAACTCTGAATATAAAGGCAATACTGGGGAAAGCCCTAGTTTGCCCTGGAGATGTAAGGGTGCCAATGTTTACGGAGAACTCTTCTGGAGCAGGGTTTCTGAGCTCATCTGTACTAAGTCACATTTGGGATATCTATTTAATAAAGAAACTCAAACTGGGCATGGTGGAGCGCACCTTTAATCTCAGCACTCAGGAGACGGATGCAGGCGGATCTCTGTGAGTTCAAGGCCAGCCTGGTCTACAGAGTCCCAGGACAGGCTCCAAAGCTACAGAGAAACCCTGCTTCAAAAAACCAAAGACGAGACAACAACAACCTGGGCATGGCTGCCTGCGATTCTAACACCTTGGAGGTGAAGATAGGCGGAGCAGAAGTTCAAGGTCTTTCTCAGCTACAAAGCAAAACTGAGGCCAGCCTGGGCTACATAGCGACTGTCTCATCCCATTTATTCATTGTGTGTGTGTTCCACAGTGTAGGTATTGGGGTCCGAGAACTTTGAGGAGTTGGTTCGTTTAGTTCACTTTTATGTGGTTTCTAGGACTGAACCCAGGTCACCAGGCTTGAGATGGGCAAGTGTCCTAGGAGTCATCACACCAGGTTCTAATTGTTTTTTTTTTTTTAAATGGGGTACATGTGTATTTGCCATAGGTGCATCTGAGGTCAGAGGATTGCTTGGGGAGTCAGGGCTCTCCCCTGTGCAGGCTCTGGGGATTGAGCTCAGACTGCCAGGTTTGGCAGCGAGTGCATTTGCCCACCGAACCAGCTCACCAGTCACTGCTCCCAGCATTTTTAGTTTAGTTTTTGTTTTTCATTTTTAATTATGTGTGTATTTGTGACCCTGTTTTAAAAAGAAAGGGTATAAACAACTACCTCATAAGAATAATGGCTAAAACCATACTGCTGCTGGGTGGGGTGATATCCAGACCCATCTGTTGCCAAGGACCATGTTTCTGCAGCTGAGGTCTGTGCTGAAGTCCACGTCCTGTTTTGCTACCAAAGGTCACATAGAGGCCCAACCACAGTCTGAACCATTCCCACCTGAGTGGCAATTCCTTCCATCCAGCGCCAGGATGCCATCCAGGCCCAAGATACTGCTGAGGGCCATATCTGGGTCCGTGGTCCAGCTGCAGCTTGGGTCTGCGTTGATGTCTGTGGCCTGTGTCACCTCAGGAGGCCTTAAGAACCATGTGAGATGAAATCAGAGGGCCAGACTGAGCCAGTGATGGTGGTGTACCAGAAACCAGAGGCCTTGAACCAGACCAGTGGCTCACTGCACTGAATATTAAGTAAAGCTAATGGGACAAAGGGGTATACTGCATGATACACCGAAGCCCTCAATGCTACCAGGACCAATGAAGAGATGTTGGAGAGGTGCGAAAGATGGAGAAGCAAAGTGATTTTTGTTGTTGCTTTTGCTTTGTTTTGGGGAGGAGGTTGTTTTTGCTTCTGTCTGCTTGCTTACTTTGTTTTGTTTTCTTTTGTGATGGGGCATGGCAGGGGTGAGGGAAGGATATGG
This sequence comes from Ondatra zibethicus, assembly GCA_004026605.1. Classification (NCBI taxonomy): domain Eukaryota; kingdom Metazoa; phylum Chordata; class Mammalia; order Rodentia; family Cricetidae; genus Ondatra; species Ondatra zibethicus. The sequence continues at coordinate 264,130 of PVIU01000374.1, read as the reverse complement.
GGGGACGGTGAGGTAAGCAGAATCGGGGTGCATGATGTGAAACTCCCAAAGAGTCAATAAAGAAGTTAAATTAAAAAAAAGAAAAAGAATAATGCCCAAAAATCCCAGCACTTGGGAGACAGAGTCAGGCAGATCTCTGAGTTTGAGGTCAGCCTGATCTTCAGAGCAAGTCCTGGGACAGCCAGGGATACACAGAGAAAACCAATGTTGGATCTGTTACCAAACCAAATAAATAGAGTAAAAAAGTTTACTCCCCGCCAAAAACTGAAAGCCAGCAAAGTGGCTCTGCAGGTAAAGGTGCTTGCCCTTCAACCCCAACAACCTATGTATGATTCCTGGAACCCAAGAATGGTGGAAGAAACCACTCCGTAAAGATGGCCTCCAACCCCTACACACACACCACAGCTCTTCACCTGCAGTGCTCACCAACAGGAAAGAAAAATTAAATGGATGTTAGCACCTGTGTCTTCTGTGAACATCTAATGGAGTCAGGCTACCAATGGTGACCTGGATCTGTGCCACAGTCTGGGTGTAATCACAGGGTAATCAGTGACCTCAGCACTTACTCTATCAGAGGCCAAATATGTGAGCAACCTCCAGCACACTAAAGAAAATCATGACCACACTGGGTGTAGTGACACACAACCATAGTATTCAGGAGGCTGGAACAGGAAATGGCTTAAGCCTAGAAATATGAAGCCAGCATAGATAACATTAGAACTTATTTTTTAAAATAAATTTGTTTGTTTTTCAAGACAGGGTTTCATTGTGTAGCCCTGGCTGTCCTAGGACTCATTCTAAAGAGCAGGCTGACCTTGAACTCACAGAGATCAGCCTGCCTCTGCCTCCCAAGTGCTGGGATTAAAGGCATGAGCTACCACTGCCTGGTGCCAACTGTTTTTTTTTTTTTTAATTTTTTTTTTTTAAACAGTAACATCACATAGAAAACAAGATCCAGAGGTCAAGGTCAGCCAAAACTTGGGGGGAAAAATATATTACAAACAAGAAAGTTAGACACCTAGTCGCTGACGGCAAAACAGTACTGCCATGTAAGCTAGCCACACCATAACTAGCTGCCCATCTCCATCAGAGCATCCTTCATGTGCCCAGCCCAAACACACACAGAGAAAGGAGACAACCCGACGACAGACAGAAAAGGCCTGAAAGAAACTTAAGCAGATGCCCCATGAAACACTGATCAGACTTCACACACAGAGAGGTGTCATGCCTCATTTCAAACAGAATGTATTAAGTCTCAACTCACCACAGATAATCTAATAACAGCGCTGTGACATTCCTTGCTGAAGTCTCTTCTACCATATTCTAATATCCTTGAGCCACCAGAAATGCAGACACTTTGCGTTGAAATGCTAGAAAAACTTGCACATTGTCACTCCTTGGCCACCAGCGGCAGGCTGCTAAATCAAGAGTCTACTTGAAGCTATGAAAGCAGGGCAAGCTGACCCAATTACGTAAGAAAAGTGCTCCATCAAACAGGACCATCTGGGCGTTGAATGCTGGGACTTCTGAGCAAAAGTCAGCACACCAGCAGATACAAATGCTCTTCCACTCTTACAATGTCCGAGGTAAAAATCCTTTCATACGCTCGGGTATGACAGCCTCCCCTCAGGGTACTCATTCACTTGCATGCCCAGCAAGACTTATGTGTCCTGTGCAGACATGCGACCCAAATGATCAGATGACAGAACACTATTCACACCAGTTCATAAGAACATCTGTATTTGGGGCTGGAGAGATGGCTCAGCAGTTAAGAGCACTGGCTGCTCTTCCAGAGGTCCTGAGTTCGATTCCCAGCAACCACATGGTGGCTCACAACCATCTGTAATGAGATCTGGCGCCCTCTTCTGGTGTGTGGGCATACATAGAGGCAGAATGTTATATACATAATAAATAAATCTTTTTTTCTTTTCTTTTTTTTTTTTACAGTCGAACGACACAGGATAAATAAATAAATCTTAAAAAAAAAAAAAGAACACCTGTATTCTCTCCTTGGCCCCAGGAAGACTCCCAAAGCTATCATAATGCCCTACAAGTACAGATCTTTTGTCTCAATAGCAAACTAACAATCCCATCATCCCCCATAACCTAAAGACTGTGCCCCAGTAATCTTAAAACCTAACCCTGCCAACCAGGCTTAATTTGCAAGACCGGGGGTGGGAGGTGGCGGAGGGAAGACTAAAGGGACAGGCTTCATTAAGGGAAATTCTGATGGAAAACGAGATCCAAACATTATGATGCAGACAACTTCAGCATCCACAGCAGCAAACTAGCACAGAGAAGGTTACCTGGAAGTATTCTGACGTTGAGTTCAAAATTCTCGGAAGCGGCAGTTGGGGTACAACTCAGAGGCAGAGACCGGGCTAGCCTGCTTGAGGCCCTGAGTGTGGTCTTCAGGGTCACGAGCATGAACTGGTGAGCTAACTGGGGTGCCTACCTGACCTTCCAGGAAAGCCCACATCCTCTTCCCTCTGGCCTCTCCACTTCTCACCGGGCATCAGCTCTGAGGACTCAAAACACACTCCTTCCTTAGGACCTTCCCTCAGTCAGCCTTTTCTTCCTCCCTCAGTTCCTCCACGTTCCCCCACAACTGCCTGGGCTCCCCAAGAGCTGCCTGCACAAGGACCACAGGCAACGTTAACCATTTCTTTAGTGGAGGTCCTTTCCACTAGACCACAACTGTTGCAAAGGCAAAGACTCAGCCAATTTGTTCTGGGCTCTATCTCTACCATGCAGCACAGAGCTGGCACACATTAAGGGAAACTCCTTATTTTCCATGAGGAAAATTACTTCAAAATTACTTCAAAGGAAAACATGTTAAAAAAAAAAAAAAAGCCGAGTATAGCGGCACACACTTAAAGGCCAGCCTGGCCGGGCGGTGGTGGCACACACCTTTAATCCCGGCAGAGGCAGAGGCAGGAGGATTTCTGTGAGTTTGAGGCCTACAAAGCGAGTTCCAAGATAGCCAGAACTAAACAGTGAAAAACCAAAAAGAACAAACAAAAAGGTCAGCCTGAGCTACAAGACCCTGCCTTGAGAAAACAAAACAAGGGGCTAGAGAGCTAGTTCCACTGTTAAGAGTACTTGCTGTCTTTACACATGACCCAAGTTGAATTCCAGCTTCCCCACTGGCCGGCTCACAACCACCTGTAGCTCCAGCTGGATGGAATCTGACAACCTCTTCAGTCCTCCACAGGCATGTGTGAGCAATCATGCACACACATGCAATTTATTCTTAATGAGATAAGGGTTGAGCTATAGTTCAGTTGGTAGAAAAACTCTAAGTTGTGGTAATGTTTGGGAGCTTAGTTTATAAAAGACAGAAAAGTCTGAATCTGTATCAGGACAGGGCAAATCTATTTATCACTAATGGGGAATAATGACCAAAACAGATTGAAAAACAAAAGATGCATGCTCGATTTGGCAGCACATATGCTAAAACTGGAGCAGTACAGAGAAGATTAGCATGGCCCTGCACAAAAATGACATGCAAATTTGTGAAGTAGTCCATGTGTAGGTAGTATTAACAGTGTGTGCTACACTGCTTTTAAAAACTGTGACCTCAGGCTGCAGAGATGGCTTAGCCATTGAGAGCACACACTGCTCTTGCAAGAAGACCTGAATTCAATTCCCAGCACCCACCTCAGGCAGTTCACAACCCCTGTAAAGATGGAGCAAGTGAGCTGAGCTGAAGGTAAGCCAAAGGTAGAGCATATTATACACCCCCACCCCAAGAGGGATGGGACTCAGGGCCTCCTCCTCGCACTTGTTAGGCAACTGTCCTAGAACTGAGCTACATACAGTCTGCGGGGCCTGCTGCACAGCTCAAGCTAACCTTCAACCCATGCTAGCCTCAAATGCAACCCTTCTGCCTTTGCCTCTGGAGTGCTGACATTGCAGGCATGAGCTAACCTGCCACTTAATTTATTTGTTGCTATTTGAATTTTCATTACTTATTTATTTAATTTTATTCTATGTGCATTTGTTGGGTTTTTTTTTTTGTTTTTTTTTTTTTTGTTTTTTTTTGGTTTTTCGAGACAGGGTTTCTCTGTGGCTTTGGAGCCTGTCCTGGAACTAGCTCTTGTAGACCAGGCTGGCCTCAAACTCACAGAGATCTGCCTGCCTCTGCCTCCCAAGTGCTGGGATTAAAGGCGTGCACCACCACCTCCACCCCGGCCCTTTTATGTGCATTTTTGTATTTTGCCATGGGTGTCGGGTCCCCTGGAACTGGAGTCACAGACAGTTGTGAACTGCCATGTGGGTACTGGGAATTGAACCCAGGTCCTCTGGAAGAACGGTCAGTGTTCTTAACCTCTGAGCCATCTCTCCAGTCCTGTATTACTTAATTAAAATATAAATTTTATTTGTTTTTTGAGTCAAGTCAAGGCCTTGGGCTTGAACTCCTGATTCATCTGTTTTCACCTCCTCAATACTGGGATTATAAACAAGCCTCAACACAATTTAACATATAAAATTTGCAAACACCATTTTCATCTATATTTCTCTTTCAAAAGTTGTGTGTCACCCAATGGTGGTGGCGCATGCCTTTAATCCCAGCACTTGGGAGGCAGAGGCAGGTGGATCTCTGAGTTTGAAGACAGCCTGGTCTACAGAGCGAGTTCTACAGCAATCAGAGCTATTACACAGAGAAACCCTGTTCCAAAACAAAACATTGTGTGTCTCTATGTGAGTGCACGCCACACGTGTGAGTACCCATAGTAGCCAAAAGGTGCGGCTAGATCCCCTGGATCTGGAGTTACTCAGTTGTGAGCTACATCTCAAAGTGTTGGGAACTTGGGACCGGTGAAGTGCTACAGAGTGAGACCTCATCTCAGATCTTTTTACTGTTGTTGTTTTTGTTTTTTCAAGACAGGGTTTTCCAGTAGCTATGGCACCAGTCCTGGAACTTGCTTATGCTCTGCAGCCCAAGCTGGCCTTGAATTTGCAGTCATCCTCAGCCTCCCAAGTACCGGAACTACCATTTGCCTTATACTTAACATTTTTTCAATATCTTTTTTAAATTATTATTTATCTATTTATTGGTTTTTCGAGACAGGGTTCCTCTGTTTAACAGTCCGGGGCTGTCCTGAAACTCACTCCCTGTAGACCAGGCTGGCCTTGAACTCAGAGATTCACCTGTCTCTGCCTCCCAAGTCCTGGAATCGAAGGTATGGAACTTCACTGCCCGGCGACATTTTTCACCATCTTGCCATAGATAAGGCCAGTAAACACTTACTGGGACTGGGGGTGTAGTTCAGTGGTAGAGCACCTGCCTAGCACACTTCAAGTCCTAGATTCAATCCCAAGTACTGATGAATTAAAAAAAAAAGGCAAAGGAAAGGTTGATTTGTTCCTAACTTTAGCCTGTAAGGTTCATCGGCTCAGAGATATGGGAGCTTGAAATGCTGTCTTCTTCAGTGCCCTGGCCTTGCAAAGTTAAACAAATGCAATGAATCTACAGTTAATCACCGGATAAATGAAGAATTGCCAAAACATTCAGCAAAGAATTCTGCCTCTGTTTCCTAGCAGAGCAGTTCCTGAGATCTACTTCACTTTGATGTGGAATGCCCCATGCACTCTAATTCAAAGCCTATATCCTGCAAGAGACAGTCAGTTAACCAGAACTCTGCCAGCTTCTGCTCGGGAGCTGTGTGGAGAACAGCTAACAAGAGCTTACTTTGAGAAAGAGATCGACAGTCACACTCTTAAGAAAAGAAGTCATTTGGCAAACGAACGCATGTCGCCAAAATGTTAGTCACAGCCTCAAGGTCCCAGTCTGTGTCTCTGCAGCTTTGACAGAGGTCATTCTCTGGCTAAGAAACCCAGCTCAGCTTCTGTCACCCTCCGCATTTGAAGCAGTCAAGGATCCTTTCATTTTGGTGGCATCAAGCTGTGACATGGACAAGATGCCCACTGGAAGAAGGGGGAGGGTGACTGCCACTTTCCACTTAGGCCTAGTTGAAGCAGAGCAATGGGAAAATGTGACAGGACAGGAAAAACTGAAAATCACTGTGCTAAAGAAACAGGTCATTGCAATAGCTCTGAGCTTCTATAAGTTAGAGCAAATTCCTCTGAAGAACAAAGTAAAAAAAGCCGGTCGGTGATGGCGCACGCCTTTAATCCCACCTCAGGAGACAGAGGCAGGGAGATCTCTGAATTCGAGGCCAGCCTGGTCTACAGAGCAAGTTCCAGGACAGCCAGGGCTACACAGGGAAATTATGTCTCAAGAAAACAAACAAACAAAACGAAAACCCAGCAGCACACTATTACACAGGTTTTTATCTCCAAATATGTGCACACACTTCATGCCGGAAGCTCCTCCTGAAGCTGGTATGAAGACGAGGGTTTGCTAGAACAACCTGAACTAATAGCCCATGAACTTAAGAATTACTTGAGGGCAACAGGAAAAACACACAAGTGTGCAGGGGAGCAGTTCAGAGGGCTAAAGTCGAGCAAGACTATGTGATGGTATTCCCTTCCACAGAGCAGGGTTACTTTTCCTAAACTCCATAGTAAAACTGAAAAGCTACACTCTTCCAATGTCCTTCCCTCCACTGCATCTCACTTTTGCAGCCACAGCACTAATCGGCACCCACTAGTGTAAACACCATTTCTGATATCAAGAGTGAGGCAGAAATAAAACTGCCCAGTCTTCGGCAAATCCGCATCAGACCTCAGAAAAGCCAAGACTCTCAGACACACATCTAGGCGGAACAAGTTCATTTACCAGCTAAGTGTTCAAAGTATTACAGCCTAAGAAAAAGCTAAAACAGAATTTCAAAAGACTGACGGTAAAGCATCTAATCCTGTCGACAAGTGTGGTCTGTCCCCTCTGACAAGGCCACAGGTACTGAGTGAACCAAGGCATGCGGATCACCTCTCTAAAATACTCGGGTACTCAGAAAATCAAACCCTGCATTCTTGACGTCACTAACAAGTGAACTCGTTCATTTCCGACTCTAACGTCCAGACCTTCCTCCTGGTGGTCACCAACACAGTAACATAAAAATGTTGACTATTAAAAATATTAAGAAATATAAGGATATTAGAAGACTAACGATTATATATTAAAATGCATAGAGATGCTGGGCAGTGACACACATCTGTAATCCCAGCACTTGGGAGGCAGAGGCAGGTGCCTCTGTGAGTTCAAGGCCAGCCTGGTCTACAGAGCAAATTCCAGTACAGACAAGGTAGCACAAAGACACCCTGTCTCAGGAAAAAAAAAATTAATAGCATATCTCAATCCTGTTTTTCTTTACACCGACTTCAAAGATCTAATTGGTTAACACTTTTAGGGGAACGGATGGGACAGAGCTATATTACAAAGGAGGAAGAGAATGAGAGTCTAATGATCTGTCTCAAAATTACATGTAAATCTATATTTGAGGTAGAGTATTTCTTATTCCCTGAAGTTCTCTTCTGGTCCATAAAAAGAGAAAAGAGTAGCCAAAATCATGTAGCAAGTAAATAGCATGAAAAAAACAGAACAGGCACAGGGAGAGATTAATCTAGTACTATTCAAGTCGCTTTAAAAATATGAGTTCCAGCTGGGCAATAGGCACATGCTGTTAATCCCAGCATTCGGGAGTTCGAGGCCAGCTTGGTCTACAAAGTGAGTTCCAGGACAGCCAGGGCTACACAGAGAACCCGTCTCGAAAAACCAAAGGAAAAAAAAAAGCATTCCTTTTTGGGTGCTGTTTAGAGGTAGAGAGAGCCCTTGCCCAGCACACGAGTGGACCAGGATTCAATCCCCAGCAGGGATGGGTGCAGATTCCAGCACACAGCAGCTTCCTCCAGCTTCTCGTTCCAATACTATCCTTCCAGAATATGTCTTCCTAATCACTCCTCATCAGTAACTCAACCGCACACACAGCCTACGTTTAGCGCCTTCAGATTTCCATAGCCCCTCATTTCACACCCCTCCGACAGGAACCTCCAACTCCAGGAGATCGCAAACGCATCTCAGACATCTCCCCGACTCCCTCTCACCCACCACTCTCAACATCTCCAACCATTCCTGTTCACCTAAATCAACACGAAGTGTCACACCGCTCGCCTCAACTCGGAGCATCCTGCTAATAATTACCTTTCCCAACAGGTCCTCCCTCCCTTCCCCATCTCCCCCTCTGCGCACGGCTCCCCTCCTTCCTCACCCAGAGTTGCCGTCTTACTCACCTCACCCAACCCTTCAGGATCTCTAATTTCCTGTCTCTCCTGCCCATTTGCCCGGTCCGCACCGGCCGCTCACCGCCGCCCTCCACTCGGACGGCCCACGCCCCCTCGCCAGGGTCTCCAGGCCCCGCCCCCAGACCCCCTCTCCGCCTCAGGCCCCTCCCCCGGCGTCCCCTCCCCCTCCAGGCCCCCTCCCCGGCTCTCTCTCCCTCCCACTCAGGTCCGCAGGTCACCTCAGCGGCGGGCTCGGCAGCCCCGGCGTCCTCCCCACCTGGCCGGGGCTGCGCCGAGAGCGAGTCCTCCGTCACCTGTGTCCTGATTCAGTCCTGCCCGTTCGCCCCGCGGCAAGCTCTCTTTCTCGCCGCCGCCCCTTTTGCCAACCCGGAAATGGATCTGCTCCCACCGTCCCCAGCGTCCGCGAACAAAATGGAGGCGGGGGAAAAAGGAGGAGGTAGCCGGGCGCCCGGAGACGCGGGGCGCATGCGCCTGGGAAAGCCTGCCCTCTTACCGGCGCACGTGGGGGCGGAGCGCCACCATCTTGAGAAGGTCGCCGGACGAGATCCGCAGTGAAAACCCGGGTTTGCGTCCTGGGCTGCAGTTGGGACCGCCTGCGAGGCTCTCAATGACTTAGCCATGCCAGCTCTAATTGGTCAAATTCAGTCTGACCTTTAAAATTGCGCAGATAATTTTAACTTCTGGCCGACGTAGAGAACCACTGAGCTAACCGCTGTTTCTTAAATATGTTTTTTCCCGTGTTTATTCCACTAGGCGCGAGCGCGCACACACGCACACACGCACACGCACGCACCATAAGCCCTAATATGGTCTGGAGTTAAGGAAGAACAGGACTCCACTACCCTTACAGGGGCCCGGTAGACGAGCTCCGGTTGTCATAGCAACAGAGGCACGCTTCTGCTTACATATCATCGGTTAGGTCATTCTAACCGCTGAACCTGAACATCCTCCTCGGTAAAGGGACCCCAACTCACTGGTCTGAGGGATGGAGTTGTGAACTCCTCTAGATACTTGGATGAGAGCGAGGAATCCTTGTCCTCTGCTGGCTTCATTGCTAACTCTTGCAAATGACTAAGGGTCTTCTCCTTCATACACAAAAGCTTGTCACCACTCCAGGCAACCCCACTGTTTCCATGTCTCACTGCTCCTTAGGTCAACCCAATGACCAGGACTGAAACTCATGTCAAAGAACAGTATTGGGGCTTATTCCCCACTTACTGTGTACTCTTGGGCCTCAGCTCCCTCAGTGTTTGTCCTTTTTAATAGAGTCCTTGAAGGCTCATCAGGTAATGAATTGGAAAGCATGTGATAAGCCTAAGCTATTATTATTTTTGTTTTCCCTCTATTCTGCCTTGGGCACCACCCACTAGTCAACTAAATGTCACATTGAGTACCTGCTATGACCATTCACTAGGCTAGGTACGAGGAGCTGGTTCCAGAGGTGACGAAGACAGAGCTTCTGCCCTCTGGGAACTCACCGTGCTGGTGCACAGACTGGTATGTAAACAGCTAGCTGAGATCTAAGTAAGCATGTGATGAGCTGTGGTGACATGTGGGCTGGGATGTCACAGGAGTGATTAAGTCCTGCTGAAGAATGAGAGAAGATTTTTTTTTAAATGGTTTGAACTAGCCCTTGAAAGATGAGTTAGAATTTTGCCAGGTGTGGTGGCACTCAGGAAGCAGAGGTAGGTGGAGCTCTTGCGTTTGAGGTCAGCCTGGACTACAGAGCAAGATCCATGACAGCCAGGGCTACATGGAGAAACCCTGTCTCAGGAAAGCAAAAAGCAAAAAGAAAGATGAGTAGAATTCCATTACCAAAGAGCAAAGGCGAGGAACACACGCCAGTAGGATCGGTGGGTGCGCACCTGAAAGTGGGGTGACTGGATGGACGCATGGGATCTAGACTGCTTACCAGTGGGGTGACTGGATGGACGCATGGGATCTAGACTGCTTACCAGCCCTTCGATCTCTTTGCTCACTAGTTTCACCTGCCTCATCCGTAGTGGCTCAACAATTACGTGGTTCTACTTTCTGTTCCTGAAACACGCAATGAAGTTCCCACCTTGAGGCCTTTGAACGGATTATCCTCATCCCATCCTTATTGTTCAAGCCTTTGCCTCAATGCTCCTCCAAAGGGTGTTCTCTGTCCAGTATAGCTAAGTAAGCCCCTGCTCTCTTATTACACCACTCTATGGCAAGGGGCAGCCACTAGGGTGAATACAGGGATATCTCATTTGGGGACATATCAATAATAAGCTTTATGAAGAAAGAAACCAACAGGTTATCTCTCATTTTCTACCTGAAGTCTGTAGGAATGGGCCAGGGTAGGAAGGAAAAGAAAAGAGTTCTTTTCGAAGAAAATTATTCGAAGCAAAAAAAGAATGATTTTTTTTTCACCCTCTTTTTGAGACAGGGTTTCTCTGTGTAACAGTCCTGGCTGTCCTGGAACTTGCTCTGTAGACCCGGCTGGCCTCAAACTCAGAGACCCACCTACCTCTGCCTCCCAGAGTACTGGGATCAAAGGTATGTGCTACCCAGTCAATTTTTTAATTTTTAATTTATTGTATATAGCGGGCACATCATAGAACACGTGTGGAGGTCAAAGGATAATTTTCAGGAACTGGTTCCTCTCCCATCATGTGGATTCTTGGGATCTAACTCAAGCTGCCAGGCTTGATGGCAAGTGAGCCTGAGCCTTTACACTGAGCCCTCCCACCGGCTCCCCTTCCCAGAGCAAATATTTTGATGTAGAGAGCTAGAACTTAAAGGAGAAAGCAGGTTTTAAAAAGCAACTGAGGGCCAGGACAAGTGGCCTAGCATTTGGGATGCAGAGGCAGGCCTGACTCTGTCAGTTTCGAGTCAGCATGGGGCACACTGTGAGTTCCAGGCCAGCCAGGGATAAACAATGAGACCCCGTCTCAGACAAGAAGACATGAAAGGAGGAGGGGGCATGTTGGACAGAAGGGAGTGGATGGAAATAAAAGAGGGGAAAGCGGTGATTCTGGTCAACGTGTTATATAGATGTATGAAATTGTCAAAAAAAAAAACCCAAATATTTTCAAAAGAAACCATAAGGTTTGACATTTATTGCAATTTGCCACGTACCAGTTATTGTCATAACCTCACATGCCGCCATGATCCATTTAACCCTCAGTTTTCTCAAGTAGTGATGGTACTCCCACTTTCCGGGTGAGGGAAGGGCCGCACAAAGCGTAACCACCTACAAAGTAGCAGACGCGTCTTCAGACTCTGTTCTCAATGCTCACATCAGTGACTCTGTGCCCTCCTTTTTGTGGTAAATGAGTTGTTTTTATCTGCAGGAGTGTTTTGCCTGCACATATGTATGTGAACCTCTTGTGGTTCTGGTACTGTTGGAGGTCAGAAGAAGGCATTGGATCCCCTAGAACTGGAATTGCAGGCGTCTGTAAGCCACCATGTGCGTGCTGGGAATCAAATGTGTGTCTTCCATAAGGGCAGTAAGGGTTCATAACTGCTGAGCCATCTCTCCAGCCCCATGATTGCAGTTTTTTATTAATTATTTATGTATTTACTTGTTTATTTATTTGGAGACAGGGTCTCACTATGTAGCTCTGACTGACCGGGAACTCACTACGTAGACAAGGCTGGCCTCAAACTCACACAGATCCACCTGCCTCTGCCTAAGTGCCAGGATTAAAGGCGTGCGCCACCACACCCAAGCTTATGAGACCCTATTTTTTAAATAATAATAGTACCAATAATAATAGAGTTATGGAGATGGCTCAGTGGGTAAAGTGCTCCTTGCCTAAGCAGGAGGAGCCACATTTGGATCTGAAGTGCCTGCGTAAAAGCTGTGTGATTGCACTTGTAACCCCCAACCTGGGGCACAAAAACAAGTGGATCCCAGGGTAGCCAGCTAGTCTACCCAGAACTGTGAGTTTCGGGTTCAGTGAGAGCTCCGTCTCAAAATAAAGATTGAGGATGGGCGTGATGACCCATACCTTTAATCCCGGCCTTACAGAGGCAGAAACAGGCACACCTCAGTGAGTTCCAGGCCAGCCAGAGCTACACAGTGAGACCCTGTCTCAAGCGGGAGAAAAACTCAATGTCAGATTATTCCCACTCCTAGGCACTTTGAAAAGTAGTCTCTGTGGTGACACCTAGTGGTTGAAAATGTCACTGCCTAAATTCCTTTCTCTCTCCTACTTAGGCTCCCAAACAGGGTTCTGGTTAGGCTGGTCCTTTGACCACTCCAGATTCTTTTTGTCATCTTACCATCCCAGGAGATGCTTCTGTTACAAAGGGTGGATCTGAGACTCAGGATGACAACTTGGCCTCTCATTGCCTCCATTTTAAAAAAGAAAATTTGTCTCCATCAGAGATGATGGTTTATGCCTATAATTTCAACACTTGGGAAATGGAAGCTGTTGGATCAGGAGTTCAAGGTCATCTTCAGCTTCATGGAGAATTCCAGGTAAAAACAAAAGTCTCCCAAGTTCTCAAATTTCTATCTAGAAAGTAGAGTTGAGGGGCTGGAGAGATGGTTCATGGTTAAGAGCATTGACTGCTCTTCCAGAGGACCCTAGTTCAATTCCCAGCACCCACATGACAGCTCACAACTGTCTAAAGATCCAGTTGCAAGTGATCTGACACCTTCACACCAATGCACATAAGATAAAGTTAAATAAGCCATAAAAATATTAAAAAAAAAAGAAAAGAAAAAAAAAGTAGAGTTGACAGAGCCAGCTCTGTGGGGTTTGCTGGAAAGATTAAATGAGAAACCATAAGCAAATCCTACAACATCAGTATTCGGAAGGCTGAGGTAGGAGGATTCAGAGTTAGAGACCAGGCTAGAAAAAAAAAAAAGAAAAAGCTGAGCACAGGAAATGGCAAAGGACATGTCCTGGAATGTCACCTCCTAAGTAATGACTGATGGTTCTGATAGCGGCTGAAATGAGGATGCAGGCAGGAGGCGAACTGGGTCACTTCTCTGCCCACCCTGGCTGGGAGGGAGCACAACAAACCCAACGTCCTCCATATAAGGGCAGAGACTGCTCACCAGCCATACTCTTGTTCTCCTTGAATCTTGCCTGGTCCTATAGGACAGGGCCAGCCCTCCACACTGAATGAAGCCCAGTTCCTGAGTGACTCCCAGCAGCTCTTCTCTGGCTTTCCAGTTCCACGTTCTGGCTGTCGATGGTGGTAGATGCATGTAATCCAGCACGCAGAGGCTGAGGCAGGAAGATGGAGAGTTTGAGACCAGCCTTGCTACATGAAGAGACCCTGTTTCCAAAAACCAAAGAACCAAACAATAAGAAGAAAACAACCCTAGTTTTGCTTTGGGCTCCTCTCTCTTTCTCTCTCTTTTTAGACAGGGTTTTTCTGTGTAACAGCCATGGCTGTTCTGGAACTTGCTCTGTAGGCCAGGCTGGCCTTGAATTCACAGAGATCCACCTGCCTCTGCCTCCTGAGTCCTGGGATTAAAGGCGTGCACCACCACCACCTGGCAGGCTCATCTCTTTAAAGGAATTTTATTTTCTCTGCTCCTTATTCCCAGACCAACAGTGATTCTCCTTGGCTTACATCCTAGAGCACTTATCATCTTGCATTGTGTCCTGCTCCTCTGGTTCCTATTACAACCAACTTAATTTATTCATTCAACAAATATGTATTGAGTGTCTGCTCCGTGCCAGCTACTATTGCAGTTATGGCCAGTGAGCAAGATCCACTCCCAGGGATGATCCATGCTGGTGTGGGAGGTAACCACTAAGCGAATACACAAAGAAACATATGTGATGTCATGAGTGAGATGTGCCTTGAGCCAACTGGGAGAGCAGAGTATAGGGCGGGTTTTGTCTGGGTGATCCAGTTTGGCATAGGGAATGGAAAAGGCGAGATCTCTTTGCTAACAATGATTGCTACAAGGACAAGAAAATGGCCAGAGTAGAGTGAAGGGCAGGTAAAGGAACAAGAGATGCGACCATGGAGGAAGAGAAGGGGATATATATGTAGAGATAGGGTCTCATTATGCATCCTTGGCTAGCCTGGAACTTTCTGTGTAGAACAGACAGACTTTGAGCTTTGGCAGAGATCAGTCTGCTTCTACCTCCAGAGTGCTAGGATTAAAGGTATACAAAACATACACATTTTACACAAACAACCCATGTTTGTGGTCGAAGGTTCACAATTTGGGACGTTTCTATTACTCCAGCAGGCCCCAGCATGACCACAGGAATCCGCAGTTCCCCTCACTGAGCACCACCTTTTTTTACTTCTCTCCAGGCTGACCTCAAACCTCTGCCTCTGCCTCCCAAATACTGGAATTAAAAGCATGTGCCACCACCATCAAAACCATTTTTGTATGGGTTTTATTTTCCTGTGTTATGTTGCGTGTGTGTGTGCATGAGTGTGTGTACGTGTATTTTTATTTTGGGATGAGTTTTCTCCATAGTTCAGGCTCACCTTAATTTATGACCTTCCTTGCCTCAACTCCCTAGAGTGATGGAATTCTACAGGTATGTCATTGTGGCCAGCTTTTCCTGCGGTGGATGTGCATCTGTGTGTTCAGGTGCATTTGTATACACACATGAATACAGAGAACAGAAGAGACTGTCAAGTTTCCTCTATTGCTCTCCACCTTATTCCTTGAGACGGTCTCTCACAGAGCCCGAAGTTCACTGTTTCTGATAGGCTGACTGACCAACAAAGCTCCTGAAAACTGCCTGTCTCTGCTCCCCAACACTGTAGGTAATTGGGGGGGACAGGTGCAGCTTTCATGTGGATGTTGGGGATCAAATTCAGACCTTCATGCTTGCATAGCAAGTGGTCAAACCCACTGAGCCGTCTCCTGAGCCTTACACACAGCTTGCTTGCTTATCTTTTTGTCTTTGTTTTGAGATAGGGTTCATTCTTTGGCCTAGCCTAGAATAGCACTCACTCCGGGGCTCAGGCTGGCCTCACCCCTATACAAATCCTCCTGTCTCAATCTCCTAAGTACCCTGATAACAGGTATGAGTCACCAAGCCTGGCTGTCCTGGTCCTTAAGATTTCTAATTGTGCCAGGCGGTGGTGGCACATGCCTTTAATCCCAGCACTCGGGAGGCAGAGGTAGGCGGATCTCTGTGAGTTCGAGGCCAGACTGGTCTCCAAGAGCGAGTTCCAGGACAGCCAGAGCTACACTGAGAAACCCTGTCTTAAAAAACCAAAGGGAAAAAAAAGAGATTTCTAATCGTGCGTGCTCGCCCTCAGATCCCCTGGAATGAGCCACTTAATGTGGGTGCTGTTTTATTATCTTTATGAATATGAATGTCTTGTCTGCATGTACATTTGCACACCATGTACCTGTAGAGGCTACAAGAGGGCATTGGATTCCCCAGAACTCAGTTACAGATGGTTGTGAGCTGCCACATGGCTTCTGAAAATCAAACCAGGGTCCTCTGGAAGAGCAACCAGTGTTTTTAACCTCTGGGCCATTTCTCTAACCCTGTCCTCTCTTTTCCTTTTCTACCCCACCCCCAGCACTGAGGAACTGAACAAGTGTTCTACCATCAAGCTATACCCCCAACCCCTCTGGAATGTAATGTGTAGCTGAAGCTAGCCTCAATTTGCACAATCTTCCTATCTCAGCCTCCCAAGTACTGTTGAATTATCACCATAAAATTGCTGCTGTCACCTAAGTGCAGTGGTCCAGGGCTGTGATGTCAGAACTTGGGAGGGAAGGTTAGATGACTAAAGGTTCAAGGCTAGACCAAGATAGTGAGATTGTCTCATTAAAGAAGAAAAAACAACCATAAAACAAAACAAAAACAATCCTTCCATGATTACGATTCTATATGTCCTGGACTAGTTTCTCTTGGGTGTGCACTCTTGAGTGGAAATGCTCGGTCATGTGTATGCATTAGTTATGTAACCTACTTTTAGCAGATATTGCCAGTTTTCCAAAGTGGTAGTACCTGTTTACACACCCACCAGCAGCATATCAAAGTTCCAGTTGTACCCTGGCATAGCGGTGCATGCCTGTAATCCCAGCTCTTGGGAGGCTGAAGGAAGAAGACCGATGAGAACTGAGCTACCCAGTGAGACCTTGACTCAGGAAAGAAAAGGCTCCTCATCCTCACTGGGACTGACGCTGCCTGTCTTTTCCATCTCAGCTGTATGCAATGACACTATGGTTTTAGAAAGACTGTGTGGGTTCATTGTAGAGACCTGACTCACAGCAAGTAAGGATGGGCCGGAGACAGGTGCTGCCAGACTGGCAGGAGGTTAGTCCTGTCATCCAAGAAAGCTGGGACTGGCTAATAAGATGAGGGAGGCTAAGCATCACAGTGCACCCTTTCATCTTGGCACCTGGGAGGCAGAGGCAGGTGGACCACTGTGAGCGAGACTACATAGTGAGTTCCAGGCCATCCAGGGTTGTACAGTGAGACCCTGTCTTGAAAACAAGCAAGCAAAAAGATGGGTGAGGATAAGTGAAAAGAGATAGGTGGGGGTAAATTCTAGATATTTATTTAGATGGGGTCCAGCTATACAGTTCTTAGATCTCTCTACCCTGCCACCATCATCCAAGTGCTGGGATTACAGGCACGCACAACCACACCCAGGTAAATACTAGACTTTATCAGTGTGTTTGCGTGGCTGTGTACACGCAGAAACCACAGAAGGTGCACATAGGTCAGGGGACAATCTGTGATGTTCTTTCTCTCCTTCCACGGATACAGCAGGTATGGAAATAGGCCACCATCAGGCTTACTCCATCAGCTATCTCACGGGCCTCTGAACTCTAGGGTTTTGCCTTGAAAAGCTGGAGGGGAACATAAGCAAAAGGAAAGCAAAGCTTGGAGAACAGAGGGCTGCTTTCTGATATCAAGATTCAGGGAGAGTTAGACAAGCTAAGAACTCACATGAGGCTATGTGAATGGGAGGAGAAGGTGCCCTTGTCTGAGCCTGTGTTACCTCTTGTGGTAGCCTGAACAGGAGACACTGTGCTACTACGAGTCAGTGTGCCTCTGACTTGGCAGACTGGTAACTGCCGGCTGCTTGAAAAGTTTGCACTGCCTGCAGCGGAGAGACCAGGGCTAGCATAGCAGGCCTGTCTCATCTAGCCCTAAAACTTGGATTTCATGCTGGGCCTACTTAGTCTCCACCTCATTCCTCGCAGGGTTAGAAGTGTGATCACATAGCAACGTGACCCGGAACAGGTGAGAACAGAAACATCTCCTGAGTTCCAGACTCCAGACACAGATCTTGGGAGGTTGGCACCTTCTCCTCCCACTCACATTTTCCAGGTCACTCTAGACAGCCCTGCTGAGGAGCCTTGAGTGCTGGGAAGGTGTCCCCTGTTCCCTCTCTTAAGCTAAGCCCTTCCCCACAGTTTCAGAGAAGCAAAAGAAAACATTGGAAGGTTGATTCATAGATTTTAGTGTATTTTCTCTATCCAGAGGTTTCTTCAATGACAACGGGGCCTGTACAATGCACACGGTTCAGATTCACTCTGTTAAAGCTACAGGATTTGGGGATAGGGGCCCCTGAGAAACAGTGGGGCAAGCATCACAACCAGAGGCAAGCAGCAGCCAAGGGGTGGGAGAGGCAGCGTTCTTGGAGGCTAGGGAACCAGAGAAGCCTGATGAGGGGTTACTGGAGAGGGGCAGGAAGCCTGGGCTGCAGGCGGAGCATCCAGCAGTTGTGCAGAAGAAGCAGAGTATGGGAAGGTATGGTTGCCATCACCATTATGGGCTGGGGGCGGTGGCATGATCACCATCACCACTAGGAGCTGGGGGACTGGTATGGCATGTCTGTGGATATTTTGACAGGGGCTGCTGTATAAAAGGGACTATACAACATAACCTATAATACAATGTTTACATATAATACAAGGTTCTTTCCCTCTTTGGGTTTTAAAAAATAAATGTACAATTCCAGAGCTTTGGGTAAAAATATATATACACTCCCAGAGCAGGAGCTGCTGTTGATTTCACCACTGCAGTCACCGCTGCCTCTTCAGAAGGGCCAGGAAGGAGGGGGAGGCTCTGCCAGGAAACCCCACCCAGTAGCTGCCAAGAGCCCTTGCAACCCCTCAGCCCTGGAGCCCATGATGGGAGAGGGAAGGGTGCCGGAGAGGTAATAAAGGCCTTGCCAGAGCCCAGCTTGGCTTCTACAGCTGCTGCAGTCTCTCCTCCCCACTTAGGGAGGCGCTAGCTGCCCTAGGTACTGAGATCCACCCCTGACTTCTAGAGACAAGGTATGTGGGGGGTGATAAAGACAGATGGACAGACTGTGTGGTTGGTGACAGACACAGAGCCAGAAGAAGGACGACAACTCCTTCTTTGGCAGTGAGACACCCCCCAAAGCAGACAAGAATGGAGAACGGGTGCCCCTAACTCCTGATACCACGGCATTCCACCCACTGTAAGGCAGAGGCAGGGTCCTGCAGGCAGCTTAAGCCTGTGTTTCCCTGAGCATCTTTTAGCCTCTCGCTGGGAAGCTTGGGAGGGGGATTTGCAAGGGCTGATGGGTAACTCTCCTGCCTTCTGATATACCCTGCCTGCAGGAAATTGACCCACAGTTTTCACATGCAGGACAGCAGGTGGAGCTGGGCAGGGAGTGAGGGAGACATAGTCAACAAGGGTAGCACCCAACAGAAGGGATCCTCAAACAAAACAAAACCCACTTGTGATACTCTCCCTACATTATCAGATGTACTCTTGCTCCCTAAAAGGGAATATGTAAATCACACACACAGACACACACACAATCTTGGGGGTGTATATCCAGGGATCTCAGCCCTGATTAGGGGAAGTGAAACAGGTGTCAGGGAGGAAGATTTCCAGTACCCTCACACCACAGCTGCGATCTGGGAGGGGGTGTTTCCAGTGCCCCCATACCACAGCTGCGATCTGGGGGAGGGGTGCTTCCCTCCTGCTTGGGAAGCAGAGTCTAGAAACTCCATCTCTGGAACAGACCGCACTGGGAGGGCACAGGGGTACTCGTCTCTTGCCCAGAGAGGTCAGAAACCAGGAGTGTGAAGGAGCAAGGTAAGAGGG
Organism: Ondatra zibethicus; assembly: GCA_004026605.1. Lineage (NCBI taxonomy): Eukaryota > Metazoa > Chordata > Mammalia > Rodentia > Cricetidae > Ondatra > Ondatra zibethicus. Next base: position 244,904 of record PVIU01000374.1, on the reverse strand, counting down.
CCTCAGCAGGATGGACAGACAGGCGTACACATTCTGGTGGGTCAACCCAACTCCTCTGTGTAGGATAGGAAGCGGCTCCAGGGAAAAGGTGTCCGGATGTGGGCTATTGAGGGCATCGCGCAAAGTGCTTGAGTGCCAGGTGCCAAGGACCCAGGTGAGGGCAGCTGGGCCCCTTCACTCTCACTGACTATTAGCCTCCAACTTGTAGGAGAGCTCAAAGAGGAGATTCTGGTTGTCGATGACCTGGAACTGGCGCACGTAGGCCTTGGTCTGCAGGTGATGAGGGGAGGCCTCCATGTCCAGGCCTGGGGTGTAGAAAGGGAGGGGTGTCAGCTCTCAGCTTCCCTTATCCCCTACATGCAAGCCAGGCAGGCCAGGGTGAAGGGGTGTGAATAGGAACAGGTATTGGCAGGAAGCCCAAGGAAAGATGAAGAACTGACCAGTGTAAGGAAACAGACAGTTGAGCATGGAGCTCTCCCAACCCCTCTCCTCTTCCACAGTTCTACTGGGAAGCTCACTGAGTCTTCCGTACTCACAGAGGGGCCGGCTCCTGTATTTTCGGATTGTCCTCACTTTCTCAGCCACGGAATGCTGGGAGATGACAAGGAATTAGCCCCAAAAAGGGCACAGGCAGATGCTTCCCCCTTCATTCTCAACTGAGTTAGTTCTCCATTCTCTAGTGATGGGGCCTCTGAAGGGCCAAAGGCCGGGTAATAGCAAGGTGCCAAGAGAGGGAGGGAGAATTGCCCCCAGTTGCCTATCAGCTTTGCCTCTTGTGGGTGGGTTGCCACAGTGATGCCACCAGAGAGACAGTCTGGAGTCTGTCAGGCAAGCTGGGCACCAGACAGGAAGGCTGCTATTTTGGGGGAAGTGACAGGAGAGAGGGGAAGGATGGATGCATGCAGCCCCTCACTCCTAGGACAGGGGCTGGCAGTACCACTCACCAGCTTCTCAATGTTCACCAAACCATCCACAAGGGTCTTGCTCCCCTCATGCAGGAAGGTCAGATCTAGGGAACAGGAAGACAGCTAAATGTGAGGATAAAATAGGCAGAAGGAACCCATACCACTCTCCAAGACACGTGCAGTCTGGGGGCGGGGGGCTCTCTGAAAGTAGGTCCCCACAGCTGAATTGAGAGGGGACCCAGAGGCAGGCCTGGGGTGTGGGAGAAGGGGTGTGGGCGGGAGCAGCACAGAGTGGGAGGGACTGACCTTTGAGAATCAGGGGCACGAAGGGAATCACAGGGGGCTTCATTTTGGAGATGATTTCTCTGTAGCTTTTATGGTTCCGGCAGGGGTCCTAGCATTCCACAGAAGGAGTAGGAACAGATGGGCCCAGTGTACCCCTAGAGAGGCCTCCCCTTCCCTAGGGGCCAACCCCACTCACCGTCAAGTTCTCAAATTTGCGGAACAGGTTCTTGAATTTCCCTGGCAGCTTCTGCAGAGAGTTCGAAGGAAGAAAGAAGAAATGTCAGGGCAAGGCAGAGCTTCTTGAGTTTCATGGGAGCATGTGACTAGTCTTCCTTCGAGGGTTATGGACTTACACATCTTGCAGTGGGAGAAGCAGCTAGCAGGTGAGGACACAGAGTCAGTCCTAAGGGTAAATCAGGGAGCTTGAAACTGCCTGGGGAAGGATTTATTCTGGACAAACTGAGACCTTTGCCTAGGCAGGTGCCACACGCAAAAGTGCTCCAGCGAGAGCCACTGAGACCCAGCTGATGCTCATAGCAAGGACACCTCAGCTGGGATTCTGGATTTTAACTAATTTGCAAAGACATGAGCAAAGTTCTATGTCCCGCTTTCCATTAGCACAAAGATGCCCCACAGAGCAGCAGCACCAGCAGCACCAGGAAAAGCCTGAGACACACGCAGATCCTGAGGTGGGGTAACGGGTCTGGCACTGTGGGTAGAGAAGGGACAGGTCGACTCACCTCCCAGGTGAGCCGCAGGCGGCTGACGGCAGCATTGTCCAACCCCATGACCACAGCATAGAAGGACAGTAGGTCCTGGTTCTGCTTGCAGCTGTGTGGGAGGGAGGGAGGCAAGGTTAGGGGGCTTCGGGTAACGGTGACCTTCCCTGCCTCGGCTCCACCAGTAGCACTCACATGGCGGCCATCTTGATGAACTTCTTGAGCAGCTGCACCCGCTTGCCTGGGGCCTCACAGAGCAACACCTCAGTGGCCACCCAGTGAGTGACCTCACTGCAGCGCTGCAGCAGCAACTCCAAGTTGGCTGTCTCCCTGCGACCACGCTCCCCGTGGAACACATAGTCCACGAACTCCAGCTGCAACCACGGCGGCAGAGGAGAGGCCAGGGCAACGGGGATGCAGGCGGGAAGACGGCAGCACAGAGCACATGGAGAAGGCAAGGCAGGAGTGAGTGGGCATGGAAATGGAAATCCAGGGACAGGACAGGATGCTACAGAGACAATGGATGCTAGCACTGATCTCTCACCTAGTGAGCAGGAGGTACCAGGCACCTGCTAAGCTCTGTCTGGTTCTCCCTCTAGAGACACTCATCCCTGCCTTTTATCTTTCTACCTTTCTTTTTAAGATTTTATTTTAGAGGCTGGAGAGATGGTTCAGTGGTTAAGATTACATATTGGTCTTGCAGAGGACCAGAGTTCAATTCCCAGCACCCATGTCAGGCAGCAGTTACTCCAGGGAATCTGACACCTTTATGAGCTTGTACAAAGAAATATTCAAGTACTCGTGAATAAATAATAATAAAACAATTTTTGAAAATATTTTATTTCGGGGGCTGGAGATATTGCTCAGTGGCTAAAAATGGGTCCTGATCTTCCAGGAAACCTAAATTCAGTTCCCAGCACCCATAAAAGATGGCTCACAACTAACTGTAATTCTTGCTCCAGGGGGACCTGATGTTTCTGGCCCGTGGTCACCTGCACTCACATGTGTGCATGTATGCATGTACACACATGCACACAGACACAATTAAAAATAAATCTTAAAATTGCTGGGTGTGATGGTGCATGCCTTTAATCCCAGCACTCAAGAGGCAGAGGCAGGCAGATCTCTATGAATTTGAGACCAGCTTGGTCTACATAGTGAGTTCCAGATCAGCCAGGGCTACATACTGAGACTCTCTTTCAAAAAGCAAAATTAAAAAATTAAGACTTTAATATTTATTTGTGTGTGTGTGCACTTATGCAAAGGCCAGAAGAGGGCATCAGAGCCCCCGGAGCTGGAGGTACAGGTGGTTTTGAGCTGTGGGTTATGGAGCTGGGAATCAACTCTGGCCCTCTGGAAGAGCAGTAAACACTCTAAACCTCTAAGCCAATTCATGTATTTTTTTGTTTGTTGTTTGTTTGTTTTAATTTATTTCATGTGCATCGGTGTTTTGCCTGCAAGTAAGTCTGTGTGAGGGTGTCAAATCTTGGAGTTGTTAGCTGCCATATGGGTGCTGAGATTTGAACCCTGATCTTCTGGAAGACAGTCAGTGTTCTTTTTTTTTTAAAAAAAAAAGTTCTTTTTTTTTCTTTTGATTTTTATTTATTTATTATATATACAACATTCTGCCTCCATGTATGCCCACACGCCAGAAGAGGGCACCAGATCTCATTACAGATGGCTGTGAGCCACCATGTGGTTGCTGGGAATTGAACTCAGGACCTCTGGAAGAACAGCCAGTGCTCTTAACCTCTGAGCCATCTCTCCAGTCCCCTTGTTTTCTGTTTTGATACAGAGTTTTCTGAGCTCAGGCTGGCTTCCAACTTATCATGTAGCCCAGGATAATCTGGATCCCTCTGCCTCCACTTCCCAAGTGCTAAGACGACAGGCATCCACTCAGTGGTGAGGATCCAGCCCAGGGTTGTGCATGCCAGGCAGGTCAGGTACTCCACCAATTGAGTTACACCTTCTGCTTGATAGTAAACATTTTTATGAATCCTGATATGAATTTGAGTTCAGTGTCTACACAAGCAGCACCTGAAACTCCCTGCTGTAGAGGCTCTCTACCGTTCCCCAGATGAGGGGCCAAAGGCTAACAAAGGTTATCCCTGTGCACTGGCCCATGTGTGCTGCAAGGGAGACTTCTAACTGGACTGTCTGCTGCCAAAGCAGGCTCCCAGGAACAGATTTCGTGCCACACCCCCTGCCCAGCACCAGCCTCTGTCCCACCTCATGCACACAGCGAAACAGCTCCCAGTGGAAGGCAGTAAGATGGTTGGCAACATCTTCAGGCTCCACCCTGTGGATCTCTGTGTCTCCAGGGGAGACCTGGATCTCCTCAGGAAGGGGTACCTGGCGGCAGGTGGGGTTAGAGGAACTTGGCTGCCTGTGGTAAGGTGAGAGACTTGCTCTTAGCTGCCCCCACCCCCCGCCAAGCTCTTGTTACCAGCCAAGACGGTGAAGGAATTCTTACTAGGGCCTCATAGCTGTCCCGGGTACAGGCAAATAGGTGGCTGTTGATGCCCAGCGTAGTGAAAACACAGTCCTCTGTTGGCTGGAGGAGGACCTTCTCTGCAAAGGAACAGGCTGTTCAGCTTTGGCCACCCACATACCTTATATACCTGAGCCACCATCACCCTATGCTGACATACCCTAGACTAGTGGGACGCTTATTGTCACCAGCTTATACCATAGCTATGAGAAATAATTGGTCAAATGCTTTCTTTTGCATTTATAGACTCTACCGCACATGTAGGTCATCTCTCATTCCCTCATCTCTTTGGACAGGGAAATACTTTTACTTTATGGAAAATAAGTCTAAGATGAGTGTGACGGAGCTCACCTGAAGTCCTGTCCTGGCACTTGAGAGGCTGAAGCAGGAAAGACTGTAAATTCTAGACCAGTCTGGGGTTTTATACACACACACACACACACACACACACACACACACACACACACACAGGAGCATGCTACATTGCTGGCTCTCTGCCTCCTCCCACAGCATTAGAGCCCACCCTATGATCCTCAGCCTGGAAAAAAGAAATAGAGCCTATAAGATGGGTGTGTGTGTGCGAAGGACTCCAGGTGGGTACTAGGTAGCACCTAGGACAGAACCCAATGATTCTAAACCAGTGTGCCCCAAATTTAAATGTGCATAGGATCCCCTGAGTGGGAGGGGGATCTGGTCCAAATGCAGATTCTAATCCTATAGGTTTGGGCTAGGGTCTCCTAGGTGATGCATTCACCAAGGCTGGACCCACAATGACACTTTGGGAATCAAGGATCTAGAATTTAGCAATCGCCCCTGCCTAGTGTGCTGATCCTCACCTCCAGAGGAGGCAACAGCTACCAGGATGAGGGCATCCTCTCGCTCTGCAGGCTCTTCTGAGTACTGCAGCTTCTCTGTCACAGAGCCCAGAATGTCCTGCACTGATGCTGAGAGGCGGCTGCGTATGGTCACGTAAGAGTGGTCAGGCATGTAGACTCTACAGAAGACTGTGTAAAGAAAGGAAAGGAGACTCCGTTGAAGGTGAAGAAGGCCCACCCGCCTCCCTGAGCCACTCCAGAAACGTTGTTCTTCCTAACAGCCGTACTCACTCTCATCTGACCCCCGGAAAGCAACTCGGGTCTGCAGACAGGAGTCTATCCGGCGGAAGTGGCGGAAGAGTGGCTTAACCTGCTTGCTGGGCGGCTGGCTCTCCTCTGGAATCCTGGCATGAACACAGTCATGCATCAGCAAGTCCTGCCAGGCACATGGAGCACCAGGCAGGACCATAAAGCAGGGATAGGACAATGACCAGTACAGGACAGTTGTCTAAGTGACCCAAATCAGATACCACTTTTCAGAGGTTCTTCACTGGTCCACCCACCCACAGGGAAATGCTATAAAACAATGGGACAATATTGTTTACGTTCATGTCTTCTTTTCTACAAGATTGACAGCTTTTGAGGAATGGGATCAGTTTTTACTGTTTTTCACCCTTTAGGTCCTAGCACACTTCTTGGCACATGGAGGTAGTAGGCCATCAGATGTCTGAATTTTGCTGACAAGGACTTCACAGTCTGGGAAGGAGACAGACGTGCAAGCAGCTACTTCTAACACCAGCCAGAAGTGTTGGTGAGATGACAAAGGTACAGGAGAGTGGTGTGGGGGAGGAAGGAAACTCTCCCTGAAGGCGGAAATCTGAGATATTTCCATGGAAGAGATAGCATTTGACCTGGGCCTTGAAGGATCATGGGAAGAAAAAGTAGGAACGCACAAGGGTTGCCAGATTAATAGGTGAAGAGGGAAGTACAAGAGGAGATGGAGAAAGCTCAGCAGATGGCAGGAAGGGAGGGGTGCGGATGCTGTGCTAGGGCATCTAACTTGGAGATGTTAGGGAACACGGATGCTTTGGGAACAGGAGGGTGAAGGCATCGTCTATGGAAGTCTGGAAAGTGTCTTTGGTGTGAGAAGAGAGGAGGGAGAAAGACTCAAGGCCAGAAGCTGAGATCCTGTGTGGCAACAGTCTAGGTGACAGTTAATGAACCTTGTGGTAGCAGGAATGAAGAGGAGACAAACAAGATGTACTCCTGTCCTGAGCTAGTGAGGTCAATTTTGGGGAATTTTGTCAACTGTTTGTTTAGGTAATAGTGAGAATTAAACCCAGGACCTTACATGTATTAGACAAGTACCCACCAGCTATATCCCAAGTCCTTATTATTATTATTATTATTATTATTATTATTATTTTGAGACATGATCTCACTAAGTTGTCCAAGCTGGCCTTGAATTGATGATTTTTCTGCTTTAGCCTCCTGAATATCGAGGATTACAGGGATGTGCCACCATGCATAACTGATACACAAATTAAAGATTTGTGTTTTTAATGTGTATGTGTGTTTTGCCTGCATGCGTCTTGTGCGTCACAAGCAAGCACTACATTTGGAGTGCGGAAGAGGGCATCAGATCCTCTGGAACTGGAGTTACAGATGGTTGTTAGCAGCCATGTTGGTACCAGGAATCAAATGTGGGTCCTTAGGAAGAACAACAGGTGCTCTTAACCATTAGGCTACCTCTGCAGTCCCTGCTAACTGATTTTTTTTTTCAAGACAGGGTCTCACTATGTAGCCCTGGCTGTCCTGGAACTAGCTCTGCAGACCAGGCTGGCCTTGAACTCACAGAGATCCACCTGTCTCTGCCTCTCAGGTGCTGAGATTAAAAACATGAGTCACCACTGCCCCATACATAGTACACTGATTTTTTTTTTTTTAAGGACAGCTAGGAAATACGTGTGTGCTCATTCACACACACACACATTTTGCAAACTTGAGGCCAAATAAATTATTATCAAAAGAGATAGTTTCAAGCTAGGCAGCATGGCACAAACCCATAAATCCCACCTTGGAGGCAAATGCAGAAAAATTGCTGCAAGTTTCAAGGACTCTGTCTCAAAAATAAATAAGAAGAGAAAAGAAAGGGAAGGTAGTTTTCTAAGTTCTCTTTGCTGTTTTGTATTGCTATGCTCCAGCTTTTGTAACAATGTGATGGAATACTAGGTAACCAGTAGTGCAGATCTCTTCCCAGCCCTACAGTCAATGTCCGCCTCCTGTTGATAGCTTGACACCAACCATGGTAAGAGAATTTACACTGAGAATTAGAGCTACCAACCAGGAATGCTGCTCATAAAGCATAGGTTGTTAAATACCTGCCAGAATACTACCAGATTAATAGACACACTGAAGGAAAAATGGACCAAAAACCAAAAAAGACTGGAGCTGGGCCTAGTGGTACAGGCCCACCTGAGACAGGAAGATTACCAGTAGAAGCCATCTTGGGCCATGCAGTAAGTTGGGGGTTAGCTTGAGCTACACTGTAAGACATGTTGCTTAGCCCCACCCACCCACCCACCAAAAGAACAAACGATTGGGTTAGAAAACAGTGTTCTGTGGTTCTATGTTACTCTCCAATAAGGAAAAGGAGCTGAAAGAAGCCATATTGAAGGGGTAAAGGGGCTGGAGCGATGGCTCAGTGGCTAAGGGCACTGGCTGCTGTTCCACAGGATCTTATCCCTGCTCTAACAGCCACATGGTGGCTCACAGCTGTCTGTGACTCAAGTTCATGGGGATCCAAAGCCCTCTTCTGACCGCAGCGCACCCAAGCATGTGGTGGTACATAGATGTACATGCAGGCAAAGCAATAAGAATAAATCAATAAATAAGCATCTTAAAAAGCAAGCAAGCAAACAAGCAACTAAGATGGTAAAGCCACCAGACCAGGGGCAGCCCTTGTAATAGAGGAACTTAGGGAACCCCTTCCCCCCTCACTTTAGCTCCACTGTCTCCACCAGCTGGTGCAGCCTCAGGGTGTCCTCTCGGAGGTCTTGGTAAAGGGACTCATCCTTCATAATTAGTAAATACAGTTCCTAGGGAGAGGGTGATAGACGAGATGAAGGCACATGTCTCATCCCAAGGACCACTCACTACAAGGGCTGAGACAGGGCCTCCAAGCCTCAAACACTCAGGAATCACACAGACCAATGCCCACCGGCATCTTTTGCTTCCAGATACCCAACTTGAGGAGTGTGACTCCTTCAAAGAGCCCCCTTCCAGAGCTGAGAGCTAGCTCACGTGCCTTTTCCTTCCAAGGCCCACCTTGATAATGTGGCCAGCCCCTTCTTCCTCTTGCAGGAGTCCTTGGTAGGTATCCAAGAAATGAAGGAGTAGAGCTAGACAGGCTTGCTTCCGGCCCAGCCCCTCTGGACCTTCCACATTCCTTGATTGAACAAAGCTGACCCCTAAGTTAAGTAAAAGTTCTGAATAGCCAAGGAAACCGGGGAAGGCAAATTGACTCTAAATAGTCTGCACTTGGGTACCAAAGGAGAGAAGGTTTCCAGGGCCCTGGAACCAAGACTTTTCTCATACCAGCCATGGTTTTGCTTAGAGTACAAAGAGTGAGGGCTTCAACTTAGCCACATTCAGCTCTTGTCTGTTAAAGAGGTTACTTAAGGTTATTGCCAGGACCCATCTAGTCGCCAGCCAGCTCACAAAGCTGACTTTACCTCATGGTGAGGCCAGATTATTCTAAGGGAGCCTAACGACATTCAACTGAAGGGCTTGACATATACAATTAGGTTCTAAAGTAATTCAAAGAAGCCAGGCATGGTGGTACATTCCTGTAATCCCAGCATTTGGGAGGCAGAGGCAGGAGGACTACCACAGGTTAATGATAACCTGGTCTACATTAGAAGTTCCAAACTGAACCAGTAGCTCATCTCTAGCTGACCCTACCGAAGCACAACCATGACCTAATGCTGATATCAGACCCTATGTTTAGACCAAGATCTTTTTCGTTTTCTTTTGTTTTTCAAGACAAGGTTTCTCTGTGTGGCCCTGGCTCTCCTGGAATTTACTCTGTAGACCAAGATAACCTTGAACTCACAGAGATCCACCTGCCTGTGCCTCCCAAATACTGAGATTAAAGGTGCGCGCCACCACCATCCCGCTTGCCCTTATACTTGTACAGGTGTCTCCAGAGCATTCCCACACCTGCGACAAGGCTGATCCTCATAGCAGCCCACAGCAGAGCAACTGTGTATCTCCATTCTACTGACTGAAGCAAACCGAATAGCCAGGATGTGGAGTGAGCTGCCCAAGGTCCCAGCTGGTGAGATGAAAAGCTGGTTGTATCTTCTATGGGAGAGCTTGGGTTGGGTTGTAGTTTGTGGGTAGGAATGACTCCCTCCTGGTCTGCCCTTTTATAAGCTCCATAAAAGGATATTACTGGTGCAACTCTTGTAGAAACTTTTCTGTTGGCAGGAAGAGCGAATGGGTGAGGACAATGTCATCAAGCAGAATATCTGTGGAGATCACCGAGTGTCGCAGATGTCAGGTGGGAGCTTCTAGAACTGTCTGGGAACTCTGCACCCTCATTTCTTGCCACTTTAGCAAGGCTGGAGCCCCGGCCACCTGCCCTATCATGCTCTGCACACGCGCACACACATGTGTGAGGGTTCTGGGCAGCCGCTGCGGGGGTGGGGCTGGCAGCTGCCAAGGCAGCTGGAGGGGAGGGGGGGTGCCTTTGAAGGCCACGCACACTGTGTGGGAAGTTGGTCAGATAATACACCATGCCTGAGATCTGCTAGGAAGAAAAAGGAGTTCACAGAAGTGACCCTAAACAGAGAACTGGCAGACACAGAGGTTACAGTCAGAGGGATGGAGGTGTGTGTGGGGGGTCCATCCTCCCCTCACCACTCATTACCTCAGAGTTTTGACAGGGCAGATGGGGACAGCCCCATTAAAATTAGGAGAGGAGACAGCCTGCCACCTCTTGTTCTCAGCTCCTTAAATAGAGCCCCTGTGTCCTCTGGGTGCCCAGAGGTAGAAGGGTTAATGATGAAGAGGAGAGGGGAGGGGCTCCTCCCTCCACCCTTCTCCCTCCACACCCATCTGGGCCTGGCTCAGCCAGTCAACCAGGTACAAGGTCGCCCTGACTTGCAGCCAGCCTTGGGGTGGGGCAGGGCTGCTTGGCACACACAGACAGGCAGGGCACAGGGTGGGAGCCAGGTGTCCTCACCAGGACAGGTTAGGGCCAGGTCCCCAGGCACTACTCCAGGGCTCCTGACAACCCTTGATTGTCGTGCCCTGCTGCCAATGCCAGTCATGAAGGCAGTGGTGCAGAGGCAACATAAGACTGCCCACTTCAGTCTTTTTTGTTTCACAGATGAGAAAGCTGAGGCCCAGAGCTAGGAGGCACTTGCCCCAAGTCGGAAAAAGAACCTGGACGGCGGAGTCTTTGTCCTTTCCTCAATATTAGAGCAGGATAGACTCTAGGGGCCACAAGGGGCTGCCTAGGCTTCTGAGGGCTCTGGCTAGGTACGGAGAGTCCTCAATAAGCAGTTTTCTCCTCCCACACAGCCTAGGAGGAAACCAAATGGCTTGAGAAAGTGGCTTATATTGGAGATATTGGAGAGGCAGGTTAAACTGGTAAGTTTCCCAAACCAGTTTCTCTGGGGATTCAGCCTGCCAAGCCAGATAATATGGGTGACAATTCGGGAGTCTCAGCCCAGGGGACACTGAACAATCTGTGCCACAATGCCCCTGCAGAAGGGGAAAGTCAGCCTCTCTTTCCCTCTGCCCAGCTGCCCTGCTACGTTCTGAAAGTAAGCGAGATGCTCCCCTGGCCCTCACATCTAGTCCAGGGATGCGGACAAGGCATAAGGAGGCCTGACGTCCTTCTGAGCATCTTTATCTCACTGGAGTGTGAATGCTGGAACCAGAGTAAAGGAAAAGGAACATGGGCAGCGTGGGGGAGATGCTGATACGGGGGCTACAGTTTGGCATCTGTTTCTTCCAAAGCAGGCTCTGGTCCAATGCACAGCCTCCCTGGGGAATGTGTCATAGAGACACAGGGTGCGTGGTGTAGGTGGGAAGTTATGTTTAAGAGAGCTGTGTGTGTCTGATATTTTTCTAATTAAATCCAAAAGGTGTCAGCTCCCTAGGGCAACTGCAGCCCAAGCCAAAAGAGAGAATCCAGACCTTCAGGAAAAGAAAAAGAAGAATGGAGCAGAGGGGAGTGACACCTATGGTTAAAGCCAGAGCACTCTGCAGAGGATGAAGAGTACCACGTACGACCCTCATCTTTCGGGGCTCAACTTTGGGCTCCCAAACCTAGACCTTTCTGGGCTCCGTGGAGTGCCTACTTAGATCTAAAATCCTCAGGTCTAAGCAGTAACATACGGGTCTCATAAGCCCTTTAATAGGGTGCTGGTGGGGAGGGGGGAAATGGCATCATTGTTTAGGGAATAAGCCTCTCAGGGTGTGGTTATTATTTTTTAAAGCCTTACGCTGAGGCATGACATAGGGAGGGTGGGAGCTGCTGAGGCCCAGATCCTTCTGGATGCTGCAGTCTCCTGGTGCCTTCCTTTAAAGATGTTCAAATTCACCCCCAAGGAGGACACTTTCCCTAAAGGCAGCCAGACCCTGTGCCTATCCACACTGCCCCCTCCAAGTGAGCCAGCTTGTGTTCTGGGGGCACAGCCAGAGACTCTTGTCAGGGTTTTCAAGCTTTGGATAGTCTGGAGGGTGGCATAACCTCAGCTGGAAAGCGTCCATCTTAGGGTGTCAGCCCCTAATTTGGGGGCATGGGAGGAGGTAGGCAGTATTTCAAGGGCCACCGGAGACTGGCTTAAATGTTCAAGGGAGAGGGAGGGGGCTGAAGGAGAGGAGAGGATGGTTGGCTTCTTCCCTGAGGGTGAGAATAATGTTAGGAGAAAGGCCCTTTCCCCTATACTACTGCAGGGTTCCCCTCAGTCCCTACACTGCTGCTAAGGACAAGAAAAGAAACCAGGGCACCCCCTTTCTCAGGGAGGGATGAGCAGGCTTACCTGAAGCGCCGCTGTCCCTGGTAGTCCCTCCAGCCAGGCGCTCCAGAACCCGGTTCAGAAGATGCTCTGGCCGCTCGGGGGCGCCCAGGGGGGCCCAGGGAGGTGAAGCCAAGGGCTCACCCGGGGATAGCTCATCTGAGGAGTACGAAGAAGGGGAGCGCAGGGGCACCCCGCACCCCAGCGGCCCGGGCTCCGGCACCTCCTCTAGCTGCAGCCAACAGGGACCCCCGCTGCCCGGCTCCTCCGAGACCCCTAATGGCTCTCCCCCTTCCTCCTCAGTGGGCGGCTCGAGCCCGGGCTCGGCTGAGGGCTCTCGGAGGAAAGCTGGGAGCAGCAGGCGAGACACGCTCTGACGCCGCTGCAGCGGCCGCGGTCCCCCCGCCGGACCGCCGCTCCCGCCAGGGCCCCCACCCCCTCCAGGCCCTCCGCAGCAACCCGGACCCCCGCCGGGACCTCCTGCCACCGCTCGCCCCGCCAGCTGCGACGTCTGTTTCTTCAAAAATTTCTCCAGTGGCTTCATGCCCCCCCCCGCCCCTCTCCTAGGGGCCGCCGGGGGACCCAGGTGTCCCAGGGGCGGGCGGGGGGGGCGGGGACACGATGCTCAGAGCCGGAGGAGCAGAGCTGAGGGCCGTGCCAAGCGCCGGACTGCGAGCCAGAGGTGGCCGAGGCTCGCTGGCCAGAGTCCAGTGGCCAGTGGCCGGGGGAGGTGCCAGAGGGAAGAGGAGCTCGCTCTCAGCGGCCCCCCATGCTAGCTGCGGCCGAAGGGCGGACAGGCGGAGGGGCCGGTGTCCCCGGCTCAGCGCTCCGGGGCCGGGCTGAGGCGGCAGAGGCAGCGGGCGGAGCGCAAGGCTGAGGACGCGGCGGCGGCTGCGCTCCTGGCCCCGGGGAAGGTGGCAGAATTGAGACCGCGCCCCCTCAACCAGTCCCCGCCCCTACCCTGCCAAGGCCCGCCCCCATCCGGCCGCGCGAGGCTTGAACTTGGGCGCTGGTGCTGACCGCGAGGACTTGGCGTCTGACAGTCGCAGAAACTAAGGGCAAAGAAAGGGAGGGATTTATCAATGAAGAGACCCCGAGTTCTCCATTACCTGGTCTCTTACGATCATTTCAAATAACCAGGGCAGATCTTTGACCTACACCTTGACGCGCTCACCTATACACAGGCGAGGCTGAACTCATTGCATCTTTCCCACAATTATGTGGTCTTTATCTCCCACCTGTGAGAAGGGCTGGGCCCGCGTCTTGAGTGAACTGGCTTTGGCACTGGGGGCGGTACCCACATCCTTCTCTGATAGGGTATAGTAGGTGGTGCAGGGCGGCCCTGGGAGGCAGGTACCGGCAGGTAGGAAAGAGCCAGGCAGAGACCAGCAGGTTGTGGCAGGTCTAATTGGGGTGAAAAGAAGATAGTAGGCAGCAAGAGGAGACCAAGAGCACGAGGGCACCTTAGCCCCGGTGAAAGCAAAAGGAAGACCGAAGAGATGGGTGGTAGGTCCCTAAACTGCTCACTATTGTCACCAAGCACATAAAGTTCAGTGTATTAGCCATAGAACGGGAGAAATGTTGCCCTTACTCCTCATGGCCATGCCAGAGCATTCTGTTTCCAAGGGTACACTGCACTTGGAAGACGAGGCTACAGAGAGAGACAGTGTGAACACATCCAGCCTAGGTACAGTGAGGGAGTGGCACCAGGTTCCTGGTGGGTTGGGGCTCCTCGGACAATGCCCCAACCCTGTTTACTGTGCACCAGTCAGGCATGGATGGACAGGAATGCTTATAGCTGGGAGTGGTGGAACTGACAGGGTGTGCACTGCACTTGGGTTGCTGTCTGTGCACTCCCAGTTCCATGTGTGCTAGAGCATGTGTTCACGGAAATAAAGCTCTGCACACCCATCTGTGGATTTGGAGAGGGAACAAAAAGAAAAAGACAGCTCTGATTTTGACTAAGAAGCTAGGTCTTAGTGTTGGCTTTCTGGGCTCCCTTCATCGGACATTCAGTATCTAAGGTTGAAAGTAGAAACTGGCTAGAAGGGCTTGAAGCTCCCCAGGTAACCTTCTAGGAACCAAGTAAGAAGAGGGGAGGGCTTCTCTTCTGCACATGCCACAGTTACCAGATTAAGCAGTTGCCTTGGTAACCTCCTCTCTGGGCAGGATTTGGGATTGTCGGTTAGGAAGGGTGAAAAATTGGGGAGTGTAAAGGGTGTGAGGGCTGGAAATAAAGGGGACTAAGAGACTTCTAGAAACTAAAGGCTTGGTTTCCAGACCCTTCTGTTCAAGACCTTCAATCAGAAGAAAAGAAGGCATTAAGCTGTGGTCCTCCCAGGACATCAGTGGTTTCCACCCTGGCTACACACTAGAACCACAGAGGAGCTTTTCAGAATTGCTGATGCCTGGGTCACACCATAGATCAATTATGAGATCCTTTCAGGCAGGCCCAGGGCGTCTGTTAGCTTAGAAAACTCCCTGGTTGATTGAACTAGCCAGCGCTGAAAAATCACTGTTCTAGGTCAGCCCTAGTAGGCTGCAAGTGTCAGATGAACTGGCAATTGCCAAACCCTTGCTGTTTTGAGTCACCTACAAGGTAGGCCCATGAACTGACCCCCTGGGGTGGGGGTAGTGATAGGGCATCTGCATTACCATGAGAGAAATGAAGAGGAAGGTAGAGGTAGTATATAATTACTTAACTGAGGAAATGGAAGCCGACAAGCTTAACTGAGCCTGCCCAACCCATGTGCTTCTAAAAAAGGTATTGGACAGGGCTGCCCAAGGCAGTAATGTATCTGCCCCTTAAACTCCCATTATTTCTGCCCACAGAGAGGCAAGGAGAACCTGAGGGCTTTGCTGAGCTTGAGTTTCTTCTTGCTGAGCTGGTTACCAGGGCAACAGAGAGAGCAATGGGATCTAACCAGAGGACTGGGGAAGAGGCAGGGGTGAGGAGGAAGCATCCTAACATTCCTTTTTCCTGCCAGTAACCCACCACCAAGGTTGGTTGGCATTTTTTGTGAGACAGAGTAATATAGTTACCCATCACCTGTGGGGCAGAGGGAAGATGTCCCAGTGACACCCACACCACCAGTGGAAAGCTTTGTGGAATGAAGAATGTTTCCAGCCCCACAATACCCAAATGCTCTTCCATATCAGGGTAGCCTTTGTAAACTTCCATCCAGGGAAAGTTAATTCAAAACTGGTAATTACTTTGTGTGTTCCAGTCTCAAATGAAAGGCAGCCTGAACTAGCTAGTCTTTGTTTTTCTTGTCTTTATCAGTACTAAGACTGGTAACTAAGTATCCTTCAGACTGTGGGCCTTGTTATTTTAGTACCATCCCCAACTCCCACCAAGAGACAGGGCTTCTCTGTGTACACCTGGCTGGCTTGAACTCACAGAGATCCACTTGCCTCTGCCTCCCGAGTACTGGGATTAAAGACAAGCACCACTATGCCCAGCTATGGATAGTTATCTTTCTTGGAAAGTAAAAATAGCACTAAAAGCCAGTCATAGTGACCCATACTTTGAATCCCAGCACTCGGGAGGCTGGTGGATCTCTGTGAGTTCTAGGCCAGTCAGGATTACATAATGAGACAGGGTCTCAAAAATATACATATTAAAAAAAAACTGTTAGAAATTTTGTGTGGCAGTGAACATCTGAAATCCTGGGAAGCGGAGACAATAGGATCAGAAACTGAAGGGTTATCTTCAGTACAAGGTGAGTTAAGAGGCTAGCCTGAACTACATGAGCTCCTGGTCTGAAAAACAAAAAACAAACAAACCAATAAAAAAAAGAGGGGTAGAATGAGAAACTATTGGCAAGCACATTCAAAGTTGGGGCCTCACAGGGCTCGTCACCTCTGACCTTGCATTTTACCGGGCTGAGCTGTTTAAATTATGATTGAATTCTGTAGTGGAATCAGTCTCTTTCTTCCCTCCCAAATCAAGATGCATATAATAACTGCAAGAGTCAAATCTATAGTCTAAATTTTATTATCTCCAAGTCACACTGCTGATCACAAATGTGCACCCTTGAAAACAGTGACAAACACACACATGGCGAAATCTTTGCAGTAAACACAGTGGACCAACAGACAACTGTCACAGTGTCTTAAGTCTGGGAATCTGGGCATGCTGCCCACAGGCTTGAGGAAACATCTTCAGGTTTAAGGCAAAGGGAAGCCTATAAAAGGCACAACCACCAGCTACCCCTGGAAGAACCCCTTAGTTATTTCCTCCTTGGGGATTACTCCCACCCTGACTCAAGAGTGGTTAGGCCGGCTGTAGGAGGAAGAACAAAAACAGACACATTACTAGGGAGAGGCAGCACCACCTTTCCCTCAGGTTCTGTAGGACCCTGGCAGGCACAGCACTGCAGTAACAAACTTCCACACAGGCACGGGGATGTGGTTCAGTGCCATGAAGAGGAACGACAGGAGGGAGAGCCTTTGCCCAGAACGTAACTTGCTTCCTTAGGATTTAAGTCCAGGATTTTAAACCCTCTGTTTGGAAGTAGAGGAGCAGAATTTGGGGAAAGTAAGTAGTAACATCTAAACACACTTGTAGCAGGGAAGGCATGGAGAAGAACTGCAAAGACAAGGCAGACAGACTGCTGGATAGTATTTGTCTCTAGAGATGCATTGGTCCACAGCAACTGGGAAGGGGATGTAGTAGAAGGGATGTAAAGGAAAGAAGCAGGGCTCACTAATTCCACTTACCTCAAAGACAGCCCTGAGGACTCACCATGCATTCTCCTAATCGTGCAGAGGATCTCACTCCACCCTCCCTTTTCACAAAAGCATCCAGTTTGTTCTTTCTCCACAACAGAGATTATGCCTCTGTGGAGGACTGAAGCCCATCAGGATAGAGGCTGAAAGGGGCTCAGATTTATAAAACCTACATCCCAAACAAGGGCTCCCGCTCACCCACTCTGAGTTCCCCCTCTACAGTGGAATACTGCGTGCAAAGAGCTTCCACAGGGTTAGAGGAGTTAAGAGACTAATGAAGACCAATCACAAGAAAAAGGCCAGCTACTTTTATACTTGGTTGATACAGTCTCAATTAATGGGAATCAGGGAGGAGTCAAAAGGGACTCCAGAAAGGGTAGTAAACTAGAATGAACTGGTTTCATGTAAAGTCAGGGGGCAGAGCAGGGAAAAGGAGAAATAAACAAGAATATTAATTTAAAAAGGGTAAGTCAGGCTTTAAAAATGAACATTTAAACAAAGAAGCAGGAAGGAACTTCCCTGGGAGCAGAAGACACTTGAATTTCTGGGGAGAAAGTAAACAACAGTGAGATGCAGGCTTCTGAATCTAGACTCTGAAGCCTGGGCTGTCCAGTCTCTGCTCCCCTGAGTCCAGGCAGCTCAAGTGAAGAGTGGAGGTTTCTTCTCTCTCTAGCAGGCCTGTCCTCAGAGGAAGAGGTCCTCTTGTCCTCCAACTGTCGGCTGGCAGGGTCACCCCACATTTTTCTTCTCCCCCGAGTTTTCACCTCTCCTGTTCTATTGAGAGTTAAAAAGAGAAGAAGTGCATGTCAGTGGACCTTTGGGCATTTATATAAGCCTTCTCAGAAGGCCACATTTTTAAATAATGCAGTTTATTTGGTGCCAAGGATCAAGACTGAGATCTTGAACATGCTACACCCTCAGCTTCTAAATAATGTGTTTTAATGACCACAAAACAAAACAACAGCAATAAAATATCCAGGAGTCAGGTGTGGCGGCCCACAGCTGTAATCTGAGCAATCAGGGGTAGAAGCATGAAGATGGAAAGTTTGAAGCTGGCTAGGGCTACATAGTGAGATCTTTTTTCCTAAATAAAGACCACATTCCTCCAAAGCTCTGAAACAGCCCACTCTTCTAGAATCCCTAGGATTGGCTTC
Source organism: Ondatra zibethicus (assembly GCA_004026605.1). NCBI lineage: Eukaryota > Metazoa > Chordata > Mammalia > Rodentia > Cricetidae > Ondatra > Ondatra zibethicus. Next base: position 226,770 of record PVIU01000374.1, on the reverse strand, counting down.
TTTGGCTATAACAACTTAAATTCAGATTTTTTTCTGCCCTTCATTAGTTTAGATTGGGCTCCTATATTTTTATTCTTCAGTTTCCAAAACAAGACTCTGAAGGTAGGGATGGTTTCTCTTCAATTCTGCCCAATGCATTCATAAAACAATTTCCCTGAGCTATTTCACGACTGTAATGTATGGCGGTGTAATGTATGGTAGTGAGAACTAGTTTGAGCGTCACAGTACACTGGGCACTTACTTTCTAACGATGTCACACTTTATTAGTCACACACTCAGCATTAACTGGAACCCCTGCTTACAACCTGAAATAAAAAAATTGTAATTTGTTATCATGTCATACAAAAAAAGACTTCCATTAGCCAGGCATGGTGGCAAACGTCTTTGATTCCAGCACTCTGGGAGGCAGAAGCGGGTGGATCTCTGAGTTCAAGGCCAGTCTGGTCTACAGATCAAGTTCCAGGACAGCCAGGGATACACAGAGAAACCCTGTCTCAAAATAAACAAGGAAAAAAAAAAAGACTTCCATATAAAAATATCGTAAAAGGAAGAGAAACCCCTTAGAGAATTAGAGAAAGAAAGCCCACACGCTTAAAGTGTGGGAGTGAGACTTACCTCAGGTGGAGGGGGCTTGATGGAGACTGGCTGGGGAGTCCTCCGGGGTGGGGAGGGTTTTGGCTGCACCTGCTGCTGGGCAGGGTTATAGTAAGTCACTCCTCCATACACCTGTGATGGAGCCTAGGACCCCATATGCCAGGACCCCATAAGCCAGGAAAAAAAAAAAAGAATTAACCCAAATTAGGAGAAACGGAAAACATTTGCTAGTCACAAAAATAAAAAGCACTGAAGAACTTCGATTTTTTTTTTTTTTTGGACAGGTGTGGTGGAGCACTTTACATAGTGATACCCTGTCTCAAAAAAAAAGCCTTAAGAAGCGACACTTCTCCATGGCCTTTGTTCTGCCTCTAGGTTCCTGCCCTGACTTCCTTCAAGGATGAACAGTGATGCAGAAGTCAAATGATCCTTTCCTCCCCAGGTTGCACTGATCACACAACTGCTTTTGTTTCACAACAACAGTAACCCTGGCTAAAACAGTTTCTATGTGAATGTAGGTTGGTGTCCTTAGGCACCAGGAAGAAGTTAACAGATCCCCTGTAACTGGCGATACTGGCAGTTGTGAGCTGGGACTAAAGCTGGGTCCTCTGCTAGAGCAAGTGCCTTTAACCATTGAGCCATCTTTCCAATTCTTTAAAGCAGTGTTCCACTCTTTCCAGTCCTTCCATTAGTTGGTAAATAGAAAGGCTGAGGTCAGTGATGGCATTCTAGATGTCAGATGGTATCAAGTGCCCTCAGGACAGGGATAGAATATGATGTCCAAGAGAAAAACACACTCCTTGGTACAGCTGAATAAATAACAAATGGGGACATCCATGGTCTACTATAAGATACTAATCCTTAAAGAAACCGAAGACAGGGCTGAAGAGATGGCTCAGAGGTTAAGAGCACTTGCTCTTCCAGAGGTCCTGAGTTCAATTTCCAGCAACCACATAGTGGCTCACAACCATCTATAATGAGATCTGGTGCCCTCTTCTGGCGTGTAGGCATACACACCAGCAGCATACTGTATGCATAATCAATCAACCAATCAACCATAAGAAAGAAAGAAAGAAAGAAAGAAAGAAAGAAAGAAAGAAAGAAAGAAAGAGAAAGAAAGGGAGGAAGGAAGGAAGGAAGGAAGGAAGGAAGGAAGGAAGGAAGGAAGGAAGGAAGGAAAGAGAAAACAGGTATGGTTTCCCTAAGCACTTAGGAGTCAGAGATTGAGGATCATATATATTCCCTGTCAGCGAGACCCTGCCTCAAACAAATCAATAAATAGATAAAAACTGCCGGGCGGTGGTGGCGCACACCTTTAATCCCAGTACTCGGGGGGCAGAGGCAGACGGATCTCTGTGAGTTCGAGGCCAGCCTGGTCTACAAGAGCTAGTTCCAGGACAGGCTCCAAAGCTACAGAGAAACCCTGTCTTGAAAAAAAACCAAAAAGAAAAACTGACCCTGCCTCAAATAGACAGATAGATAAAATAAAATAAAAAACCGAGACAAAAAACAAGGTCACATTTGGTAGTACATGCCCTTAACCACAGCACTGAGGAGGTACAGGCAGGTGAGTCTCTGTGAATTTGAGATTACCCTGATCTATGTGGCAAGTTGCTAGGCCAATAAGGGCTACACCAACAAAAAATACTCTAAAAATAAGAAGCAAGGCTAGACATTACATAACCTGCATTTCCATATCCTGACCACCAAGGGGCATCCTAGTGCCACACAGGAGAATCAGTGGCATTGAATTTTTCAAGAATTTTTCAATTTTTGGAGCCTGACCTGGATTGGAACTCCCTCTGTAGACCAGGCTGGCCTCAAACTCACAGAATTCAGAGATCCACTTGTCTCTTCGACTCCTTCCTGAGTGCTGGGATTAAAGGCATGTACCACCACTGCCCGGCTTGTAAAACTCTTTAACATTTCCCCCACCCCAATCCTGTGTGACATACAGGATGTATCCCTAGAACATGAGGCATCTTACCTGTGTGTTAGGGTACAGATGAGGTGGAGGAGGAGGAGGTAATGCTCCTGGAGCATAAGGATAACTGGGGTTACCAAAATTCATGACACCTGGAGCAGAAAAGTAAGTAGGAGCAAGCAGCTGCTGGGGTGGAGGTTGTCCTGGAGACATGGACACTGGTGGTGGGTAAAGACCCGGATTGGGCAGAGGTGCTGGTGATTGATGGGGATGTAAACCTGAGCAAAGAAAGACAAACAAAAACTGTAAAAGAGAATATCACCTTTTATCACAGAATGGCTTAAATTGGACCACCAAGCACAACAGGTTAGACTGCAATCCTTAAAATGGACTTAAATTGAGTTTGCTACATAAGCAGCCAGGGTGGTCAGCATCACTGGAGAGCGTGACAGTGCTGGAAAGGTAGGGTTTGTAGAGTCCCTGACACAGATTCTTGAACACTATATGCATACAAGAGGGATGCGAGCTTACCTGGGTGAGGAAGGTGCATTTCTGGCTGTACAATCATGCCCTGTGGAGGCAGTGGGGCAGGGCTGTCACCATGGGTATAAATTGGTCCCTGGAACTGCACTGTAAGATATATTGAGAGTCTTATAAACCACAAACCTTCATACTACATCAGCAACTCTTTCTGTCCTGCAGACCTTTGATGTTCTAAATCTTCCATATGAAGAAAATAGCAACTAGACAACGTGGGATAACCACTGTGAAGTAGAAGGCTGAGCACTTCATTCCCTTTACAGTGACAAGAAAGATACCCAACAATAAGAAAGAACTCACATGGATCATAGTAATGGCCCTCCATGATGCTGATATGCACAGGAGGAGCAGGGGGCTCTGGCACAGGTCTCTGCCGCTGGGACGAATAACGTTTAGCTCGACCACCCTGGACACCCTGAGATAAAGAGATTTAGTTAAGACTCCAGAAGAAGCAGGGCAGTGGTGGCGCACACCTTTAATCCCAGCACTCGGGAGGCAGAGGCAGGTGGATCTCCGAGAGTTTGAGGCCAGCCTGGTCTACAAAGCGAGTTAGTTCCAGGACAGCCAGGGTTGTGACACAGAGAAACCCTGTTTCGAAAAACCAAACTTATATTGCCTGGCATGACAGCCTAAGCCTCAGAATTCAGGAATCAAAGCAGGAGGACTGAGTTCGAAGCCCACCTGAATTACATATGATATTCCAGGCCAGTCTCTCTTAAAGAATAAGAGACCATCTCAAACAATAAAAAGAACTTATTGTGGTTTTTAATAGTGAACAAGTGTGATAGTCTCAATGAGTGATCCACATTTGAAAACTTCGTCCCCAGTTAGGGAAAGATTAGGAGGTGTGTCACTAGGATGGACTTTGTGGTTTCAAAAGACTGGGCCATTCCAGGTGTGCTCTCTCTGCCTCCTACTTTTGGATCAAATGTAAGCTCTCAGATGTTCCTGCTGCCATGCCTTTGAGTTGCTATCATGGTCTCTAGCATTCCGGAGCTGGAAGCCCAATGAAATGCATTCTTTTATAAGTTGCCTCGGTCATGTTAGTCTGTCACAATAACTAAGGTCCAGGCATGGTGGTATACACCTTTCAACTGGGAGGCTGAGACAGACAGATCTCTCTGAGCCCAAGGCTGGCCTATTCTACATAGGGAGCTCCAAGCCTGCCAGAGCGAAACAGTGAGATTCTATCTCAGCACTTCTTTTTGACAGTATTGGAAGCTGAATCAAGGGTGTCATGCATTCTCTACCACAGAGTATATACAGTCCCAATCCTCCTTCTTCCCATTTTTGTACCATTTCTTCCATCCGGTTAAATGGAGGTGGAGGTCCTGCTCCCATATGGATGTGGTTGGGCATACCTGTAACATACCAAAAAAGTCACTGGTTGAATGCAGATGTATGTGAATAGGAGTCAAAGGTACCATCAAGAAAATAGTAAGCGCAGCTGGGCAGTGGTGGTGCATGCCATTAATCCCAGCACTTGGGAGGCAGACAGAACCCTGTCTTGAAAAACCAAAAGAAAAGAAAATAACAAAGGCATTCTTCTCTTCTTTTAAACTAGCACAATTCCGTTTAAAAATGTCTGCTTGTCACTCTTGCAGAGGAGGACCTGGGCTCAGTTCCCAGCAACCACATGGAAGCTTACAACCATCTGTAGCACTAGTTCTAGGGGATTCAATGCCCTTGCCTGTAGTGCACACACATCAACTCAAGTGCACACACATACACATAAAAATAAGTTTTAAACTGTCTGCTTATTGTCAATGCTAGCATTTGAAAATGTGCCCCTGTTGCCCAACATCTTTATTATAGCAACAAAGTCCTTGAAAAAAGACTGGAAAATAAACTCAAGTTCAAATTTTTCCTACTAAATAAGGTATTTATACAGAAACTTTGGGAGGATAAAATAAGCACATTAGTAGATATACTATAAAGTGCCAGGCCAAACGTTTTCTAACAACACTAGCTATGAGGAAAACATTACATTCTCGCTGTATAAAAATTACTTAGAATAAAGACATAGCTCAATGGTTAAGAGCACTAGTGAGTCCTTCTTGCAGAGGACCCAGGTTTGATTCCTAGCACTCACGTGGTGATAAGTAAATAAGATTGAGGTGGAGGGGTGGCACATTCCTTTAATCCTAGCACTTGGGAGGCAGAGGCAGGTGGATCTCTGAGTTTGAGGCCAGCCTGTCTACAAAGCTAGCTCCAGACAGCCATAGCAACAGAGAAACCTAGTCTCAAAAAAACCTAAAAAATAAAAAAAAAATTTTTTTAGTTAAAAGAAATGTTTTATATAGTCTCCCAAAGATAGTAAAGTATCAGCACAAAAAGTTATACTTCTCTGTCCAGAGATCAACTAACTCTAGGATCACACCGCTTATACTAATTTTTGGTGCTCAAAAATCACATGTACCAGCCCAGAGGCTTGTGAGCTAGAACAGACCTAAAAGCTTCTTCCCTGATAACTAGCTTTTATGGTACCAAAAGACACCATGCAAGTTTCCAAAGGAAGGACACAATCAACAATACCCAGGTTAGACATCTACGAAGCACAATGATGACCAGGGTGGCATGATAACCCAAGAGTGCAGTGTTGGCACACAAAGCTTGCTGGTAACCATCAGCTCTCTGATTGGACTTAAGATCACTCAACAAGAGGGAAACCATGCCTGCTACTGGAAGCTTAGCCAAGGTAAAGAAGTCAAGGATCTTGGAGGAGACCCTACAACTACCATTTTACTAAGTCAGCATAATCCCTAACTTCATTCTAAATATTTGTCCATAGACCCAGAGATAAATGACTACCCATCGAGGAAACTTTTCTTTGCAACAGATGAAGACTGTTACAGAAAACCACAACCAGTCAAAATGCAGTTTTGGAGCTCAGTCCCAACAGGTACATCTATATAACAACTTCCACACCTAAGAATCAGGGATTGTGGGCTGGAGAGATGGCTCAGTGGTTAAGAGCATTGCCTGCTCTTCCAAAGGTCCTGAGTTCAATTCCCAGCAACCACATGGTGGCTCACAACCATCTGTAATGAGGTCTGGTGCCCTCGTCTGGCCTGCAGGCATACACACAGACAGAATATTGTATACATAATAAATAAATAAATATTTAAAAAAAAAAAAAAAGAGAATCAGGGATTGCTGAGGAAGAGGGGGGCAGAAAAATTTTAAGAGCCAAAGGATCTGAGAGTTTCCTGAGAGACTGTATTTCCTAGTATCCTGAGAATCTACACCCATAAATTCTCACAGACATGAGCTGAACAAGGACAACAACAGACATGCCTAAGTGGACAGTGGAAAAACCTAGCAGGCTTTAACAATATCTAAGGACCTATAAGCAACTAAGGAATGCTGAGAGCAGGAGAGAGTCTTCTTTCTCCCAAGGAAGAACACACCAACTGGGGAGCCAATACCTTACTGTCAGCCCTAAAAACACACATACAAGTAACACATAGACTGAGCAGGGTGAGTAATTATGTATTTAGGAATATAAATGTGTATACATATATGCATGTAGCAAGTTAATAAAAAAGAGCTCATGAATTTCAAAGAGAGCAAGGAGGAGGATATGGGAGGCTTTGGAAGGAGGGAAGGGGAAAATGATATAATTATAATCTCAAAAACTAAAATAAAATCACCTGTATCAAAGTAGAATGCCAAAATTCCCAGTGCTCATGAAGATTTTCAATCTTTAAGTTTGGCCTAGAGGGCTGGAGAGATGGCTCAGTGGTTAAGAGCAATGGCTGCTCCTGATCTAGGTTAAATTCCCAGCATCCATATGGCAACTCACAACCACCTATAATTCTGTTCCCAAGGGATTTGATGCCTTCTTCTAGCCTCTGTGGGCACTTACACAAATGGTGCACAGACGTGTGTAGGCAGAACACCTACACACAAAAATAAATAAAATCTCAAAAAAAAAAGAAGTTTGGGTTAAATTTCAAAAACTAAATACCTGCTAGCTGCACGGCTTTTATTTTATTTTCTGAGACAGCATTTCTCTGTGTAACCCTGGCTTATCTTGGAGCTCACTCTGTACACCAGGCTGGCTTCAAAGTCAAGAGATCCACCTGCTTTTGCTCCCGAGTGTTGGGATTAAAGGTGTGTGCCACCACCTCTCAGTGCTATATGTGTTTTTAAAACTGATTAACTAAAATTTCAATTCTTCCTTCTAGCCACATTTTAAATACCCCAAAGCACAGCATTATATATAGTTCTAATGTCTCTAGGAAAAAGATTAAGAAAGGCTTTCCTTTTAGAACAAAATATTCAAATTCAAATGTTTCTGCCTTCAAACATGTAACCACTGACTCAAACAGTCTGAAGATGCTATCTTCTGTCTCTCTTTGTGCAAGAGGAGAAAATGAATCTTGACCGAGGCGCTAAGGACTGATGGCAAACAGTGTGTGTACACAGTGGGACAGGCTAACCGGGAATCTACAAGACTGGCTCTGTGATGGAAAAGGAGATTTCTGTCAGACACTACATCGCTGAGAGGAAGTCCCAGTGACACAATAAAATCTAGTTCCAGGCTGCAAGGCCTACCTCGAAGCTCCCGTGGTTGCAGGAATGAAGGCTGTCCTGGACTCCAGTTTTGTTCTGCTATATTTAGCTGTGCCACATCTTGCTCCAGTCCACCCGTGGTAGAATCTACTGGAGTCTCCCAGTTCCCAGTCTTAGCAGCTGGAGGAGGAGTTGTTTCTGGGATTGTGGCTGCTGAAGTGAGCCCTTCAGATGGAGGAGGAGCCTCCTCAGAAGCTTTGACTGCATCCCCAACTTTGGTCCGGGTCCTTCTTGCCCGGGAATAGGATTTCTTCTCAATGGGCCTGTCAGGAGCTGGTGGTACAGTGTCAGGAACAGCAGCTGGTGTCTCTGAGGCCGCCTCTTCTTTCTCAGGACTGCCAAGCAATGGAGCATCTGGTTCTGGAGATGGATCCCTCATAGGAGTCTGCTCCAGACGCCGTGACCGGTAATTAGCTTCATGCTTATGAGTCTCACCAGACCGGCCACCATGCTGCCCACCAACCTCCACAGGCCTAAAACTAGTACGACTTTCCTTGAAGCCCCCAGATCGAGAATAATTCCTGGATGCACACATGCGGCCAGTACCTGCTGCATTCCTGTTAATAAATGTTCTTGGTGGTAGGGTGCCCCCAGGACCCTGGTGGCGATGGGACTTGTTTGATCGATCACCAATCCAGTTTGGATCTCTTTGTGGGGGACTTCCAAATCTGAAACAGTAAAATTGTAAAGAAAAATGTAAGAAAAGAGACTTCCACATATCTACACGGAGAGTCAAGGAGTTGTGCCATTCCATACTTACTTAGTCACTTAGAAGAAAGAAATGCATTTAGAAAACCAGAAGAGTTTGAAAGATCAGTAATTTAGGCTTCTGAATTTCCTTACCGAGGTTTTCGGACTCTTCGGGGTTTGATGTCATCAGGATTGTGAGCGGATCGAATATCATAGCCATAAAGAGCAATGAGCTCCTGTCGGGACTTCGGGGCCTGTTCATCTTCACGGAACTTATCATGCTCCCAGCGACCTTCATCCTTCCATAGCTTTCGCTGACGTCCCTTGGGTCTGGACCAAACCAAGCAGAAGTGTCTTGAGATAATACTTTGAAATTACCTCTCTACTAAAATGGTAGCCTATAAAAACTCCCTATCTCAGGAATCACAGGTTAAAGGCAGCAGAGGTGTAATAGTTTAGGATCTGGAGACAGATCACTCTGAATCTGGATCCCAGCTCCTTTACCACCAACAGTTCCCAAACATTTTCTTTCTTTTTTGTAAAAGACAGGGCCTCACCATGTAACTCTGACTGGCCTGGAAACTGCTATATATAGACAAGGCTGGCCTTGAACCCACCTCTCTGAGATCCTGCCTCAGCCTCCCAAGAGCTGGGATCAGGAGTCACACTACCACACCCACCTTTTTTTGTTGATGAGACAGGGTCTCACTATGTAGGCCAAGCTGGCCCCAAGTTTATAACCAAACTGCTTCAGACTCCTGGGTACTGGGACTACAAGTGTATGACACTATACCTAGCAACTAGTTAGCAAATTCTGCAAGCTTCACTTTCCTAACCTGGACAGGAGGAATAACACTTATCTTAAAATGTTCTGAGTAGTAAAGGAAACGATATATGTAAAGAAGTCATCGAAGCACCTGACACACACTAAGCACAAGCTAGCCAGTAGCAAGAATAGCGTAAGATGGCTGTTACCGGACTTCCTCTTCCTGAGTCTGTCCTCGAAGATCATGCTCAAAGAAGAGCCCTTTCCTGGGTATATAGGCTGGATTTTTCCGATCTTCATCATCATCCAAATGCTTAGGGCCTTTTTTACCCACTTTGTTCTCTACAGGCTCTGTGCTCTCCTGGAAGATAAAGGACTCCTTACTTTTCCAAGGAGCTGAGAGGCCCTATGCCAACCCCAAATGGAGGACTATGCTGTGTACTGACCTGTCCATCCCCACTTTGCCTCTCTCCAGTCACAGTGCCTTTAGTATCAGGCTTTTCTTCTCCCTTCTCTTTTGCTGAGGAATCAGCAGCATCATTTGCTTCTGATTTCAGCTCCACCTTGGAGTTCTCCTCTTCACTGTATTCTCCTTCTTCACCCTGAAAAAGTATCTTTGTTAACTATGGAGATGCGATCTGACCTGGCAAACGTTTATTACAGTGTAAGAATGAGAAGCAAGCACTACGAGTATGGTGGCACATGTTCACAATCCCAGCAGTGGAGAGGAAGAGACACAAAGACCATGTGTTCAAGATCACTTTCAGCTCATATTAAGTTAGAGGCCATCCTGTGCTATATGAGATCCTGCCTCATAAAAACAAAAAACATGGACTAGGAGATAGCTCAGTTGATAAAATGCCTGCCACAAAAGCATGAGGACCTAAGTCTAGCACCCATGTACAAGCCAGTCACTTGCAATCCCAGAGCTCAAGAGACACAGGAGATTCTTGGGGCTTGTTGGCCAGCTGACCTGACTTAAATGATGAGTCTCTGGTCCTCATAAGAAACCCTGTCTGAAAAAATAAAAGTAGATAGCTCTAAGGAATGATACCTAAGGCTGTCCTCTGTCCACCATACACACACACACACTAAATAAAAAATAAAACAAGCATTACAAGGGCTGGGGTTATTAACTCCATGGTAGAGTATTTGCCTAGCATGGCAAGGACCTGAGATCAATTTCTAGCATACATACACTATGCCAATTTTTTTTGTTTTGTTTTTTCAAGACAGGATTTCTCTGTGTAGCCCTGACCATCCTGGAACTCACTCTGTAGACCAGTCTGGCCTTGAACTCACAGAGATCCGCCTGCCTCTGCCTCCTGAGTGCTGGGGTTAAAGGTGTGCAACGCCACCACCTGGCCTAAGCCAATATCTTTTTTTTTTAAGTTTTATTTATTTATTATGTGTACAGCATTCCTTCCATGTGTGCCCGCATGCCAGAAGGGGGTACCAGGTCTCATTATATAGATGGCTGTGAGCCACCATGTGGTTGCTGGGAATTGAACTCAGGACCTCTGGAAGAACAGTCAGTGCTCTCAACCACTGAGCCATCTCTCCAGCCCCTAAGCCAATATCTTAAGCAAACGTCTAGAGAACAGGGTTCTTTAAAATAGACACAAGTGCAATATGCACATATGTCCTTATAAATAGTTCTGTAGCACACAGGTAAGGAATTTTTAACAATGGTAGTCTAAGGAAAGGAGCCAGGAGTTACAGATGGAAGACTAACTTGATAGTGCCTTGCTCTCCTTTCCCAGTCTTTTTGCGTAGCTCTGGCTGTCCTAGAACTAGCTCTGTAGATCAAGCTGGCCTGAAACTCAGAGGACTACCTGCCTCTGTGTCCCAAGCACTGAGACTGAAGGCATATGCCACCACTGGCTCCTTTCCAAGTCTTAAACATACAGTATTTAATAATAGTACTCTGTCTTAAGTTGAGAATTTTATCATCTCAAAATGCTTTAGGAGACTGGCAGGATGGCTCAGTGAATGGGTAACTGCACTTGCTGCCAAGCCTAAGGCCTGGAGTTTGAGCTACAGAAACCCCACAGTACAAAGGGAGAACTACTCCCACTCCTCTAGCTTCTACATGAATGCCACGGCATGTGCTCACAGATACATGTGCACACACAACATAACCAACTGCTTTTAAAAAATGGATTAAGAGTAGAAATTACCAATCTTTCTGATTATGTAGCTTCATTGAGGGGGCACACACCTATAATTCCAGCAACTCAGGAAGTGGAGGTGAGACGATTGAGAGTTCAAGGCTAGCCATCACCTTAATATCTTATCTTAAAAAACAAAACAAACAAAACAGTTCTTTTGAATCTAGGATCTCCAACTCTCAGGATTTTTATAACCAGACTAAGAAAACATGAAGACAAAAGTTTTCCATGGCTCCTGTGGTCAGAGGACAATTTGAGAGTCAGTTCTCTCCTTCCACATGTGGATTCCAGAAACTAAACTCAGGTTGGCAGGTTTTATGGCAAGAACTCTTACTCCCTGAGTAATCTCAGTCTCCATGCCCCCTCTTGTGGAGATAGGGATCTAGGGATCGAATCCAGGGCTGAGGTATTTATAGTTCCAGCTTGTTTACAGTCCAAGACCTAACTTTCCCCTTCCTTACTATGAATCAAACCTCAGATTCTCAAACAGGCAAGACGAGCACTAACTACTAAGTTATGTGCACTACAGGCCCAAGTCATACAAGTCTGTTGTTGTTTAGAGACAAGAGTCTCACTACGTAGCCCTGGCTGGTTTGAACTTGTTCTGTAGATCAATGGTTGCCTAGAACAGAGATCGACCTACCTCTTCCTCCCAAGTGTTAGAATTAAAGGCATGCACTCCCATGCCCGGCTTCTAAAATTATATTTTTTAAAATATTCATTCATTCATGTGTATGACTGACCTTCTTCAAGCACACGAGAAGGGGGAATCAGATCCCATTACAGATGGTTCTGAGCCACCACGTGATTGCTGGGAATAGAACTCAGGACCTCTGGAAGAGCAGCTAGTGCTTTTAACTAACTGATGAGTCAATTTTCCAGCCCCTAGGACTGTATTTTTTATGTCTATGATAGGAGTACTGAATTTCCTACAGCATGAGATTCCAAGAGAAAACAAACACTACCTACAATAACATCTTAAAATTAAGATTTTTATCTGGAAAACCTTAGAGAACCACCTGTCATAGAAATGAAAATGAACAATTCATGAGTGCACTTTCTGAACGATTACTCTCTCATTACCACCCCCTTTTTTTCTGAGACAAGATCTTGCCATGTAGTCTTGACTGGCCTGGAACTTGTCGGGGTTGGCCTCAAACCTGCCTCTCCCTCCTGGCGCTGGGGTTAAATACATGAGCCACCACACGTTTTTTCTTTTCCCTTTCTTAACACACAAGTTTGAATAATACAGATCCTGACAATGTTAGGTCTTCCTGGTTGGTGGTGGCGCACGACTTTAATCCTAGCACTGTGGAGGCAGAGGCAGGCAGGATCTCTGTGAGTTTGAAGACAGCCAAAGCTGTGTGGGGATATCATTCAGACACTAAAGTGGGACAAGAAATGAAGGTACGGCCAGCTCCACATAGGGAAAAGCAGTGGCTTTAAAATATGGTCATACTCTCTTTCCATTCTCTCTAAATCTGATGCTTTGGAGACCTAACAGGATTACAGAGGGAAGTTTAAAGAAATGGGCTGAAGGGAAGGTGGTTTAAGGCATTAATCATGTGTTAAACCTCTACCACCTATTGGATGTGTGCACACTGGTCTCTTATTCTCCTACTGTACCTGGCACCTCACCTAAATCAGACTGCCTTCTCACTTCAGGCTAGCCTACCAGGACCTGGTCAAAGACACCATGTGACAGTCCTGGATAGGCTAGAAGCTTTCAGTGTTCTACCCTTTTTTCAAATAAAGCTAAGCTTGCCTAGTTGACCTAGACAAACAAACCAATTAATTCCTCTTCCATTCTTTCTATTTCTTGTTGACACACTAAGCCACTCATCATCTGGATATTTGCATTCTCAGAAGAGATGGAGAACTAAAGGAGCTTCACTACACCTGCACTGTGACAATCCAGTCTTTATCTACAGCTTAACAAGCACTCTTCCTTCTTTTCATTCTCTGCAATTATATTGTTTTCCTTCTTTTTGCAGATAAGAGGATAGTAATCATTCAGTACTTTCCTTAATTCTAGGTTATGCAGCAGACAAACAAGAATTTCTGGTATAGGGCCGGGCGGTGGTGGCGCACGCCTTTAATCCCAGCACTCAGGAGGCAGAGGCAGGCGGATCTCTGTGAGTTCAAGACCAGCCTGGTCTACAAGAGCTAGTTCCAGGACAGGCTCCAAGGCTACAGAGAAACCTGTCTCGAAAAACCAAAAAAACCCCCACAAAAACAAAACAGAATTTCTGGTATAGGTACACACTTCTCCATTATGTTCCTCTACTCATATGCCCTCTGGATTTCAGCCTTAAAAGAAACTTATTTAGTTATTTATTAAATTGCATTTATTATGTATAGTGTTGTACCTGCATGTATACCTGCATGCCAGAACAGGGCACTAAAAATGGTTGTGAGCCACCATGTGGTTGCTGGGAATTAACTCAGGACTTCTGGAAGAGCAGCCAGTGCTCTTAACCTCTGAGCCATCTCTCCAGACCCAGAAATTAATTTTTGTTCTATGCATATGTGTGCACGTGGATATATATTAAGTATACTACATGCATGCAGAAACCTGTGGTTGTCAGGAGGCGTAAGATTCCCTGGAACTGGAGTTACAGGTGGTTGTGAGCTGCCACGTGGGTGCTGGGAACAGAATCAGAACCCTCTGCAAACACTTAGCCACTGGTTTCCCACCTTCACCTCTGCCTTTTCTCTCCTTCTTGAGGCAGCTGTAGGCTAGCTCGGAATTATGCAGCTGAGGCTGGCTTTGACTTAGTGTGTGATCCCTATCTCAAGAGCAAGATTTATAGGTATGCTACCATGTCCAGTTAATTAATTTTAAAGATTTAAAAACAGTATCAGCAGGGGACTGGAGAGGTAGCTCAGAGGTTAAGAGCACTGGCTGCTCTTCCAGAGGTCCTGAGTTCAATTCCCAGCAACCACATGGTGGCTCACAACCATCTGTAATGAGATCTAGTGCCCTCTTCTGGCCTGCAGCATACATGCAAGCAGAACATTGTATACATAATAAATAAAATAGTATTAGCACTACTGGAGGAAACTTTTATACAACATTCTCTTTAGGCTGTAATAGAATGTCAATGAGGAAATTTATATATTCCTATTGAGAAAGTAATAGTAATTTTGGTGGTAGTAATGATACACACCTTTGATCCCAGTTTAGGGAGGCAGAAGTAGGCAGATATGTGAATCTGAGGCTGAATTGTCTATACATAGTGAGTTCCAGACCAACCAGGGGTACAAAGTGAGAGCCAATATTACACACAAACACAAAGAAAAAAACTAATTTTGTTAACTGGGCAAAACAGAACTGAGGAGTGCTGAGGATACTTCAAATCAGACTCAAAGCCTGTAGTTCTTGTATGCTCCACCCCCACACTAATAAATATCAAAGATGTGTGTTCAAGTGTGTGGTGGAATATTATTTTAAGCTGTGTTACTTTGCCTGTCTAAAACACCTGATTGGTCTAATAAAGAGCTGAATGGCCAATAGCAAGGCAAGAGAGAGAAATAGGCAGGGCTGGCAGGCAGAGAGAATAAACAGAAGGCAAAATCTGGAAAAAAAAAAGATATAAAAGCAAGAAAATCAAGGAGTGAGAAAAGGGGCCAGCCACCCAGGCAGCCACAGAGTAAGAGTGAAAGAAAGATATACAGAAAAAAGGAAAAAGCCCAGAGTTAAAAGGTAAATGGAATAATTTAAGAAAAGCTGGCTAGAAATAAGCCAAGCTAAAGTCAAGCTAGAGTCTCTGTGTGTGATTATTTGGGAGATGTGTGGTGGGACCCCAAAACAACCAATGACACAAGTGTCTGCAAAGGCTAGAAAAAGATGTCAGTTCCCATGGAGCTAAAGTCACAGGTGGCTGTGAGACACCCCAAAGTGGGCCTGGGAACTGAACTCAGGTCCTCTGGAAGAACAGCAAGTGCTCTTAACTGCTGAGCTATCTCTCCAGTCCCTTATCTAATTTTAAAGATTTTGTTTATTGGGGGCTGACTGCTTTTCTAGAGGACCAGGGTTTGATTCCCAGCACCTACATGGCAGCTCACTCAAGATCTGACACCTTCGCACAGACATACATGCAGGCAAAACACCAATGCACCTAAAATAAAAAGAAATTTTTAAAAAAAGGAATATGTTTATTATTAATACACTAAAGGAGAATAAAGCATATTTTCTTCCAAGAGGTGTGACTGAGTCACATCCAGCCAAGTGCTCTAGAGGTCTGTTCTGAAAAATTCATGGATATGCAGGAATAGACATGAGGTCTGGCTCCATCTGCAACCATGTGTACGGAGACTGATCCTCCTCTATATAATAGAGTCCAGGTGGTGAGACCTCCTGGGATCTCCACATTGGGCCAAGTCTACTTCTTTTTCTTCTTTCTCTCAGGTGTCATCATTCTTCCCCGCCTTCCCCGGACAAGGTTTCTCTGTGTAGCTCTGGCTGTCCTGGAACTCACTCTGCAGCCCAAGCTGGCCTTAAACTCACAGAGATCCGCCTGTCTCTGCTCCCGTACTGAGATTAAAGGTGTGGGCCACCACCGCCTGGCTCAGGTCTCATCGTTCTTTTTTTTTTTTCCTTTTTTTTCTTTTTGGTTTTCCAAGGTAGGGTTTCTCTGTAGCTTTGGAGCCTGTCCTGGAACTCGCTCTTGTAGAGGTCATTCTTAAGTTCACTTTACTTTTCTATAGACTCCAAGTAGTACACAATGAAGTATGGTACTTGGTACTTTTTTTTTTTAAGAGATAGCAACAAGTTTCTTTTTAAACAGAAACAAGTTATAAATCTGCCAAGAATTCTACTATGAATGAGATACTTTCCCTAATTTCTTTGAGAATTCACTGTCCTTTAGGTTATTTACATGGTGCATTACACTCATTAATTTACTCATGTCACACCAACCTTGCACCTCTGGGAGGAAGACATTGTTCATGATATATGATTCTTTGTTTTGATTTTTGTTTTTTGAGACAGAGTTACTCTATGTAGCTTTGGAGCCTGTCCTGAAACTTGCTCTGTAGACCAGGCTGACCTTAAACCCAGAGATCCTCCTGCCTCTGCTTCCCAAGTGCTGGGATTCATGGCATGCACACCACTTCTTGGTTATGATATATAATCTTAATGTGTTCCTAAATTTGGTTTGCAAGTTTTTTGCTGAGAACATCTGCATTTTCATTCATCTGAGAAAATTGTTTTTGTTGTTATGTTTTTAACTGGTTTTGATACCAGGATGATATTGGCTTCATAGAATGAATTTGACAGTCTTTCTTCTCTATTTTGTGGAACAAATTAAGGACTGGTAGGAGATCTTCCTAAAAGTTTTGACAGAATTCAGCAGTGAATCCATTTGGTCCCAAGCTTTCCTTTGTGGGGAGATGTGCTGGCTAGTTTTATGTCAACTTGAAATAATCTGAGAGAGCTGGAATAATCTAAGAGAGGGGAACCTCAATAAAGAAAATGCCTCCATAAGTCTGGGCTATAGCCATGCCTGTAGAGCATTTTCTTAATTAAGTGACTAATGTGGGGCCATTGCAGTTGGTGCCATCCCTGGTCCTAAGTTCTGTAAGAGAGCAGGCTGAGCAAGCTAGTAAGCAGCACCCTTCACGGTCTCTGTACCACCTCCTGCCTCCAGGTTCCTACCAGGCTTGAGTTCCTGCCTTGGCTTCCTGTTGTGAACTATTCCTTCACACTGTGTGAAGCTGTGTCACTGTGATTGGTTTAATAAAGAGCTTACTATTTATTCCTTCAGTTTTTAACTAAACTGGAGACTTTCCCAACAAGTAAGAACTAAATCGGGCTGGAGAGATGGCTCAGCGGTTAAGAGCACTGCCTGCTCTTCCAAAGGTCCCGAGTTCAATTCCCAGCAACCACATGGTGGCTCACAACCATCTGTAATGAGATCTGGCACCCTCTTCTGGCCTGCAGGCATACATGGAGGCAGAATGTTGTATACATAATAAATAAATAAAATCTTTAAAAAAAAAAAAAAAGAACTAAATCACCTTGACCTCAAAATATTCTCCTAGCTTTCCTTTCAATCAAAATTTTCTTTGGTCTTTTACTCATCACTTGGCTGAACCAAGTGCTCTCCCATTGAGCTCCAGCCCTTTTTGTATTTTCTTTTCTTTGTTTTATTTATTCATTCATTTTTGTTTTTCATTTGTTGTTTTTTTCAAGACAGGATATGTAGCCCTGGCTGTCCTAGAACTAGCTGTGTAGACGAGGGTACCCTCAAACTCAGAGATCCACCAGTATCTGCCTCCCAAGCGCTAGAATTAAAGGCGTGCACCACCAAACCTGGCCCCAATAATAACATTTTTTAAAAAAAGGTTTCTTGGACCATTCTGGGAAAAATGGAAGTAACACATTGTAGTGGTATTTTGTTTGTAATCTAATGAATAAAGCTTGCCTGAAGATCAGAGTGCACAGCTAGGTCACTAGTTAGCCACAGAGGCCAGGTAGTGGTGGCACACACCTTTAATCCCAGCATTTAGGAGACTGAGGCAGAGGGATCTCTGAGTTCAAGACTACCCTGGGCTACACGAGACTTAATCTGTCTAAAAGAGAAACAGAGCTCACACAAAAATCACATACCTTTAATCCCAGCACAGGAGTGATATGGCTGGGCGGAGAGAGGAATATAAGGGGGGAGGAGATAGGAGATCAGATGCAGTCTGAGGATTGCCCCCTCTTATCTGAGCATTGGTAGAACTCTCTAGTGGCTGGTTGCTCTGCTTCTCTGATCCTTCAGCTTTCACACCCTAATATCTGACTCCAAATTCTTATTATTATGAACAATTAGAATTTGTGCTACAACACATCTTTTTGGTTATTTTGTAATACTGGAGAGTGAATCCAGGGCCTTGAAAATACTTAACAGTCTACCACTGAGCTACAACCCCAACCCTTTTTCAATTTTTGTTTTTCTGAGACAGGGTTTCTCTGTGTATCCCTGGTTGTCCTGGAACTTACTCTGTAGAGCAGGCTGGCCTCTCAAACTCACAAAGATCTGCCTGCCTCTGCCTCCTGACTGCTGGATGAGCCACCGCCACCAGGTCCTTTACAAATTTTTATTCTGAAGCCTGGTATGAAGGATATGCTAAGGCAGAGAGGCAGGTGGATGTCTGTGAGTTCAGGGCAGGCTTGATCAACAAAGCAAATTCCAGATTAGCCAGTACACATAGATCCTACCTCAAATTAAAAAAGAAAAGAAAAAAAAAATATCTCTGTTGCCAGGCTGGCCTTTGTGATCCTCCTGCCTCACCCTCTCAAGTATCTGAGATTACAGATGAATACCACCTCGCCTAGCTCGAGCAACACAGTTTATTTCCTTTCAAATTTCAACACGGAATGACAGCTTCTAGACAGCAAACCCTGAAGTTTTAGACAATATTTACAACAAAACTATGTTATCCAAGTGTGTCTTAAACTTTCAACTCCAACTGTATAAACAAAAGCACCGACAGCCACAGATAGCACGTGCATAACACCAGTTTAGGAGGAAGCAGAGATGTAAATGGACCAAAGGATAGGTAAATAACCAATGGTCACTGACTGCTGAGCCCAGAAGCGGTTACCATGTAAAGGAAAAGTTATGGTACACTCTAAGGGTTACATTAACCCAGCTGCCAAAGCTCCTTTTAGAACATGAACAGCAAGAAGAGACTTACTGAGAAGAGAATCGAATCAATCAGCACAGGGAAGTTCTAGAACAAGCTGGGAAAAAGAACGAAAACAAGAAACCTCAGAAAGCTTCCCTTATTTTTTAACATCTCAGGAAAATGAGAAGAGGGAGCTCTATGAAGTTAGAAAAGGTACAGTACCCTAAACCATGCTTTCTTCTAAAGGCTTAGGAAAAACAAGCTTACATGAAAATGAATAGGTAAACGACTGGAGAGACATTTCAGCAGTTAAGAGTACTTGTTGCTCTTGCAGAGGACCCAGGGTTAAATCCCAGGACTCACATAGTACTCACAACCATCAATACTCAAATTCTAGGGAATCTGACTTACTTTGAGGACACTACAAATACATGTGGTACACACACAAACATGTAAGGCAAAACATTCATACATATAAAATAAATCTTAAAAACAATTATGCCTTAAGTCTACCCTCCTTATGACCACTGTATAAATGGGGGGCCATTTATCTATCTATCTATTTATTTATTTATTTATTTATTTTAGTTTTTCCAGACAGCTTTCTAGCCTGTCCTGGAACTAGTTCTTGTAGACCAGGCTGGCCTTGAACTCAGAGATCCACCTGTCTCAGCCTCCCAAGTGCTGGGATTAAAGGTGTGCGCCACCACGGCCCGGCTGGGTGCCTTTTAATACCCCCTCTCCACCTGCCTGATGGCACAATGTACCCAAAGAAAAAAGGTCTCCATTCAAGGACAGAAGCCTGTGGTTAAGAAGGTTCAGGGCAGCTAGGGCTGTAAACCGAGAGACCCTGTCTCAAAAATAAAGAATAAATAAATAAAAACAACTGGGCATGCTCTCCTCTTAACACCTCCATTACATTCTCTTTAGATTATCCTTCTTGAGTAATTTTTGGTTTTATTATTAATTTTTTCCTTTCTTTCCTTTTTCAGGAAGGGTTTCACTATGTAGCTCTGGCTAGCCTGGAACTTGCTGAGTAGACCAGGCTGGCCTCAGACTCAAGAGATCCACCTGTCTTTGCCTCCCACTACTGTGATTAAAAGTATGTACCACCATGCCCAGCTTTATCCTTCTTTTCATCAATAACCTCAACTAACTGCCTTATTCTGATTTGTCCTGAAATCCTTTGCTGTGGCATCCACCAAGAAGCCCCTCAAAGCTTTTAGAAGGGTTCCACAGGCTGAACTGCCAGCAACACTGAACTGCCTTTTCTGCTGCAGCTGAGAGTCACATATAAGGAAATTAAAACAACAACAACAGCATTCCTACACACAATAAAGGCATGCCACAGATATATCTTATCAAAAGTACAATTTCACACACCTTTAATCCCAGCACTTGGGAGGTAGAGGCAGGTGATCTCTGTGAGTTCCCGACCACCCTGGTTTACAGAGCAAGTTCCAGGACAGCCAAGGCTACACAGAGAAACTCTGTCCTAAAAAAACAAGAGAAAAAAGAAAATATATTGCCTCCTTATGGTGGGTGGCAGTGGTGCATGCCTTTGACCCCAGCACTTGAGAGGCAGAAGTAGGTAAAGCTCTATGAATTCGAGGCCAGCCTGGTCTACAAAGTGAGTTCAAGGATACAGAGAAACAGTGTCTTAAAAACTTAAAAAGAAATCATGTATTAGACATTAGCACTTGAAAGCCTCATGGATTTGTTTGTTCTTAAAACATCCCAAACCTGGTTGAGTGTTGCTTAATGTTAGAACATCAGCCTCATAGGGGCAAGCCCTGCATTGGATCATGACAAATTAATTTATGTGCTGCTGAAGGGAGCATGCAAAAATAAACTTAAAAAGCCATCTAAAACTTAACCCACCGTTCAATTCCTGAGTATTGTCTCTTTTTTAGTTATTAACACCATTAATCAATCTAGACACCGACTCCTTCTTTAGACCTCAAATTTAATTTAATGGGGGCAGGGGTTCTATTAGTCCAATCAATATAACCCTCACATTGATCCACATCTTGCTATTTCACTAGCTGCCTAAGGAACCATAATCTCAATCCTTAGCCTATCTTAGAAAACATTTTTTAAACCTTTTTTTAATTTAATAATTTATTTAACTTTATTTTTTGTGCATTAGTGTAAAGGTGTCAGATTCCCTGGAACTGGAGTTACAGACAGCTGTGAGCTGCCATGTGGGAGCTGGGAACTGAACCCAGGTCCTTTGGAAAAGCAGCCAGCACTCTTAATCACTGAGCCATCTATCTCTCCAGCCCCCTTAAGCCCTTTTTTGGAGACAGAGTTTGCTATGAAGCCAAGGCTGAACTTGAACTCTTGATCCTTCCACCTCTGCCTTCAGAGTGAGCTGTGTATTATGACACCTAATTCCTAAGAAACTTTATTTTTATTTATTTATCTATTTTTGGTTTTTCGAGATAGGTTTTTTTTTTTTGCATAATAGTCCTGGCTGTCCTGGAACTAGCTCTTGTAGACCAGGCTGGCCTCAAAATCACAGAGATCCACCTGCCTCTGCCTCCCCAGTGCTGGGATTAAAGGCGTGCGCCACCACTGGCCAGCTTTTTTCCTTAAATGTCTAGTTTGTAGTCTTGCCTCACCCTCAGTTGACGCTGTTTATTTAAACCTTCTGTGCAATTTCTTTCTGTGCTCTCAGAATTACACCCAAACTCCTTTATAAACAGAATGGTGAGCCACTATGAACTTACAATCAGGGGCTGGAAGCTCAGCAGTTAAAAGCATTCACTGTTCTTGCAAACTGGGTTCAGTTCCCACTACCCACATGGAAGCTCACAACCATCTGTACTCACAAACATGGTACACACATATAAATTCAGGCAAACCACACATATACATAAAATAAACAATCTTAAAAAAAGTTTCATTTTCTGTTTTTTTTTTTCCAAATGGCCCTGAACTTGAAACAATCTTCTTGCCCCGCCTAAGTACTAGAATTTGAATAGTATGTCTGTACAGAAATGTGCACATATGTAAACATGCATGTGGAGCTCAGAGGATCAGGTATTCTTTCTCAGGAAAGGTGTCCATCTTAGTTTCTAACATAGGGTCTCTCCATGGTTTGGAGTTCACCAAGAAGGCTAGACTGTGGCTTGCCTGCAAGCTCCAGAGATCTGTTTCTGCCTGTATTACACATGCCAACACACCCAACTTTTTGCAGTGGTTCTAGGGATTGAATTCAGGCCCTCTTTACCAACCGAGCCATCTCTCCAGCCCTTATTTGAATATATGTTTTGCTGAGTTGATTTCTGTGCCACAAGCTTTTGTTTTCTCAGTTTTCCTAGAAAACTGCTTTCTTCTACAGTAGAAATTCTGAAATAATGTTTACTGTTACATCTCCCAAGATGTTAAGACAGTGTAAGACAGTCAAAATTCTAGTAGATTTATAGGTTAAGGGCTGAGGTAGTAGCCTCAATGGTAGAGGCCTTTTCTGCATGCACCTACATGTAGGCTCAAGCCCCAGAATCACAAAACAAACAAATCACGAAAGCTAACTAATGAAACAAACATATTTATAGAACAAATCCTTGACCCACAATCCAATTCTCCCCAAATATAACCCCATCGCTAAAATACAAAACTCCAGAGTCCGTTCAACAATTCTGGGACAGATAATTCTAGGACAAAGTTATTCTGAAAGTATCTATAGTTATTCACCCAATCAAAACAAAACATGCTGTCTGCCTTGGGAAACACTCCCATAGACACCAAAAAGCCCTATCTATAAAATAAGGGATGGATTTTTTTTCCCATAAACTACACAGAATGGGGGGCGGGGTTTTCCAAGTGGCTATCTTTTCAACCTAGACAGTATAAAGTGAACAGTCAAACATCCTGTAAAGGACTTCAGCATCTTCTCATTCTCTGCCTCAGAAATGCACTTTGTTCAAATGAGAATAAACCAACTAACATTGTGATCCATAGCTTGAAGAGGCGTGGCTTCAAGTTGCTGTCATTAGCTTAACAAGATCTTCTCTTTTTTGTGTCTTTGTTTTTTGAGACAGGGTTTCTCTGTATAGCCCTGCTGTCCTGAACTTGCTCCGTAGATCAGGCTGGCCTTGAACTCACCAAGACCTGCCTACCTCTGCCTGCCCAGCTGGGATTAAAGACATGCGCCACCACTGCCCCGCTTCTAACAGACTTTTAAAAGCATAAATGAAGAACACACAGGCATAGAAACAAGTCACGGAATTTTTGTACCACGCAAATGTAGATTCTTAAAAGACATTTTCTGACTTACACCATAAGGAAAAAGAATCTATCACACTCACTTCTGAATCTTCTGCACTTTCATAATCGGAAAGGACGGCTGAAAGGAAAACAAAGGCATGTGAAGGGGAAGGCGTAAACAACAAACAGTGATTATAACTACATTCCTGACTGCTCGCTCGCTTTGCATCAGGCTAAAATCCTCACTTAACTTGGGCAGCAACTTTTGAGACACATAAAATGATGGTTTCTATTTATTTACAGATAGAGAAGTAATGTGGCATTGCTGACAAAAAGCTACGCTATTGGCAGGTGGTACTCTAAGTAACTGCAGTGTACCCAACCTGTCACCTTCCAAAAAGGAACCAAAACAACCAGGCTCGTAATCACTATAGTACAAAAAGCCACTCCTGGGCACACCTCCCGAAAAAAACAAAACCAAAACCAGAAAAAAACAAAACAAAACCTTAACAATCTGAGAGAAACCCACTGTTAGAAATGCGTGGCCTCAGTTTATGTTCAAACACCTCATCGTGATAAATTAAAAACCACTCACCATCGCCTTCCATGCCATCTTCACTCTCCTGAGAGGAAGAAGATGACATGGGTTAGAGGAGTCATTTCCAGACGTGGGGAGCCCACCCGCAAATAAGTGTGAGGGAGAACTGAAGAATCAACACAAACGGTAGACTAGGGATATGGAGAAAGGTAAATCGTTCTAAGTCACAATCAAGAAGGCCGATCCTCTACACCTCCAGCCCCAGTCCTGTGTCAACACCCGCGCTGCACGGCCCGGGCTCGGAAGCCACCCATCCCTGGGGCTAGGGGTGGCTGCAGACTCGCAGCGGGACAACCTTCCCGTCTACCGGGAGGCCCGGCATTTCGCAGCACCTCCACCCCGCCCCCTGCCGGGTCGCCGCCCGGCAAGCGCTCACTCACACACTCCGACTCCTCGGCGCTCTTGGCGCCCCCGCTCTCCACCCGCCGCAGATGCAGGCCCCCGCCGCGGCCGCCGCGCTGAGAAGGCAGCGAGCCACTACCGCCGCCTCCGGCGCTCCCGCTGCAGCTGCCGCCGCCCCGCGCCGGAGAGCCGCTGTCGGAACCCGAAGCACCAGACTCTTCGTCCTCGGTGTCCTGGGAAGCGCGCTGCCGACGCCGGTCCGCCATCTTACGGAGAACGGCCACCGCTGGTCAGCTCCTTACGCACCACGCCCGTCGCGGAGGCTGCCGGGAGGCTCGAGAGCAGTCCCGGCGTGCTTCACGTCCGACGCGGACCGCCTCTCTTTTCGCGGGGCGGGGCCTGCGCCCTGCGGCACGTTTGCGGGAGCGCGAGGTTACGTCTGCCGGTGATGTAAGGGGGCGTGGCTCGGCCCTGCCTTTCCCCTGTGCGGGCACAGGGCCTGGGGATTGGTCCCCTGTGGCTTCTCTGGGTGCTCATCTCGGCCATCTTGAGCTTTCCTTGGGGAGGGCTTCGACCTGATACAGCTCCAATGTGACGCTGGAGCTGTTGCATGATTGTCGTTTTCCATTTCTCGTTTCCCCCTGAATTTTAAAGGGAGCATTATGCTGTATTCCTTCGCATGATAAAACCACGAATCCAGGTGAAAAAGCCTTAGTTCTGTGTCAGATTTGCCTGCTCTTCACCTCACTCTAAATTTAGGGGAAAGGAGAAACTGCAGTGGAGACACAGAACTAAATACTGTGGCGTTTTCTGTGTGTATTCAAATTTTTCTTACTCTGTGTCTACCCAACCCAGTTATCACATTTTTAGTAGTTCAGGTTGGTAGGACACTTAGGGCTGGATCATCCTTGGCTACATAGTTACAGAGACCAGTTTGGAATCATGTCTCCAAAAAAAGAAAAAAAATGTCTAGGGATATTAGAAATCTAGTGTTTAAAATCCTGATGTGTTGTTATCTGACAGAAAATGCTTTGGGCATTTGTCAGCAATGAGAAAAACCTCAGTACTGCTACCTCGAAACAGTTTGTAAACTAAATTATTCGTGCACATTGATAATACACATCAAATCGCCATGCGGTAACAGGATTCTGAGCTGTTTTCATAAATAAGGACCCCATCGCTTACCAGACCCAGACAGTAAGAGACCAGAAGGACTCATGTTTGCAGGGTCTGGTTCTCTCAACTGGAGAAAGGTGACCAAAACCAACTGCCTGGATTCAAAATGGAGGACGCGTGATTTAATAAATCTAAAGGCATAAGATTCTTATCCATCACAAGCTAACTGATGCAGTAGGACCGCCAGGTTTTGTGTCTAAATAAGGAAAAGGATAGTCTGCCACTTTGTCCTTTAGTCCATTTTATCCCCCGGCCTGACCTCAGGCTAGTCTTTTCGCACTCCTGATTCGCCAGCTTCGACCTCCCCAGGTGCTAGGATTACAGGCGTGCACCACCATACCCTGCTTTGGTCAACTTTGAGACAGGGTCTCATGTAAGCTAAGCTGTCCTGGCTGTGAGAAACAGTAGTAAGAACTGGATGTTCAGCATGAACAGATGTCTGGGACAGTAGACATCTTATGAGGGAAGGGACATCTTTTCCCATCACTCTAGTCACACAAGGATCAAGGGGTTCATGCTACAATGAGGGTTTTCAAACACCCAGAAAAAGATGTGTGTGGAAGACATAGTTAAACAGATCTGGACCTCATTTGTCTGGATTGTTATCCAGGAGAAATGATGTATCAGATGTTGAGGAGATGTGAGCTTTGTAATTTGCCATTTATGTACAGAGAAGGGCTCAGGACAAAGGAATGAAACATATAACTCTCTTCTGACACAAATGGATTGAGTCCTTATTAAGAGGGGGAAGTAATGTCATTCTATTTTATTTGAGAATAAGATTCTTTTCTAACCTTTCATATATAAGTAGAATTATTTAATGTTTGTTTCCCAACAAATCTAATAAATTTGAGGCAAAAGTTCAAAAATTAACGGCCACAATAGTTTATTTACAATTGAACTCTTTATAAGATATTTACAAGACAGCCGACTTTACACATCAGAAATGGTATCAAAAGTATGAATTACAGCACAGACAACGATATGAAACGGGCATAAAACAACGCTGAGGTGGAGAGACAAGCATTTCTCTTTTAATTTAGTAACACTAGCTTAAACTTTGTTAAAGAAAGAAATAAGGAACTATGTTTTAGGAGAACTGCAGGACCTTTCTTTCTGCTGAAGACTGAATTTCACAGTGCTGGATCCCATGCAGGGAAAAATAAGACTAATTTTCCCCACATTTGTAACACACTGTAATTTCACTCCTGGAACTTTGCTTCAACCTCCTTCTCAACAAACCTCAACATACCCAAACCAAAGGAAATCTAGGAGAGGACATCAAAAATAGTAGGCCCTCAGGGAAAGGAGAACCAAAGCAATAGAATCCTCTTAAGTCCTGCCAGATAGCACCTCATGGATTCCTCTCAGTCTAGCAAAAACAGGATCTGAGGACTCCTCTGTGAGAGGCTAGGTCTGCTAACCCATACCCAAAGAAGGAATCTGACAAATCACGGTAGCAAGAGGAAACTGAGAGGGATCAGAAACAAAGAAAAGAGGCAACTGACTGAGGTTATTCCTTTGGGAGGAGCACATTGTAAGGAAACATAACATAGGTCAGGGTAGGGACACTAACCAGTTTGCCTCAAAAAAAAACCACACAGAAGCACAAAAATCTGGCCCAATTTTTTTAGATATATCCTCATCCTTAAGGTGTGAGATGAAAGCCTCTGTGGAACAAGTCCTCTTTCTCTCTACATCCTTGCTGCAATAGTTTACAGCAGCTTCCATTACAGAGAGACCACACTCCTAAGCAGATGGGGTTACAGGTGAAAACCCACAGCCACACACAAACACACACAAAAGAGAATTGAGAGCAGCAAGATCATCCAAGAATACTACATGTACTGCTGGAATAATTCCTTTCAAAATCAAACCCAGGGAGCACAGATAACATCTCAAAAAAAGCTTTAGCAGTGGGAGGCCCCTGAGGAACTTCTCTTCTCTTCCCACAATGGCAATCCCATCCTCTCCCGCTCAGCTGATGGAACAGCCACACACCCTCCATACCTTGGCTTCTCCTCTAAAAGTGCTAATAATCCGGGGACATACTCTCTTCAAGGATAAAAGTCCCTACCTCCTAGGAGATTAGACCCCTACTTGTTTTTATACAATAGTCCTGAAGACTAATGAAAGGCAATTCCTATATATATGTAAGACCAGAGGTCTCGGCTCTATTTTCCTTCCAGATAGTTAACAGGGATCTTACATTGAGACCAAAGTGGCCTAGGAGTGCTGTCCTGATTTTTTTTTTCTTTTGGTAACAAAACAAGGGCAGGAGATAGTAACCAAGATGGTACATGTATAAGTCTATTTTTTACAAAACAAACAAAGGTTCATTAGGTACAACTCTGTTTCAAGATGTAGACATTTGCCAGTCAAAGGAAGCATATCTTTCCATACCCTCCCCACCCGCCCCAAATTTTCTACCTCACCCCCAAACATTTGGCTAATAGGATGAAACCCCACTAAGGAATATTGAGAAGTGATGTGACATAAGGACATCTGTACAAACTCTGGCGTGCCATCCCCAAATGACAACATTTCTGTTTAGCACTGGAACTAGTTGGAAACTTATATCCCTGATCTCTTTTTCTAAACATTTTCTTTTTTGAGGGGTGGGGAAAGAACTTCAGTTACCCATTAATTAAGAAAGTGCTCAGCCACACACCTCTTTCCACCTCCTTTATCACAGCCTAGTTTTGAGAGAACCAACTTTCATACAATGCTCTTATTTCTTCCTCTATGAGGGTGACTTGCTTCATCTGTTATTCCTCCTTGGGCCCTAAAGCTTATGGTAAGGTCTCTTTGTTTATTTTAGTGTAAAATCTACTACACCCAAACTGATCAAAAGGTGCACCAGGGAAGCACAGGTCAGGGCAAGCACAGCTCCTACAAGACCGGGGTTGCTCCATCTTCAACATGGCTAATGAAGAGCCCTCGTACCCCTTTAACATAGGCAAGTGAGCAGAAGTGGCTCCTAAAACTCCCAAATCTACCATCCTATATGATAAGTGCATGAGCTCATTTCCCCAAAAAGGGAAAATAAGTCCCAATAACTCTCCATAATTCAAAATAAGCCCAATGAAAGAGGTTTCTTTTGTTTGTTTTGTGAAATCAGGGTGAAGAAAACAAAACTAAAATGAAGGGAGTATAGAAAGGCATCACCAGTGAATAACATACACGAGGACATAGGTCACATATACAGGTCTCGGCCATTCTCTTGGAATGGCATGCTACAACTATCTGAAGACAGGGTTCTTGCCAGCACAGCTACTTCCTACACGTCCGGTGAGGTGTTTGCTTCTTCTGGATCTCCAACCTGCAACGGCTTCGTTCATCCAACCAGGGTAGCTCAAAGTTCCTGGCAAAAAAAAAAAAGGGGGGACAGCAAAGTGAGAAGGTGGCGTCAAAGCCTAGCAATGGTCAGTTGACCACTGAAGTGGCAAATCATCTACTTCTGACTTAAAAGCATTCTACTTCCTGGCTTGTCAGGTCCCCATTTTATCTAGACTTCCATGGAGTTTGAAAAGGAGGTGTAAACTATTTGAAAAATGAAAAAGGAAAAAAACCTTTATACTTACTGTGGAGTTAATTTTGGTAATGGTCGTCCAAATGCTACAACAGGCAAGAAGGGGGTAATCATCAAACTTTCAACTATGAAAGAAATCATATGGGACCTTGTTAGCAAGAGGTCAAAAATGTGTAACAACAACTACACCACTTCCAAAACACAGCTTACTCATCAGAACAAGCTGTGCTGAGATTTGTACCCCTTTTCCTTTGAAAAGCCTACATTTGTAAATTTGTTCGCTTTATGTGTTTATGGGTAGGGTTTGTATATGCGAGTGCAGTGCCCTCTGAGGTCAGAAGAGGGCATCAGGTCCCCTGCAACTGAAGTTGCAAGCAGTTCTGAGCCACCCAATGTGAGTGATGGAAACCAAACTCTGGTCTCTCCAAGAACAGAAGCACTCTTAACCACTAGGCCCCAAAGTCTACATTTTTAATACAACTTACCATCATCTGGCTCAGGGAAAAATGAGGTAACCTCAGGCTCAGATTCCTGAATTCCTTTCTTTTTATACATTCTGAGCTGCAGTCGCTGTAAAATTCTTTGTTCCCTGATCCTCTGAATATCCCATCTGGGGAAAACAAGACAAAAAGAAACAAACCCAGCATTACTACTTAGCTAAAAATTGTCCTACAAAAGCAATTCACTCTCCGATGCCAGAAGACCCTTACTTAACTCCTCTCGCTGGGGTAAAGTGAACTGATTACAGATTATGTGCTGGTGTTTCACACAAAATAGCACTGAGGGAGGGCATCCGAGGAAAGGCCAACATGTTTGTTTCCCTGTAAGGACAACCGCCCCAAGCTAAGAAACTCAGCTAACTAGGATACGAGTACATGAATGTTACGTCCTGTAAGACTCTCCCCAATACGGGAGTCTCAGTGCTAGGGCTCAAATGCTCCCAGGATGGGGGTCTTGTCCTTACCTTTTTCTTCTCTTCTCATCTAGCTCCAGTTTTGCATGCCTCTTTGAAAACACACTGTCATCTAGGTTCTGGAAGAGGAACAGCAGGGGTAAGCTCCTTATGTTATGTTGGAATAACTCAGTTTTCAGGAGAATAACATTTTTCACCTTCAGGTTCTAAAAATATCTGAGTTCCATAGATACATTATAAACCTTCTGGCTAAAGAATCAATAAAAGAATCTGTCCTCACCCCGATTCTTTCTGAAATCCCAAATCGCAAATTTAATCCCCATAACTTTCCAGGAAGTCATGTCAATTGCCTGTGCGAGGGCCATAAACTCTCCCTACCTCTATATCTTTTAAGAGTCTGGAATTAAAATAACTTGTCAATTAATTAAGTTTGGAACATAGGATTGTGTTGCTGAGTGGCACAGCCTAACTTCTGTACTCAGTATTGAATCTACCTTAGTTTGGACACCATCTCAACACTGATTTTAAAAAATGACTTAATTACTCTAGAACCCACTTTTCTCATCCATAAGATGAAAAGCATAGACTAAATAACCTCAAGTTCCTTTCTGGTCTTAAGAGTAGCTTAAGTAGGTGTGACTATAGGTGCCAACCACAAGGGCCAGTTGTACAGCCCTATATTCTATTGTTTCCAATTCTCTTCATTAACAGTTCTTGGTACTTACCTCCAAAATGTCTGAAGGATTTGGGTCCCTTAGAGGCTCTACTGAGTGGTCCCTCCAAGAAGGAACTGAAAAAAATAAAGAAAAAGAAAAAGAAAAAGAGGAGGGGTGGAACCACCCTTAAATCCAAAGTCACACAACTATACAACTATTCACTAGGACAAGCAGTCTCTCCCCAGATAAGACAGTTACCAAGTGATAGGAATCCATTCTATGGCCTCACCCAAAGCCATAGTCAGTGCCCTCGCTATGGTATAAAAGAACCTAAAATGCCATTGCAGTCTGTCAAACTCAGGACCACAAGAAGCCCTAAGCCAATACCTGACAATTCATATAATGGATGCTATTGAAGTTCCTGAAAAACAACTGAAATGTGTGGTCATCTGGACGCCTACGATAGTGTCAGCAAACACCAAGGACTCTTGCTCTTCCACATCCAACAGAGAATGGAGCTCCCAACCAGCCACCATCCCACCAATTCCCACCCAGGCCCAGCCGGCAATTCCTAATCTACTCACCAGCCAAGACTGAAGTTTCTCCTGCAACACTTGATGGCATCAGACACCCTAAATAATGCAGGAAAGAAGAATCATCTCAGTGTAAAAAGAAAAAAGCCCATACCCAGAGCGGAGGAGAGGAGCATCACTCATGTTCTCACTAGGAGGCCATTTTGGTTTTTGAGCTGTTCTTTTGAGAATTTCTCTCTGGGGAAGGGGAAGAGGGAACAACAGACAAAAGAAAAGAAAATAAGCCCACCACTTTTTTTTTTACACTGAGACGACTTCTTTTCTTCATTATTTAGGGTGGTTTCCCTGCAACAGTTGATGGCCAAGGATATCAAACCTTAAACTCAGAACATGGCAGGTGAGTAAAAGTTGACCCTATTTTTCAAATAAATAGATCAGTGTTCTCAGAACTTACATATGTAGTCTTCTTAAACAGTTTCCTCCTCCCTCCACACAAACTACCTTGCTGGTCCAGCCTGAACAACATGCACAAAGACTTTGGCTTTCTTAGAATAAGTCATTGAGACTTCCACTTGAGATAGGGGCGTCATAAGATAAGGGTTCACACATTGACACATAACTCAGGCTCCTCAAGAGACTGGGATCTCCCAGTCACACTCCCTCATGTTGTTATGCCCACAATCTCAGATGTGTTTGGGACTTGCTCTACTAGAGTAGACAGGGTTTTCAAAAACAGCCAGTCACACAGAACTCCAGACCAAGCCATTTCCTAATTCCGGATGGGAAGTTGCTTCACAGTTTCTCCTAAATTGTTACACAGCATTGCTGTAGCAGCAAAATTTAACTATTAAGATGAACCTGTTCAACTGACTGAAACAACAAAAGTATCTGAATCTAGAGCAGAACCCTGGTCTGTTCTCGTGTACTCAAATGTGAGGCCTAATGAAGGTTAGGTCATTTCTCTGTCTTCCCCACAACAGCCAACCAAAGCCTGGAGATTGCTCACATCTTGTTTGGAATGGATTCCCATCCCCATTCCTGCTATAGTAAGGCACAGGGGTAGAAACTTAGGCCTGAGGCTCTACCTAAGAAAGGTTTCCCCACCATTACCCAAGAGCACCCACAATAACTATCATAGACTAATACGACACAATTGAAGACACATCACAGTTACTGGTTCATATAAAAGGTAGGGATCATCTCTGGTGGAAGCCATTAAGAAAATAAACAGGAATAAAGACCAAGTTCCCAAACCCCACCCCCTCCCCAAGCAGCTCAGATATCCCAAGATAGTCCTTATTGTTTGAAAAATAGTTTGTAGACCATTTTATTTAAATATATGAACAACCAATGGGCTACTGCAATCCAAGTCAACTCTTCGCATCTCAGAACCTTGTGAAGTGTAGTAAGGTAAATAAGACTGTTGGCCTTTGGCAGATCCCTCCTGCCCACAGACCGGGACATAGAGATACAGATAAATGTTTGTGTAGTTAGAGAGCGGAGGCCCAGGTGAAATTCCCACCCCAAGCTGACTCCCCAATCAAAAATTACCATTGGCCCCTGAGAACACCCAAAGACCACCCTCCCAGGTTTCACACAACATCAATGCAGGAACAGTCGTGCACGGCAAAGTGTAAGTTCTATGCATTTCACAGCACAGAAAACCCTTCTTTCAGAGGGCATGCAAGTTGCCGGAGATTACACCCCCAAGTCTGGTGCTCTTGTGATGAGCAACTTACTGGCAAACACATCTCCCAGTGTTGTAAGCAGACACATACATTGAGCACATTTTGCTGTAATTCCATCTATTTGCAATGCCTGCACAGTGTCTGTCTCTGGCTGTTAACTTACTCATTCTTGACAGAACTCTGCTTTATTGATTGCACTTTTTAAAAAATGCCAAAGGCATTTCACACTTGTTAGCTTGACCGCCACCACTAGGGTATAAGAGCAAGTGTTCTCTATGCCTTACTTGCTACAGTCTCCTCCTTCTTTGGAGAGGATTCCCGTAATGGTAACGGTGATGGGGGAGGCTGGTGCCAACGACACAAATACATTTCTGTTGTGGAAAGGTACGGCAAATCTTCCATCTCACTTGAGAAGGTTTTCTCCTTGGGGTGGGCGCTGGGTCCCTTTTGGGAAGTAGAGAGTCTTGGTGGGGTATCCACTGAAGACCGGGGCTTTTCTGGGGTTTCTTGGCTCCTCAATTCACGTTTACACACAGTTTCTGATAAGGAACCACAGGGTTCCTCTTTAATGGGAGAGTGCTTAGGAGTTTTTGTTTTGACTTTTGAAAATTCAGGAGCCAGCTTTTTAACAGAAGTCTTTCTTTCTGTACTTCCAAATGGGGTTTTCCTATTAGGTAGGAAAGAAAACGTTATAAAATTAATTGACTTTTGAATAAAATTTGAGATTAGAATATATTTGAAGGCAAGAGCAGTATCCAGGTACCTAAACATCTACTGTTCATTTGGAAGACAAGGGCAGTTAAGTGTCATGCTTGAAAGTATACACAACAGGCCTTTGGTAAATGAGCAAGCATCTATGCTTAAGAATATCTGAATCAGGTGGTGGCAGCGTATGCCTTAATCCCAGCACTCGGGAGGCAGAGGCAGGGGGATCTCTGAGTTTGAGGTCAGCTGGGTCTACAGAGCGAGTTCCAGGACAGCCAGGGCTACACGGAGAAGTCCTGTCTAGAAAAAGAAGTATCTAACTCTCTACTCCCCACGAGAGTCAACAGGGTGACTCTTTACCCATTCTCTTTAAGATGTAGCTGTATGTGTATTTAGTACTGTGACAAAAAAATGTTTCAAGACAATTTCTTAACATCACAGAAACCTGGGGGGGGGGGGGGCTTGTTGCCCAGGCTGGCCTTGAACTTACAACAATCTGCATGCCTCAGCATCCTAAGTGCTGTGATTACAGGTGTGAGCCACCATGCCCTTAGCATAAGAGACTATTCAATTCAGGCTATAGTTACTATAAAGTCAATCCATAAATCCCAATCCCACCCTCTCAGGCAAGAGTTCCTTGTCTTGTTCAGATAGTTGGAATAAATTTATCAGCACACCTTTTGTGTCCCTTTCCACTCCGTCCACATGAGAAAGGCTTGGAAGGCAGAGCCTGGGATGTCTCACAAAGCTCTGGCTGGCGCTCCAGTTTAATTTTCTCAGACAACTCTATTTCCTCTCTCTCTTCAGTTTCATAGCCCTGATACAGCTTGTGCCTTTCTTTCTCGTTATCCCTCTTTACCAACTGCATCCGCCTTTCCATACGTTCAATCCGAGCAAGGAGCTAGAAGAAAGCGACAAGATGCAGACTTACACACAAAAGTTAAACTTAAGTACTTAGCCCCATTTAGGACTCAGCAGTCTTCTGCATGTTGCCATGGACCCTACCGATTCAACTTTACTTTGAATTGGCAGACATGAATCTGAATAGCTTTTCTTAAAACCAATAAAGGCAAAAGACACTTAATTGTAGGAGTTAGTCTGGATGGTAAGCGACATGGGGCAATTCTAAGCTCATTCTTCTGAAAGAAGATCCTCTTCACTGGGCGGGGCCAGTGTGCCCTTTAATAACAAGGCCTTTGCTACAGCTAGCCATGTGGCTCCAAGTCATTTTGAGAGTCCTCAAGTTAACCTTATATATGTTCTTCACTGCTGTATGTGATGCTAGGGATAGAACCAGGGCCTCGTGAGAATGCTTGTCAAGCACTCTGAGCACCACTGAGCTACATTCTCAGCCCTGTGTTCTTTTAAAGTGTCATAAGGTTATCCAAATTCTATCTGTTCTATATTCACTCCAGAACTCCAAATACTGTTCAAATAGTACAGTAAAAAGGAGTCAGGAGCACAGGGTGTTACTAGGGATAGCAGTATTACACCAAAATGTTCTGTGTGCATATCTGAGGGAGTACTTCTAAAACATACTACACTGGAAAGAATTATAATAGATACCAGTAATATAATACCAACAAATATGACATACATATTATACTTTGCATTTGAGACAGCAAAAGTAACTTATCCAAATATTTATTAAAATTACTTTCATTCTAATTAAAGAGAACCACAAATATCAAACAAAATGGAAGTCTATTGTCATGAGAAACTTCCTATTAACTCAGTTTTGACAAAAGGGTGCTACTTACACCATACTATAAGAATTTTGCCTGGGTTTGACAGTGATATTAATGCTGCCTTTATTACATCCATTGCATAGATTTCAGAAGAGGCCAAACAATAACTGGAATAAGAGAAACAGACTTAAGCAATGCTAAGACCACTGCAGCACATAAGAGAAGCAGTGAAAGCTAAGTACTTTATCCTTAACTCACCCCACTTTCTCCTACCTGGAAAAGCCTATGGAGGGGACATTACTTCAGGAACTCAGCAAAAATCTCCACCATCAGCAGTGTCCCCCTAGTCAGCCATTCTCTCATGTCATCTTCTGTTTTGATTCACAGCCTTAGCATTACTTAACCTTGTTTGTGGGTGACATAGTCTTGGTTTCTTCTTTACTGGTCTTTCTCTTCCCACCCCTTCCCATGGAAGGAAGGGTATGATGTGTTGTAACTACAGGACCATCACACCCCTAGACTGCAGTGTAGTAGCTGATCAGTGCCACCTCCATGTTGAGGAACTTCCACAAATCAACACTGAGGTGTTTCCATGAGACCTGTCCCATCTCCCACTCCACCTTGCACTCCAACCAGCGACTGATTCATTTAGAAAACAAACAAAATGAATAGCCACTCTGCTCCCATGCTCAGCCTTTGATGCACACAGCACCAGGGTGAGAAGAGAGGAAAGAGGAGAGTGAGAAAGAGAGCTGCAGCCTGAACACAACTGTAGAAACCATGTTTATTTTTAGGCGGCTGAAAGGTATGTTGCACAGTACTACCCCACCACACCAGTTTCCCTGTGTGTGAGGGAGTGTGCTTAACATGGAGGTGCCCAAGACTGCTGAGCAGTTAGAACAAGCCTATGTAGTCATGTTCTTAGAAGTACAAAGAAATAACAAATGACTTCTCCACTACCTAAAGATTCTAAAACGGGTCTGGGAGGTGAAGTATCTACTGAATAGATTGAATAAGCTCATGTCTCAAAGTCTTCAAGCTTATTCAAGAGACTTGGTCAGTGGGTCATGTTTTCTAACTCAGGTATCTACTAAAAAAAAACTATCTGAAATCAAAGGCAGTGATTCTCATTTAGAAAACTCCATTTAGGAAAGCTAAAATAGGTCTCCATGTAATCCATCTTTTACCCTCTACCGGCTAACAGACCTACGACGACCCTCGTGTCTAAAGATGCTGCAGCACTGGCCGAGCAACAGCTGTTACGGACCCATCCTCTACAGTGCATTTCCAGCCCAACAGCTCTTTAACCCCTTCTATGCAGCCGCCACATCTGCACCCCACCCTATCATTTTAACCCCTCATAAATCGGTCTTTGCCCACTCTAAACGTCTTTCCCACAAGTCTAGGACTGTCATTTTAAATTAACCCTTTGGCAACCGAAGCCTCCCCCACCACACACACACACCGAAGGCTGCCCTTTAACCCTTTCCTCCGACCCAACGTGTCAGTAAGCCGGGCTCCTAACGACCCAGCATCTAAAGCACTCCTTCGCTGGTGGCCAACTTCCTCTAACCCTAACCAAGCGGGGACCTCTGCCTCCTACAGCCCCCCTTCCCCCGAGCATGCGCACAACGCCCTCCCCATCCCTGATGCAGATTAACCCATCCCGTACCGTGTCTCTCTCGGACTTCAGCTCCTCGATCTCTTTTTCCTTGGCCTGCAGCTGCTGCTGCTGCTGCTCGATGAGGTCCAATTGCAGCAGAAGGATCTGTTTGAGGCAGGCGGCCTGACTGGAGGCTCCCGAGCCGCCGCCACCCCCGAGAGGGCTCTTCCTCATACTCTTCCATCTGCCCTCGCTGGCCGCCAGGGTCCCGGCAGTGGCGGTGGGCGCGAGGGGTGGCGGCCCGGGCAGAGGTAGTGGTGGGGGTCCCGCCGGGTCCGAGGCGGTGGCAGCTGGGGGAGCCGCCCCACCCTTGTCCCCAGCCCAGGGCGTAGGCTCTTTGGCCGCCGCCACGAGAGAGCCCGTCTGAATGGGCAGCACCGCCTGATACTTGGGCCGGGGGCTGCAGCCGGCGCCGGCTGCGACTGGCTCCCCGCCGATGCCGGCTTGTTTGGTAGCTGGGGGCGGACAGGGCAAGGGCACCGAACCGCCCCAGCTCTCTTCCTGCTGCCCGGGGGCCGCCCCGGCCGGGAGTAACAAACCCCGGCCCTTGCCGCCGCAGCCGGCTGGAGAGGGCGCGGGACTCCCGCCCTGGGAGGAGGCCAGCGGGGGCCCCGGCTCCTTGAGCTTACGATGCCGGGGGAGGAAGTGGGCTTCGGCCGCCCCGGACTCGTCCTCGGGCCCGCCCAGCGCCGCAGCCCGCTCGTAGTCCAGTCGCTGCTCGGGGTTGCCGCCGGCAGGAGCCGCGGCCGCCTTGAACACTGCGGATCTCATGGTCATAGTGGTCCGGAGCGGCGCGGGGGACCGAGACGGAGGAGGGGGTGGGGAAGGGGCGAGGTGCGGGGGGTCGAGGACGGAGGAGGGGGAGGGGAGTTTGGCGGGCTCGCCTCAGCAGAGCGGCCGCAGGCCTCCGCTAACGCGGCTTCTCCGAGGCCCGGGCGCCATCCCGCCGGCGAGCGGAGAAGTGGAGGCCGCGGCTGAGGCCCGCCGCCGACCCATGGGGGCCTCGCCGCCGCCTCTGCTGCCGCCACCGTCGCCTTCGCCGCAGAGGCAGGAGCTCGCACCCAGCCGCCCCCGAGCTCATCCCCGGAGCTCGCTTCGGCCCCCCCTGGCCCGGCCGGGCCCGCCTCGTCTCCCCACCCCGCACCCCCCCTTCCCCGCCCCGGCCCCCCGCCCCGGAGCTCGCCTCAGCCGCCCCGAGCCTCCATTCCCCCCCTCCGCTCCTCCTCAGGAGGGGGGTGGGAGGGACGGGTCCGCCCAGAACCCTCCTACTCCGGGAGGGGGGTCTGCCGCCTCCCCCGGGGGTCTCCGCGGCTCCGGCTCCCCCTCCCCCACAGTCACCCCCAGCGCCTCAGCGTTTCCCTTTAAAAAAACCGGAGTCGCCGCCGCAGCCGCCGCTGACCGGAGCGCGCATGCGCCGAGAGGGCAGCGGGCGGGAGCGAACCGGGAGCCGAGAGGAGGGGAGGCGGGTAGCGCTATTGTGAAAGGGGCCGCGGCCACGAGGGGGAGGGGACCGGGGCGCGAGGGCCGGCGAGGGGAGGCCCGGGACGAGGGCGAGCACGCTGGAGCGGGCGAAGGTGGGCCGGGGCAGGAAAGAAGGGCGAGGGCGACCGCTGGTGGCTGGGGAATGCGGAGGATCCCCGGAAAAGCCAAGCGCGAGAGAAAGGGGTTGGGAGGAAGGAAGGAGGGACTTGCGCCCGCCCCTCGCGGTCGCCTACCGACCGCCCTGCTGAGCCTGCCTGCGTTGGGTGGCCCTTCCCGGGCCGCCTGGCAACGCGCCGGGCCCACGCCGGAGCCCCACGCACCTTCCGGACCAGCCCCGACCCCGGCTCCCCTTGGAGCGGTGGAAGGTAAAGCTTCCACCCCATAGGCTCCATGGCGGTCCCACGCGGGTTGGGAAAGAAATGAAGTTCTTTGTCTCTAAGGGGTCCAGCACACACATGGAGGGACCTCTGGTTCTAGAAGCAGCAAAATGGATGATGTCTGCTGCCCAGGGAGTTTTTACCACAACCTTCTTGGGATTTGGGGTGAAGTTCTGCCAACTACCAACAGTTCTTTCTCAACAGCCATGTCCTTAGACTTCTTAAGCTACTGCTAGCATCTCTGCAAGAAGGCGCAGGAAATCTATGAAGGTTGCTTGTATGCTTGTATTGGGACTAAGCGTTCTTTAGGGCCTTGTGTTTGAGCACTTCCCATTTCTCAGGTTCATAGTGTCTATGTGTGTGCCGTCGTTTTCCAAGCAACTTTGGCCACCAACTCCTTACATTTCCCTATGGAAAAACTTGTAAATTAATTGGTTGCTTTTCTGTCTAAAGGGCACTACTGAAAATTTTTTATGGAGGTAGCCAGATGTAGTGGTGCGCGCTGTTAATCCCAACACCTCGGGAGGCAGAGGCAGGAGAATTTCTGTGAGTTTGAGGCCAGCCTGCTGTACATAGCCAGTTCCAGGACAGGCAGTGCTACATGGAGAGAGACCTTATCTCCATAACTAAATAAATCGTGCAGGGATGGAGAGGACATCTGGCCCAATGTGAAAGCTTACAGTTAGAGACTCCTCTGCTTTGTGGGCTCGAAGCATGAAACACTGAAAAGCTTGAGGGGAATGGGTGTGAAAATCCAGAGTCCCAGCCCATCAGACTGGCCTCAGATCTTCAGGGAAGTCCTGGGCTTAGGGGTACGTGGGACTAGACGGACAGGAGGTAGAGAAGTTTGTAGAATGTGGTCTTTTTCAGTACGAAGACTCCACACCATCTCACTCTTAATTCACATACACTGAAACCTCCCAGATTTGTAGCCTGTTGGGCTCTTACTCCAAAATCATATCTCCAAGTGTCTAGAATATGCCCAACTGGGTGTCTAATATGCATTTCAAAGTCAAGCTTTTGACTGCCACCTATGTCCTGCTTCCCCATACCCGGTAAGTCAGTCCATCTTTCAAAATACAAATCAAAAATAATACACTTCAGCATCATCTCCACAACTTCTACCGTGATTTAAGCTATGATCTCTACTTTTTATTTATGATTTATTGGAAGTAGTCTCAGTTTCAACCTTTGCCTAAGCCTGCTCTGGGCAACTACAGTCATCCTGATAAGATATAAAACGATAGTTGTTCTCTAGTCTGAACCCTCGCGTCTTTCTCTCCCACTTGGTAAAGCAGTCGCTGAGCAGCCTGAAGAATCTGGCCTGCACCCCGCTGCGGGCTTCAGAGCTCTTTGTGAGCCCTTCACTCCTCTCCTGCCAGATTCACCTGTGTGTGCCTGCTCAGGTTCCATGCTGTTTCCTCTACATGGACCTCATTGGATCCCCACATGACTTCCTCATGTCCTTTGGCTTTTTACTAAATGTCATCTTTTAAGTGCTTTCTTTGGTGACCTTTATTTTTTTCTGCAGGATTTATCACCATTTAACACACAATTTGTCCCGCATTATCCTCAACGACTAACACGTGAATCTCAGATCGTTCACTGCATGTATCTAGACCCATACTGGTTACAAAGTAGGCTGTTTACGTAAACCAGCTTTTGAAGACTGTTAGCCTGGGCTTAATCTAGGATCCCAGTGATATAGAGACAGGCAGAGAAACTACTGTAGGAGAGTGAGCAGGAGTGCCAGGCTTGTGGCAAAGACCAGTGATCCCAGCTATTCGGGGAGATTTAGGTAGCACCATCCCAAGTACAAGGCTTCCCAGGTCAGAGTGACAGGTCTGTCTGTGCTTCAGGGGTAGAGTGCTTTTTGCTTACATAGCAGCCACAAAGTACTAGGTTCACTCGGTATCACATGTAAAGGACTGGGGATGGCTCAAAGGGTAAGGGAAATTGCCACCAAGCCCGAGGACCTGGGTTAGATCCCTGGAACTCAAATAATGGAAGGAGAGACACAAGTTGTCCTCTGACCTCCACTTTCACAGCGAGGGCACACATGCCGAACATAAATGGAAAAAATGTACTGCAAATCCATAAAAAGAAGAAGCCAAGGCTGGAGCATGAAACT
Source organism: Ondatra zibethicus (assembly GCA_004026605.1). Taxonomy (NCBI): domain Eukaryota; kingdom Metazoa; phylum Chordata; class Mammalia; order Rodentia; family Cricetidae; genus Ondatra; species Ondatra zibethicus. The sequence continues at coordinate 186,191 of PVIU01000374.1, read as the reverse complement.
GCAAGAAGCAATCACAAAGCTGGTGAGCTGGTTCAGCAGGCACAGGTGCTTGCCCTGCAAGCCTGGCCACCTGAGTTAAATTCCAGGACAGGTAAGGTGGAAGGAGAGAAGCAACTCCACAGAATTATCCTTCCTTCCACAGAATGTTGTGACAAGCCCCTTCCTCTACATGCACACACAATAAACCCAAGCCAGCATCGTTAGCATCACTTCATAACTTGCATGTACAAATTGCCAGGTCCCACCCTAGACCTGACTCAGAAGCTCTGGTTTGGTTTGGGGGTTCTTCTGGAGTTTTGTTTTTATTTTTTGTGAGACAGTGTCTTGAGTAGACCAAACTGGCCTTGAATTCCTGATCTTCCTGCTACCACCTCCTGAGCACTGGGATTGTGGGATTACAGGCAGGAACCATCATACTAGGCTAAGCCTACTTACCCACTCTTAAAGGGCCAGACGGTGACTATTTTAGGCTTGGCTGGCTGTGAGGCCTTTTTCCCCCCCTTCGGTTCTACTGTTGCAGTGCAAAAGCAGCCCCAATGAATGATATGAATGTGGCCGTTTTCTAATACAACTTTATTATATGACTCTTGTGTTCCTAATTTGTTTGAAGTTTTAAGATGAGGTCTCCCATATATATGAATATATATATACATATATATCTATATATTTCCCATATAGCCTCCAATTACTATATAACTGACAAGAACCTTGATCTTATTTTCCTGCCTCTACCTCCTGATGCCGGATTACAGGTATTTACCATTATCTGCATTCACCACAGGCTAAGTATATTCAGTGCCGGAGCTCATACCCAGGCCTTCACAACTGCTAGGCAAGTGCTCTACCAACTGAGCTACATCGCTAGCCCTATTTCTAGTGATCCTAATTTACAATCTCATTTTAAAATGTGCAACTATTACAAATTCTTGGTTTGTTTGTGGAAGGGCCTCACACTGTAGCCCAGGCTGGCCTGGAAGTCACAGTGATCGGCCTGCCTCTGCCTCCTGAGCGCTGGAAACAATACTTAGTTTGTGAGGCACACTAAAAGGTGTTGGGTCGCCAGGCCTCAAAGTAATCCTACACACAAAAGATGGAAGCAGGAAGATTTAAAGTTAGAAGCCAACTAGAGTACATAGTGAGAGCCTGTTTTTATTGGGGAAAAAAATTTTTTAAATGCTGAGTTGGATCTCCTCTTCTGGCTGCCCACCCCTGATCTGGACACAGAAACTGAACTAGGTCGGTGTAGGATAAAATGTGGGTAGGAGTGCTGTCCACACCAGCCATAGGTGCAAGGTGCATGGGAGCACTTTCTAATGAAGGTGCGTTCTTCTGTATTTGCTAAAAAGCTCTAGACATACAAAAAATGCCGGGCGGTGGTGGCCCACACCTTTAATCCCAGCAGAGGCAGGCAGATCTTTGTGAGCTCAAGGCTAGCCTGGTCTACAAGAGCTAGTTCCAGGACAGCTAGGGCTGTTACACAGAGAAACCCTATCTCAAAAAACAAAAACAAACAAAAGTACTAGACATTGAACCCAGGATGTCATGAATGCTGAGCAAGTGTTCTACTGCCGAGCTATATGCCCAGCCTGATTTTGACTCATTGAGATGGTCTCACCAAATTGTCCAGGCTGACCTGGAGCTGTGAAATTTCAATCTACTACCCTAAAGTATACTTTCTTCTGTGAAATGAACAATGCCGGTAATCGATGGTAGTACCTTTTAAATGTCTTCACTGGCAGATAAATTATCAGCTGTCCATCCTACATCAGTCCACACCTTTAGTTTTCCTGGAAACTTCATTTCTAAAATCCAAAGTCTACAATTTCACTGCATCAGATAGTAAACATACCTTTTCCCCAAAGACAAGACTGAAATCTTTGGATTGGCAGTCTGATTGTAGCTCAACTTCAAGGTATAACCCACAGGAAACCTAGAAAAGTCTTTCTGGGTTTTGATTTTGAAACTTTTTTTGAGGCAGGATGCCATTCTGTAGCCCAGACTGGCGTCCAACTCTTTATGGCCTTCCACTGCCTCCCAGAGTGCAGAAGTTACTACAGGTGTGTGAGCCTCCAGGCCAGGCAAAGAATTACTTTCATTAGAATCCTTGCTTCTAAACCATTAAGTTTTAAGCTTCCGTGACCCCTGAACTTGAACACATAAGGAAGAGAGGTTTCAAAGTGTAAAGGCCAGGAGAGGTGTGGTGGGGCACGCCTCTAATCCCAGCTGGAAGGAGGCTGAGGCTAGAGGATTTTGAGTTCAGTTTGTAGAATTCCAGGCCAGCCTGGGCTATAATGTGAGAGAGACTATGTCCTAAAACAACAACCAGCTAAAAGCAGAGTCAGTTGCGAGGGAACCTAAAGAGAAGCAGTGTTTAATACCCATAAATCAAGTCCCTACCCTATTTTATCTCTACTGGGATGATAGCCCCTTTCCCTATAGAGTGGCTTCAAGTCTGGAGAGAGTTAACAGTCTTTCACCCTCCTACGCAGGTTTATGGAATTGCAGAATTCCGTTCCTATTATCTCCACTCCTTGAAGGGCATCCCTCTGGTGTGAAAGGCCTTCAACAAGCCATGTTACCTGCCAGGGTCTTGGTTTTCCCAGACACCCCACCGACCACCACCACAGCCCCTAGAGAAGGAAAACTAGAGTAACTCATCTTGAGGGTGTCTTCCATTTTTGACAATGAGGCTGCTGTTTAACAGGGGGCAGAACTTGGTAGTAAGAAAGCGAACGTTTGTCTTGGCTTCTTTCCAAGGAGAGGATTCTCCTGGGCGGCTTTCAGAGGTGCTCAGAAAGGTAAATAAGAATTGGAGTTGCGTGGCTGACATTAACTCAGTCCCACACCGGCCCCGGAGGGAGACAACGGCCGGCTTCGCCACCTGTCCCTTCTCGAGGAAAAGGAAAAGCTCCCTTGGAGGTTAGGAAACCAACCAGCTCGGAGCAGCCAAAAGCTTCCGCCGAAGGTCTGCAGGGACACAGGGCGCTTTCTGCCAGCGGCCCTGCCCTGCGTTCCGGCGGGCTGCGGAGTCCCTATCCCCGGGTAACAACCACCCGATTTTTACAGTTTCCTTGACAATAATATCACGACTCACATTTGGGTGTTATGTTTGTCGTTTGTTTCCCCTCTATAAGCCAACTTTAAGAGTGTCCCTCCCACTCCACGTGGACCTCCCTTCCCTGTCCCAGCAACCCCTGCGAGAACCACCCCTAACACGTGGTCAATTGTTATGTTTCCTTCCGCAGACTCTCCTTGTAGCTGGCATCCGCTAGCCACTGAACAAAAGTGCCCTCTTCAGGGTGACTTTGGGGCAGCAGCCTGGGCTAGGGGAGTTACTGACAGCTCACGTACTATATAGTAATGTGGCTGCTTCAGCTGAAGATGAGTTTATATCCACCGAGTTCTCTGGTTAAAGATTCTAAGGGCCAGCCCGGTGTGGTGGAGCAGGTGGGGGACCTTTGAGTTAGAGGTCAGCATGGTCTACACAGGGAGTTCCAGACCAGCCAAATCTACATAGTGAGACCCTATGTCAACAAAACAAAAACAAAAGAAGGCCGGGCTCATGGGGAGGCTGAAGAGGGTAGCCACATATAGCCAGTCTGGGCTATTTATATTTAGCCACACCCTGTTTCAAAATAGTAAAAGGATTGAGAATGTAGCTCAGTAACATACCTGAATGGAACAGTGTAGGAGCGGGAGCCCCTGAAGTCAATCCCCAGTGACCTCCTTAAGAAAAGAGACAAGTCCAAGAGGGAGTTATCAGTAACAGTTGTCTTGATGCAGAATTATTAAAGGTTGGTTATCTTTTTTTTTAAAGATTTATTTATTTATTATGTATGCATCCCAGAAGAGGGCACCAGATCCCATTATAGATGGTTGTGAGCCACCATGTGGTTGCTGGGAATTGAACTCAGGACCTGTGGAAGAAGAGTCAGTGCTCTTAACCACTGAACCATCTCTCCAGTCCCAAGGTTGGTTATCTTTACACCAGCTCTGCTTCCCTTAGGCTTCATAGTGTTGACAAAGAGCTGAGAGCATTCCCTAATTATGAACTGGGTTATGGGGACAGTGCCTCTCTGCATTGGGTGGACTGTTCCTAAATGACCTTCCCCAAGAACAGTACAAGTAGTTCTCCATATGAGCTCAGTCAACAGGTTTCTAAAACAGTATCTGCCTTTCAGCATTAGGAGCACTTGCTTTGAATGGAAAAAGCTCCAGGAGATGGTGTTGGAGAAGGAAGGGTAGGCAGACACTGAAATTAGCCCAAGGCCCAGATTGGTGGCAAATGCTTTTAATCCTAGCACTGGAGGAACAGCCAGATCTCTGTGACTCTGAGAACGGTCTAGGGTCTAGTCTACTTACCAAGTTTCATCATAGCCAGAACTACATAGAGAAAACCTGTGTCCAATAAATACATAATAAAGAGTTGGATGGAATTCTTGTGCTTGTTCAACCTGTTTTGAGGTCTCTCTCTTATCAACATTTTGGTCTGTAGTGATATTTTGTTTGTAATGAACACATAAAGCTTGCCTGAAGATCAGAGTGCAGTGTTAGGCCACTAGTTAGCCACAGAGCTCAGAATGGTGACACACTCCTTTAATCCCAGTATTCAGGGGACAGACAGAGGCAGAGGGATCTCTGTGAGTTCAAGGCCACCTGGGCAGTAGGGCTGAATCAACCTAAAGGAGAAACAGAGCTCACACAAAGGTGATCCCAGCATTTGGGATTGACCCACCTTTACTCCCAGCCCTAGGGAGGCTAAGCCAGGAGTGAGGTGTCTGGGCAGAGAGAGTTATATAAGACTGGAGGAGAAGATGCAATCTGAGGTTTGTTTGGTAGTGACAGCCTCACTACCAAAAAGTGAGATCCTGTGATCGTCCCTTTGCCCTGTGGATTCGTACAGGTGGTGTGTGGAAAAAGACAGAAGAAGAAAACTATCAAGGAACTCAGAACATCGAGTACTTGCTTTTTTTTTTTTTTTTTTTTTTTTGGTTTTTCGAGACAGGGTTTCTCTGTGGCTTTGGAGCCTGTCCTGGAACTAGCTCTTGTAGACCAGGCTGGCCTTGAACTCACAGAGATCTGCCTGTCTCTGCCTCCAGAGTGAGTGCTGGGATTAAAGGCGTGCACCATCACTGCCCGGCGAGTACTTGCTTCTTGAACCAACTTGAGGAATCTAGTTTATCTGGTCAACTAACACTAGGAAATGGGGCTGGAGAGATGGCTCAGTGGTTAAGAGGACTGGCTGCTCTACCAGAGGTCCTGAGTTCAATTCCCAGCAACCACATGGTGGCTCACAACCATCTGTAATGAGATCTGGTGTCCTCCTCTGGTGTGCAGGCATACAGGGAGGCAGAATGTTGTATACATAATAAATAAATCTTTTTTTAAAAAAAAAAACACTAGGAAATGAAGAGTATTGTGGGACACAAGAAACACTCTTCTGGTCACGACAGAAGGGAGAATCACAGTTCACACCACTGGAACTCCTCCCCAGAAGACAGATCTGCAGAACAAGAAAGGTTCCCCCCACCCCACCCCCGGAATAGAGATTTCTCTGATTACAGCCGGTCAGACTGTGAGCATTCAAGAAGAAAGTGTTCTCATGATGACAGCGTGGAGCCACCAAGTGGGGAAAACCACAGAGAAAGAGATGCAGGCCAGAAAAGGTCCCAGAGATCCCCATCTCCTGGAAGAAGGAGCCCAGAGCAAGCACTAACCCAGAGTTCTACTCAGGAAGAACCTCCCACAAAGAAGAAGAAGGATGAGCAGGATCTGCTGCTCACACGAATTGGGGGAGCATCTATTCCTCCCACAAAACTCAGGGTGATATAGGAGCAGATCACAGGTGAAAACAGCTTAACCTACCTGAGGATGAGCCGGGAGGCCCTGCAGGAATCAATCAGCGGTCTCATTAACAAGGTCAACATCTCCAACATAAGCATCATTATCCAAGAGCTCCTTCAAGAAAACATAGTCAGGTCTGTCGTGCAGGTGCAGAGCACTTCTCCAATCTTCACTCCTGTTTATGCAGCTTTGGTAGCGATAAGCAACTCAAAATTCCCACAGATTGGAGGAGTCTCTAATCCTCAAGAGACTAAGTCTTCATTTCCGGAAAGGATATCAAAGGAACAACAAGCAACTTTGCCTGACTGCTTTAAAATTTGTGGCATATCTTACTAACCAAAATGTGGCACATGAGGTTCTGTGCCTAGAGATGCTCACTTTGCTGCTGGAGAGACCAACAGATGACAGCGTCGAGGTAGCTACCGGCTTCCTCAAGGAGTATGGCCTCAAATAAACCCAGCTGTCACCAGGAGGAACCAGTTCTATCTTTGAATGCCTGCAAGACATTCTACAGGAGTCTGAGATCGGCAAAAGAGTTCAGTATGGGATTGAAGTAATGATTGCCCTACAGAAGGATGGATTCAAGGAGCACCCTGTTATTTGGGAAGGACTTGATTTAGTGGAAGAGGATGATCAGTTTACCCGTATGCTCCCCTTGGAAGATGACTACGATCCAGAAGATGTTCTTAACATTTTCAAGATGGATGCTAATTTTATGGAGAATGAAGAGAAGTATGAAGCTATAAAGAAGGAAATTCTCGATGAAGGAGACAGTGATTCAAACACAGGCCAAGAAGCTGGAAGTAGTGAAGACAAGGAGGAGGAAGAAGAGGAGGAAGGACAAAAAGTAACTATTCATGACAAAACAGAAATCAACCTGGTCTCATTTTGCCCTACAATATATCTCACTATTCAGTCAAGTTTAGCTTTTGAAGAATGTGCACACAAGTTACTGAAGATGGAGTTTGCTGAGAGCCAAACAAAAGAACTCTGCAACATGGTACTTGATTGCTGTGCCCAACAAAGGACCTATGAAAATTTTTTGGCTTGCTAGCTGGGTGGTTTTGCATGCTGAAAAAAGAATGCGTGGGCTCATTTGAGAGTCTATTCAAAGAACGCTATGATAGCATCCACTGCTTAGAAACACACTGTTGAGGAGTGTCGAGTGTCGCTGAGGTGTGGCTCACCTTTTGTGCACAGATTCTCTTCCATGGAGTGTTGGCGAATGTGTCAAGCTTAGTGAAGAAACCACTCCGTCATCTAGTAGAATTTTTGTCAAAATACTTTTCCAGGAACTGTGTGAATACAGGGGTCTTCCTCAGCTGAATGCGAGGTTAAAGTATGAGACTCTACAGCCATTCTTTGAAGGACCAGTACCCCAACACAACCCACAGAATATCCGGTTTGCCATCAACTTCTTCACTTCCACAGGACTCAGAGGTTTAACGCATGAACTGCAAGAGCATCTGAAGAACACACCAACAGGAGGACGGGCCCCACAAAGACGATCCCACTGGGACTGTGATAACACCACTCGGCAGAAAAACACCACCCAAAGATCAGCTTCGAACCACCAACTGCTTAGGGCAATCTCGAGGTGGCTAGCTGACATGATCCTGCCTCACAGACTACTCTAGCCGGGACTTTAGACAAGCCCTGGACTTTCCCATTACGCAGAGACTGGGCAACAAATGATACAGCTAGCTGCCTCTTCCAGGACTTCACAATTACCCAAATTTTTCTTTTCAGGATCCCCTAAAAATGCCATTGCTCCCAGACAGCAAGAAGTATATTTAAGAACACAATGCCCAGTGCTGGAGAGGTAGCTGAGTGGTTAGGAGCCCTGGCTGCTTTTCCAGACGTCCTGAGTTCAATTCCCAGCAACCACATGGTGGCTCACAACCACCTGTAATGAGATCTGGTGCCCTCTTCTGGCCTGCAGGCACACATGCAGGTGGAACACTGTATACATAATTTAAAAAGAACCACCATGTAGTGCATGGTTTTTGGTCACTCAGTGGATTATGGATATTTGTCATTGTTTAGGGGGATTGGTTCTTGGGTCCATGTTGTTATTGGTAATGGTCAGGAGAAAAAGCTAAACAAAGAAGATTAGATTTAGGGTTCTTGGTTTAAAAAGAAAAAAATGGGGATACAGAGATGATAGGATAAAATGGTAGATTATTGAGTCTACTCTGAAAAGGAAAAAAGAGGACATAGATATGATAAGATTAAAAAGGTAGATTATCAAAACTACTTTCAAAAAGCAGCTACAGCTAGGTGGTGGTGGCACACATCTTTAACACCTTTAAGCACTCAGGGAGGCAGAGGCAGGTGGATCTCTGTGAGTTCAAGGCCAGCCTGGTGTACAGAGTGAGTTCCGGGACAGCCAAAGATACACAGAAAAACCCTGACTCGAACAGTCAAAAAAAAAAAAAAAGCAACTACTAATTTTTCAATATTTTACATTGGATGGGATGTTGTATGTTGTTTACAAATTTTGTATATTGATACCAATTTGAAATTAATTTTGTTAAAGCATCTGTACATACATTTCCTATTTTACAATATAATGCAAATTTCTAGTCCTTGAAAGTTATTATTACCAACTATTTAGAATAATAAAGAAATAAGGAAATGCAGGTTAGTAATTAGTCACCTATTGCTATAGAACTTGTAGTCATATTAGGTATGTTTTGAAGGTCAAACAGATATATTTTAGGTAGATATGCCATCTTCAAACACTTCAGAGACCTACAGAATATGGCATTTAGGATGATATACTAACGTAGGCTCATAGCACTGAGACAAGTCTGCTCCTGGCAGCATTAATCTACTTTAGAGGAGATGACGGGCATCAGGGAAACCCCACGTGGGGTTTACTTTCTTTGTGGAAAAAAAAGGCACTGGGCAAGCACGTGACCTTGCCTTGACTTCTGATAGTATGCTATCCTAATTGGACAAGTAGGACACAAAAGAGAATCACTGTCAAACCTTGTCAAGACAAGGTGGGACAGTCCTTCAAAAATTCTGCTTCACAGAAATGTCTATCGGATATTCTTGGCCTTTAGGTCGAAGATGGATACCCCAACGTTGCAGAGGAACCTTGGGTGACTGTCCAGGCAGCCAGCTGTTTCTGTCATTTCTCACAGTTGTTGGCAGTCATTTGCTTGTACTTCCTGTTTACTCAGTTAATGTTATCTCCTTCTCAGGTCCCTGAGGGAAGAGAAGACTATATAAGAGAGTACATAATGGGGCTGGACAGATGGCTCAGTGGTTAAGAGCACCAGTTGGATTGTGGAAAGATAGGGCTAAGAGGTGTGGAGAAGAAAGAGTCAATTTAGTAGGCTGGCATAGGGATTCAAGTCTATAAGTCCCAGTACTGGAGAGGTTAAAGTAGGAAGACTGGGATCAGAGGAGATGGAGAGATGGCTCAGTAGCCAAGAGCATTGCTTGTTCTTCCAGAAGAGGAATCCCAGCACACATGGAGGCTAATGACCAGCCGTTAAACTCCAGTTCCAGGGGATCCAATGCCCACTTCTGGTCTCAGAAGATATCAGCAAGCTGTCTTTCCAGCCCCAGTTAAAAAAAAAAAATCAAGGAGGAGGAAATAAAAGTGGAATGATTGTGGGGCTATTTGTGGTTCCAAGGTCACAGAAGTCATAGCCCAAGAGCTACAGTCTGGGAGACCAAGGAAAGAGATCTTATTGTAGCCAAGAAACACATAAGGAATGAAGTGTGGAAATGTGGAAAAAATGGGGAGAGTCCTGAGACCCCACCACACCTGACCACAACCCTCCCTTCCTTTACCTCCTGGTGTCACTGTTAGCTCAGACCAGCCTTAAACTTACAGTCTTTCTGCCCTAACCATTCAAGTGCTGGGATTGTAGTCTATACTATCATGCTTGGCTTGGAGCACCTACTTTTAAGGGAAAGAGTTCCAAAGCGATCAAGTCAGAAGACTGAAAACTCTGGCTGGGCCACTTGCTTTCCTATAACTCAACATCTGTCAACGCTCCCATTACCAGGTGCTATTTCCAGAGTCCAGGGTTTAGGCTGAGGAAAAGGGAGGGGCAGAGACGTCTAAGGCAAAGGGAGACCCAATAAACGCCTCTCCCAGCCCATCTGCAGTTCCTACTTTTAGACACTCGGGGGCGCCCAAGCTCAACCAGCGCACCGGAGAGAGAAAGCAAACTTCAGTAGCCGTTAGAGGACAATTTAGGATGTCAGGGACGACCCCGAAAGGAGAGTTGATGCAAGGGCCCTCTGCTATGAAGCTGCAAACCCCTGGCAGAGAGAGCCGCTGGAAAGCATCCGATCTAGTCTCCGCTAAAAGGCCCTCGTGGCACTGTAGGCTAACTCTCCACCTTTCACCCTCACCTTCCACGCTCCGGTCACTTCTTCACTGACTAGTTTCCTTCCCCTCCCCCTCCTCCTGTGGGAACCATCCCACAGCCGGTCAGAAGGTTGAGGAATGCTCTGCCTTGGCCAGGTGCCAAGCTTTGGACTTCCTGGGTTTTGGGGTGGGGCTTGGCAAGGGGAAGCCCTTTGGACACAGAGCCACCCAGTCTTGCACAGCCTGTCTCCCCTCCCCCTCACCCCCCTCTCTGCTAAGTGAAAGGCTCTGAAGTCACTCTTTGTGACCGCAGTCTAGTTTCCTCCCCTCCACCCCAATAGGATTTCCTAGCCTGGGTAAAAACATCTACAGTCTGGGGGCGGGCGGTCATCCTGAGCTTTATGGTTCACAATAGGTAGGGGAGGTAACCATTTCAGGACCTGCCTTCCCTGCCTGGAAGGAGGGGTTCAGTTGTCAGGGCCTCAATCCGTAAGTTATTCATGCCAATTCATCCCCTCAGGTTTCTTCACAGAACCTTGGGTCTGAAGTCTCTATATAGTTAAAGCCAGGCGTAAGCCGGTTTCTGAGTACCCGACCTTGACTCAGCCTCCATTTTCCCTGAAATACATCAGCTGAAATCTGAACTCACTCATCCAGATCAAGACCAAGGAAATCTTTGCAGCCCAATGCAGCTGACTGGGATGCGTTTGGCAAGAATCTGAAGAGCCTGCAAAACCCGCTTTCAGATCTCCTGGCTAGAAGCCAAGCCTGACAGGGACTTCTAAGGGGCTCACTGCTTAAAAGTACTTTTGCATTTGTGGGAGGAGAATCCTCTGATATGTCCACCAAGGCCCTGAGATGAAGAATGAGAATTCAGTCTGGTGGCGCCCCCTGCCTCACAGATCCCTAGTGCCACTTGGGCAGCCGGTCGGCCTGCCGTCATCATCTGTAGACCTGTGCCAGATTCCCAAGTTCCTATCTGGAAACTTCAGCCCCCACACCCTAGGCCTAGGGGAGAGCCAATGTAGGTCACTGCAGCTGAGCCTGCAGGGCTGTCTGCTCCTTGGGCCCAGAGCCTTTCAGGCCTAGACGAAGTCCTGCAGGGAAGCAAAAGGAAGAGCACCATGAGATTCCGATAGAAAATATATTGCTCAGAAAAGAAAGCAGGGAGAACGAAGAAGGCAAGTGGTCAGAGCCAAGTCTGGAGGAGGAGCCTGAGCCAGCAAGGATTACCCGTGCAGGAGGGAAAGAAGCATGCCCCCATGCTTGGCTTCCCCCTTCTTCTTGCTTCTTAGGAGGTTCTGGTTCTGGTGCCTAGCCTCCACTCTCCAGTCACATGCCAGCCTCAGCTTTCATTCTCAGGAACCTTTGTGATTTACCTTCGAGACCCTCTGGCCAGAGTTTTTGTTTGGGTCTTGGAGTAGGCCGGTGCTATCCCCACCCTCTCTTATTTCCTGCTCCTTATCCGCTAAACTCACTTTACCCAGGGAACTTCCAACCCTCCATCCCTTTTCTTGACTCTTCCTACTCTGACCCTGGAGAGATCTAAGCAATATGAGTTTGGGCAAATGTGTTCATTTAGTTTCATACGGAGGAATCACGGGTCTACGGCCAGACCTAGCTCAAGATCCCCAGGCCTGACAGAAACAAGAGCGGAAGGCCAGAGGGATGGCTCGGCAGTTAGGGGCACGGGCTGCTATTCTAGAGGACCTGGGTTCAGTTCCCATCATCGGTGATCATCTGTAACTCCAGTTTCAGGAGACCCAGTGCTCTCCTGGCCTTTGCAGACACCAGCCATGCATGCAGTGCACAGGCCAAACACTCATACACATAAAATAAAATAATAAAAATAAATAAGGGAGGGAAGCACACACCTTTAATCCCAGCACTTGGGAGACAGAGGCAGGCGGATCCCTCAAACACAACCTGGTCCACGATGGAGTGAGTTCCAGGACAGCCAGAGCCACACAAAGAAACCCTGTCTCAAAACAAACAAACAAACAATCCCCCCCAAACCAAACCAAACCAAAGATAAATAAGGGGAAAAAATTCTGCCTCTAGACTCAAAAACGAATAAAATCACAATCATGGTGGGCTTTTCTTTTTGTGGGAGGGGACATTGCTTTTTTTTTTTTTTTTTTTTGCTTTTGAGACAGGGTCCCACTGTGTAGAGTAGGCTGGCCTCAAATTCAAAGAGATACACCTGCCTTTGCCTCTGGGTGCAGGGATATCAAGGTGTGCTACTGCAGAAGCAGGTCCTGTGGTGTCTGCCACCGCCTCATCTGGACTTAGTGCTGGGCCTTGAAGCCAGAGCTGCATCTTCAGCCCCCTAATCAGTTGCTTTAACAGGAAACTCAGAACAAGGGGGTGGGCACAGGAAGGGGAGGGAAATGGAGGATAGTCTTCTCTTTGTTTCATTCTTCCTCTGAGTACATTCTACTCCCCTTTGAGAACAGAGCAACTCACTATCCCGCTCCTGATGTGCCATTTGCCCTCATTACCAGAAGCCTGGTACACAGGAGGCGCTCGATAAATGGGTTTTGCACAGAGTCAAATTAAATCGGACTAAGCTTTCTGACTGAACCCTGAGATACTGCCCCACATTGGAGAAAGGTAAAAATATTCCCAGATTATGGCTGTATGTCCTGGAGAGAACTCAGACCTAGAGTTGTGTTTCCCTCACACAACAAATCCCCTGGAAGGCGTCCTAAACCAGATTCCCTAAGCAACAAGTCCCCAGCGTTTGAGAATCAGTGAGCCTCCGGTGGGCCTAAGAATTTGCATTTCTCACAGGGTTCCAGGTAATGCTGATACTCTCCATTACTGCCCTGAAAATCGTCGCCTCAGTGAATCCCAGCCCCTCACCACGAAGACCTGGCTGGTTGCAATTTTATATAGGAGGAGGGGGCGTCATGAGCACCTTGCTTTTGCTCAGACCCTCCACCACACGAGGCAAGGGAAAGCATGTCAATCTAGGACAGATTATCTGTGCTCTTTATTTAGTCCGTTGACTCCATCCGTATTGAAAGTCACTTCCCCCAAAACATGTTTTGCTCCAGCGAGGGAGCACCAGGAATTTCCTGTGGCTCTGCAGCCCAGTGCCTGCCGGGGTGGAGGCAGCGCTGAGCAATCCAGTCCTTCCCTTGGCTCGGGCAGGGCCACGTGCCCCACCCCCTCGCTTGCACATGTCTCCGCCGCCACCGCCGCAGCAGCCGGGCTGTTTATGAGCGGGTTGTTGTGGTAGAAATGGAGCAGGCTGCACATGCCCGGGCCATGTGACCCGGGCAGCCCGCGTGAGCTTCAAGACGGCACAAACACACTCGGGCCTGTCCTCCAGTGGCAGGGGAAGCAGGAGGGAAAGAAGGGGAAAGAAGCAAAAGGGCACTGGGCCACCCTGTTGTCTCCTGCCCTGTGTTCTGCTTGTGTCCTTTCTGCCTCTCTCCCGAGCCACCGGGAGCGCAGTCATCAATCAGCAAGGCAGCATGTTCACCTCCCAAACAGACCCTTGGCATTGACAGCCCCCACTGCCCAGAGTCCCCCCAAATAACAAAGGGCCTCTCCAGGTCAAGTGCACAGCATCTCTCACCCCAGCCTCCTTATGATGTGGGGTTCTGGCCTCCAAGTCGAGACCTGCTTTTTCTGCAGCCTAGGCTCCCCAAACCAGGGTTCCCTGTCCTCTCTTTCTAGGAAGGAGGCCCAATGGCACATATTCGTGTAGCTAGCGTCCACTCCATGATTAGAACAAGAGGAATCGGAGATCTGAGTGGGGACAGGAAGCTAAGACTATGGCTGCAGCAGAGGTCTGTGGAGACGGTGCATTGGAAAGGGAAGTCCCTCTGGTTGTCCGTGGTTAGGATTGGTGATCTAGAAAGGTTGTCACACTGACTCCTGTTCAGAACAAGTGGCGGGCAAAAGACAGGTTTAGCTTTCATCCTCACTGAAGCGTCCCCTCCACCCGCCCACAGGCACTGTAACCCCAGAGTCCCTACTTCCAGATCCCGCGGCTCCTGCCCCAGCCCACTTGTGACCCTGTTTCTGCACCGCAGTGCCTCTCGCTGCGAGGTGAGGCTGTGCTGGAGTCAGGCGGACAGTAGGTTAGCAGGAACAAGCGAACGAAATGAGCACGACCCACATTTCCTCGCACACCAAAAACTTTGCAGATCCTGCATTGCAGAGCTGGCGCTTTTTATTTTTTATTTTTTTTAATCTCTCCTCTGGGCCCCTACACACGTCTGCATTTTTGCAACTAGCACAGATTTTTTTTCCAAGGGTGCAAACTGCGCATTCTAATGAGCCAAAGCTCCCTCATGCAGCATTGAAAATCTCATCAAATTGCCAGCGCCGCCCCCCCCCCCAGATTTAGAAGAGGGGGAAGGATCCTAAATTTGTGAAGTAGCATCTTCTCCCTCCTTCCTCTGCTTCCCTCCCCCAACATACTGCAGACCTTCTAACCAACAGCTGCAACCAGTGGAGAAGGGCGGGAGGAGGGACTGGAACGTGAGCCTTATTCCTTCTTTCCACACAGGCTGAGCTGGCGGGCAGGCAGGCGGGGGTTGCTTTTTTTTTTTTCCTTTTTCTGGGCAACCCACTGTATCTTCCCCTCCCTCCTCATCCCAGCCAGTGTTTATGTAAGCCTCCCAGAAGCTACACAGGGCCCCCAATGCCTGCCCAGGCCCCAGTTCCTCCGAAGTCCATCCTCACGAGGACTGTCATGAGCCTCTGGCTTCCCTAGACAGCTGCACAGAGAGCTGCAAAAGCCCAAAGAATAGGAGATGCTGGATCAGGAGAGAGTTTGACATGCCGCTTAGAATGGAGATAAGGCAGGCATAGAGGCACCCTGCCCTTCTCTCTCTCTCTCTCCCACACACCCCACACTTCTCTGCATCTCTGTCCTCAGAGGCTCAACTCAAGGACAGCCAGTACACAGGTACAGGAGCATGGAAGATGGTCTCATCAGCGGGCTACAGCAATGGTATACCAAAGAATGGACAGGAGACATCAACATGACATGCCAGATACTACTGTCCCCCTAGCTGGGAAGGTGGGCTCTTTATCTGGGCCTTATCTTGCACTACTAAGGAAAGTCTAGGCCACCGCCAGGATCCTGTGAAGTGACAAAGATCCTGAGCTCAGAGAACTCCCCTTTGAGTTCCCAAAGCCCTGAAGTATCCTTGATCCTGGATGGTGGCTTTAAAGGTGTGCATTTCTCAGGCAGATAAATGGGAAAGCCAGATTGTCTTTCCTTAGGGTCACATCACAACTTGTTTGTCCCTGATGGCCCTCCAGACTTTCAGCAAACCCAGCTCATTCATTCACTGAGACAGGGTCTCACTGGCTGACCTAGAACTCACTATGTAGACCAGTACGACCTGGAACTCACAGAACTCTGCCTACCTCTACCTTCCAAGCTAGGATCAAAGGTGTGAGCCACCATATCTGGGTCAACTCAGTTTTAATATATCCCTCGACAGAAGCACCAAGGGGTTCTGGGGGCCCTGGCCTATTGCCCTTCCCCTATCATTAGGGGACTGGAGCGGAGAGCAGAGCCCAGATGTCTGCCTGAGTCCTTCTCCTCTGGAGCAGGCCATGTAGAAGGTTTTTTGCTTTGTTTGTTTGTTGGCTTATTGGTTTGGTTTGGTTTTTGCATCCTATTCTGATCCACTCCTACCTGGTACGACCAGATCATGGGAATGCAGGCTGGAGAAAGAGTTTAGGGGAGAGAAAATGCTGGAGTTACAGGAGAGGTTCTGGGAAGCTGAGGTTCTTGTGTGGGAGGGAACAGAAGTTTCTCTTCTTAATGCTTCACCTCCCTTCCCAGCACCACCATGGCTTGGGAAACAGGGCTCAGTATGTGGCTCAGATGCATCCCCTGCATTACCATTCTCTCTGGGAGGGAACGTCTTGCTAGTCGAATTTCTTCTTCAGGCCTGACACTGAACTCCCAGCTCTGCCATGATTATTGATAGTGACATATAATTGCTGTCCCAAGCTGGGGCAGGGAGCTTTATGTCTCCAATAAGCTCCATTAACTCCGACTGTCATTCTCTGATAGTGTTCCGTAAACAGCTTCAAGACAAACCTCCGGGGCTGGAGAGATGGCTCAGAGGTTAAGAGCATTGCCTGCTCTTCCAAAGGTCCTGAGTTCAATTCCCAGCAACCACATGGTGGCTCACAACCATCTGTAATGGGGTCTGGTGCCCTCTTCTGGCCTGCAGGCATACAAACAGACAGAATATTGTATACATAATTAATAAATAAATATTTTAAAAAAAAAAGACAAACCTCCTAGTCTCCTCCACAATCCTGGCCAGGTTAATAAACATCTTTAAGCCTCAGTTTCCTCATCTCCAAAATATAAAGTGTGATCTACAGCTTGGTGGTGGTGGCCCACACCTTTAATCCCAGCACTTGGGAGGCAAAGGCAGGTGGATGTCTGTGAGTTCGAGGCCAACCTGGTCTACAGTGTGAGTTCCAGGACAGCAAGAGCTGGTACACAGAGGGGTGGATCCCAAAAAACAAAACAAAACAAAACAAAAAAACCCCGAATGTGATTTACAGCTCTGAATTGCTATGAAATCTGAAGGGAATATATCTGTAAGGTCCTTAGCACAGTGCCTGGCATACAATTGGTACTTAATACAAAATTTGCTATCTGATTTCTGTCAAAAGAATTGTAGTGGGGAAAAGGTGGAAAAGCACAACCATTGAACCCCATCAGCCCTGGCTCCTGCCTTGCTTTTCTCTTCTCAAGTTTTCATAACAAATTAACTCAGACTTTGTTCCTCAGGTCTTGAGATCCTCCCCAAATAGTGGGATTTGGATGGGTTAGGGAAAACTAGCTGCCCTCTTAAGAACCAGGGAAATGATCTAGGAAGGTAAGGAATGAATCTCTTTTAGGCAAATGTCTGGTTCTCTGATTCAGGGGCATCCCCAGGTTTCTATCCCGGGTTTGCATCACTGGGCCAACAGGTTTTTACCCTGGACAATGGTTCTCTGGTGAGAAAGGAGGGGGATGGGAAGGCACCTAACTGAAGCCTGACCTATTTTCAGTAGGGACCCACCCTCAGTCAGTCAGTCAGTCTGCCCAGGATTTAGGCCACTCAAGGTTTGCACAGGGTGTGTTGCCCTGTTACCCAGAACAGCCTACTCTGAAGGAGGATAGATCTCGGATCAAACACCCACCCACTCGTGGACTCACTGCACACGTCCACACGTGAAGGTGCTGTTTAGATTCATACTCATAGCTCCGCCCCCCCCAAAAAACATGCCAAGGAGTTCTGACCAGAGCCATCATCTATGTGCTAGGAACTGAACCCAGGGCCTCCGCAAGAGCAGCTAGTGTTCTTAACTGCTGGGTCATCTCTCCAGCCCCATTTTTCTATTTCTGATGTCGTCCCCAGTTCAAAGAGTCCTGGGAAAACGAAAGACATAATTGAAAACACAAACACAGAGACGCCAACAAAGCCTCCAAAGCATAAAGTCACTCCTCGGACTCCCAGACTTCAAAGAAGCCAAGTGGAAATGTGTACAATATGGATCCAGGGCTGTACTTTATTGAGTATTGTTCACTGAACCTGGCCTCCAGGGAGCCAAAATTGGCTCTGTATGTACTTGTGCATGTGTCCGTGTGCTGTGTGTCTTAAGCTAAAATGTCTGACTGGTTGGAGGGTGAAGGATGTTATGGCTGTTTTTGTTTTGGTAGGGTTTTTGATTGATTGATTGATTGACTGATACAGGTCTTCTACTGTCGTCAAGGATCAGTAGCCCAGGCTCACTTTGAACTCATAGTAATCCTCCTTTCTTAGCTTCTAGACTACTTGGATTATAGGATTGGTCAGTCACCATGTTGGCTATAAGTAGATTGTACTGAACTATACCTGGTGTCTTTTTTTTAAACTTAATTTTTATTTTATGTGATGGGCATTTTACCTGCATGTATGTGTGTGCCTGGTACTCGTGGAGGCCAGACGAGTATGTCAGATTCTCTGTTGCTGGAATTACAGGTGGAATTACATGCAAGCTGCTATGTTGGGTGTTGGGAATTGAACCCTTGTCCTTTGCAAGAGCAGCAATCATTCTTAGCCCCACATCATCTCTCTCTAGCCCCTACACCTGTTGTCTTACACCAAGGTTTAGGTCAAAGAGAGGCCATCTATCTACTCTAGTTCCCCCTAGGTGAGATAACACATCCCTTTGGTGGCCCTGGTTCCTTGGTTCCTCTGCTCTTCTTCCAGAAGTCCCTGATAAAAGAGCACAGTTTACATATCAGAATTTTCTAGAACCAAGAAAAAGCCCTACCTTTCACTTTATTCCCTTAAATAAATCCAACAAAAAAAGATAGAGAGTGGGAAGTGGGTTCATATTCTCATACCCACTGCAAGGACATTCAGAGTCACTTCTTTGACTTGGGTGTATTAGTAACATTTGCAAACCCAGCCCGTGGGTAGCAGAAGCACGAAGATTAAAACTGCAAGACCATCCTATAGAACTAGACCCTGTCTCAAAAAAAAAAAAAAAAAAAAAAGGCAGAGCCCTAGGTAAGGTGCAGAGGAAACAGGGGTCAGAGTTACCTCTCTCCTTTCTTTCCTCACAGCCTCGGCCTTCATACCTCACACAGACAGCAAAACAACCTTGCTTCTTGCTGACTGCATTTCAGCTCTGGTTCCCTCTGCCTTCTCAAAGGCTGCAAACTCTGGGAGAGAGTCTTGACCTCTGGCCCTTCCTTCTTCTGGAAACATGCTCAGCTAGAGGATGTGGGCTGGACCACCAGTGCTATAAACAAAGCAGAAGCCTTGGGAGCCCCCAGAGCAGTTAAGGGGAGCGCTCTGTGTAGGAGGGAATGCGATTTTGGATTTTGAGCAGCTCTGACAGATACCTAGGTGGGGTCCCCTGGCACTGACCCAGTCAGGAAGGTCACAAATAATAGGCAGCCGGGGACAGACCAGCTCACCTTCCAACTGTCCTTCCATACACAGTGGGAGGAGAAAGGGAGTGGAGGCTGAGTTCAAAACCAAGTTTTCCTGGAAAGCCTCTTTCCTTGTTTGTCCTAGCTCCTCCCAGTTCCTCCCATGATGCTCTGCAGCAGCTTCCTAGCTCTGGACCCAAGGGGCAGGGCGGGCCAGAGAAAAGCCTGCTTCCCATCTGTCCCACTCTTGTTAGATGTGTGGGCGGGAACAGAGTTGAAACTTGCTGCCCAGTCAACATCATTGCCCTTAACTCCCGGCTTACTTTTCCCTTGGTGCCCTCACTCCAGCTTTGAGGTGGTGGTGGGGTGTCTCATATTGTTTAAGTCTCAAACCCCTAGACTCAAGTGGTCCTCCTGGTTCCGTTTCCCAAGCAGCGCAGGGCAAACCGCGGTGCCTGCCTGTGTGGTTTTCTCTGCTTCCTAGGTGGCTGCCCTGCTTCCCAGGATCCCATTCTTTCTTTCTCCGGAGCTGCCGAAAAGCAAGTGAAGAAAGGCTTTGGCTAAAAAAGAAAGCCGTCCCCAGAAGCACTGCGATTAAGGAGGACTCGGAAAGAGGAGCAGGTGGCTCAGCGCACTTGGCTGCTTATGGGTGCTTCCATCTCTCTGTACCGCCCAAACCCTAGAACATACCTCTTCTCCAGACCCGAGTTTTATTCCTGACACAACTGCTGCTCTCAAAGAGAGATGCTAATTGCTCCTAAGCCCGTTCAGTGTTTCTTCTGCTCACTTATCCATGACCTCTGTGGTATTCATAAGAAACAAGCAGTGGTCGGGCGGTGGCGGTGCACGCCTTTAATCCCAGCACTCCAGAGGCAGCGACAGGTGGATCTCTGTGAGTGTGAGGCCAGCCTGGTCTACAGAGTGAGTTGGATCCAAGACAGCCAGGGCAGTTACACAGAGAAACTCAGGTCTCAGAAAACCAAACAAAAACAAACAGTGGATGCTCAACCTTAGGTCAGTCAGTTCTTTTCTTCTTCAGTAAGGGGAGGGAAGAATTTTTCCCCTCCCTAAATAGGATCCTGCCATGTAGCTCTGACCAGCCTCAAATTCACAGCAGTCCTCCTGCCTCAGCCTCTCAAGTATGGTGATGACAGGCATGAGCCACCACACCCTCCCAATGGGGCGTCGGGGTGGTAAATGATCCACACGTCCTGTCTGGTAACTGGGAACTCCTTCTGCTCCCAAGAAGCACTGCAGGGAACAGACCCCTCCACGTTAAAGCGCTTTCACTATGAAGTTTCCCTCTGTTGTCCTTTGTATTTCCCAGATAAAGGGAAATGACTCACCCCAGAGTCAGTTGAGTGGGCAGTGTGGTGTCATATAAGCAAACAGGGAGTCCCTAGGGATAGCCCCACTCTGTCATTCCTTTCCCGCGGGTGTTCTTCCTTGGACGGGGGGGGGGGGATCGGTGTAAGGGAAAGGGAAACACATTATCTATCCCGTCTTGTCACCATAGCAAAAAGCAGCTTAAATTCTTGACTCCAGGGAAATCTTCTCCAGCTTGTTTACCGTGTCTCGTCACCACCATCCCCCCCATCCCCGTCACCAGTAACCTCAGGGAGAGGCCAATTCTGCAATCACGTGAAGTTCTCACGTTTGCTTAGGTTTGCAAAAAGGGCCTTTCAGCTTTGATCTCCCATGGAGCAGTAAGGCTTGCCAGGCCCTCCCCAGGAATTCACATGCCCTTGCCATACAAGGCTTTCCAAACACGCCACCCTGACTCTTCAGAAAACTCCACCTCAGTCCACTTTCAGCTCCTCCCCGCTGCCAGCCAGCACTTTTGCTTAGCAGAAAAGGGGGACTATACGCACTCCGCCTACTTTATCAGTAGACTACAAGTCCCGACAACCTTGGCGGTGCGCAGACGCATAAAGCTCAACGTGCCGGCTGCTGGAAAAGTGTGTCACTGGGGCACGAGGCGCTCCCTGGAATCACATGGTACCTGCTCCAGTGCCGCGTGCGGCCCGGGAACCCTGGGCTGCTGGCGCCTGCGCAGAGCTCTCTGTCCCAGGGAAAGGCTCGGGCAAAAGGCGGTTGAGATTGGCAGAGTGAAATATTACTGCTGAGGGAACGTAGCAGGGCACACGTCTCTCTTTGCGTCTGGGTGCCTCGTTTCTCCATCACCTACTTACTTCCTGGTTGCAGCTTCTCTCCCTTTGGGACTTTTGCACCCGGAGCTCCAGATTCGCTACCCTGCATCGTTGCAGAGCCTTCAGGAGTGGCATCCGGTGCACTGCAGAGACGCGACCCTTCTTGCTACCTTATAGCCAGATCTGCTGCAGACTGATTATTGCTCACACACATTCTCTCTGCTCTTCCCATGCAAATCAGACCTCGGTTGCCTCAGCGTCCTACCCTTCTGCAGGGCTGCAGTCCGGCCACCCCCAAACCTTACTGCTCGGTGCCTGGAATCCTGATTTCGAGCCGCGGGGTCCACTTGTCTCCCTCAGCCGTTGCCCAGGGGGCGAGAGAAACCACCGTAACCTCCAGTTTGTGTCAAGGTCCAGTTTGAATGACCGCTCTCAGCCGGTGAAGACATGACGACTCTGGACTCCAACAACAACACAGGTACTGAGATTCTTATCCTCATCCTTGCTCTGTCACTGTCTCCATTTCCATCCACGGCTTATAAGAGGAACTTTGTAAGGGACTGGGGATTCCCTCTGACCGGCGTTTGCTACTGTGCTGAGAGCCACTACGTAGGGTTTCCAGAGCGGGTTACTCTGGCTAGGAATGCACCTAAAGCATATCCTCACCACTACCCCTCTGAATTCCCCTGAGCCCGAGGAACTTGAATATTGGGCAGATGAAATGGAGGGTAGATACTAGTGGCGAGTGGAAGAGTTTAGGGAGACCGAGCACTTTGAAGCAGTGTCTGGAAACGTCCCCATCTGTCCGCCGCTTTGATCTGTAGTATGCCTGTCGCTTTTCTCTTTCCTCCAGTTCTAGCCTACTTCCAGGGAGTCTGGGAAGCTGTGGGACTATAGGATCTGAAGGAATGGGTCAGATCTTGGAGGGGAATCCTGAGTGGCAGTAGGGAGCTCCACTTAAGGAGTCGGGTGCTTGGGGCTCATCTCCAGGCAGGGCACCCACAGCGCCTGAGCCCGGGGAGGGCTCACATGGCTGCAGAACCCGACCCACGTGCTGCATTTGTTTTCATTCAGTAGAAGCCGTGGCCACCATCCCATTGGTCATTGCTTCCCGGCCTCGTTACATAATGAGCTCCGCCCCTCAAGTTGCCTGAGCAACGCGTGTTCCTTTCCCTCCTCCTTTCAGTTGTCCCGGCCCAGCTTGGTTTTAGGGCCCAGCCTTCGACCCAGGACGCCGCCGGTGGGGCGGGGCGAGGGCGGGTTTCTGCTTGCGACAGAAGGGAAGAGGAGAAGGCGGTGCTTCGAGTTCCGGGGTTCCTCGTTGGGGAGCCACGTGCGACGGGCACACGTGGAGCGGGGACGTGAGGCCAGCTGAGGGCCAGGCTCCCGCCCCGCCCTTCTCCACCTAGATCTGGGTGAAGCTGGGCTGACTCACCGCCCCCGCCTGCCTTCTTTTCCTCTCCGACTGCCTGGCCGTCTTTACCCTCCATGACCGAGACTTGAGTAAGATGGGGCCACCCCTGTGACTTGTTCTGGCCTCAAGTTTGTGCGTCCCAGGGAGACCTCACACTGGATCATCCTTATTCCCCTCTATTCTAATAGCACGAACATCATCTAAAAACACTGAACTGCTCTTAGACCCAGTTTTTCCATGTTCGTTCTCAAAGTCATACTGTTCCTCAAGTATCTCTTTGCCTGCCACGAATGTCTTCTCTGCCAAAACGTGAACATCTTAGAATCAAAGCAGAAAACCGTACTTCTTTTCATCGTGCTGTTTTTTCCGTCACGGAAAAGAAAACACTACAAGAGGAAGTGCTGATTTCCTCTAGGTTGGAAAGCAGACTGGTAGTGATACACATCTAGATTTAGAACTAGGGTCTTTTGAGCAGTGCCCCTCTCTTCAAAGTTGGAAGACTTTTTGAGTGACTTTCTCATGCCCTCTTTCAGAATAGATAAACTAGGTCAAGTTCATCTAGGTCCACATAAACATCCCCAGCCGTGAAACCATACCCGCTTAGCCACTCTGCAACTATTTTACGGGCAGCTGGGTTCACCCTGGACCAACCTTGAGCTATTTTAAGGCTGCCCTGCCTAGTTTAGTGTGTGTCAGTGGGTGAGCAAGACATGTGCTTCTGTAGACACGGTGGCATGGCATGTGTCAGCACACACACGTGTCTGGGAATCCTCCCTTTTCCCACTCCACCCATGCCAGGCCAAGCAAAGTGTTTGGCAGAGGTGTGGCAGGCAAGTCATCCTCCTCTTTGGCAAATACCACAGGGGCAGAACCACGTTGTTGGAGATGCAACCAGAGGGACAGAGTCCCTGAGTGGCCATAGAGCCAAAGTCATCACCTGGCTGAGACCCGAGAGGGGGAATGCCTAAATACCCAGGCTGGACAATTTATACCTTCCTCCCATCTCCTGCAGCTCTTATCTCTATGTCTTTCTTGGACTCAGAGTCATTGTGACTCATCCCTTGAAGGCCAGGGGAGCCAGGCTGAACAGAGTCCTTCCCTGCGGTTCTCCGTGAGACTATGTCTTTGGGTTTAAAAGGATAAATGACTGCCTTGTCTTTGTATGACCTCTATTCTCTTAACTCTCGGCTAGCTACCCTTCATGGTCCATCACTGGGTAGCTCTTGGTGTAGAATTGGCAGCTGGTTTATTTGTGAATGGCTGTCAGCTGCCCTTCCCATCCCCAAGTCTGCCCCTTATAACTAAGTTACTAGCTGCAGTTGTTCTTCCCCCAGGAAAATATCTAGGGCAGGGGTTCCCATGTCTGAGATGCCCAGTGGGGTTATGCCTCACACCCTAAACAGAAGTTGAATGTATTGTGCAAATAAATGGACCTGGGTGTTCCTTGTGATGAGGTTGGCTATCATACGTAGCATGTGATGGAGAGTTTCTTAGAGTTTTTAGGTTGACCATGTCATGGCTAGTGTGTTTGAGAGAATTGCTTATTACTTAAAGGCTAGGTGTTCTATACCCATAATTCCTAAGACGAACAGTATTTTGGTGATCAGGTGGTGCTGTGAACCCCAGACATGATGGCTGATACCCTCCTCTTGGATTCTCTTATTAGGTGGTGTTATCACCTACATTGGCTCCAGTGGCTCCTCTCCCAGCCGGACCAGCCCGGAGTCCCTCTACAGTGACAGCTCCAATGGCAGCTTCCAGTCCCTGACTCAAGGTTGCCCCACATACTTCCCACCGTCACCCACTGGCTCCCTCACCCAGGACCCCACCCGCTCTTTTGGAAGTGTACCACCCAGCCTCAGTGATGATAGCTCTCCTTCAGCCTCCTCCTCCTCCTTCTATCATGGGAGCCCCCCAGGAAGTCTACAGGTGGCCATGGAAGACAGCAACCGAGTGTCTCCCAGCAAGGGCACCAGCAACATTACTAGTGAGTAAACACCCAGCTGATTTAAGGGAACGGAAGTGACCCAGGATTCAGTTGATAGTTGGTTTCCATCTGCCAGTTACCCTCAGGTTCTACATCCTGACCTTTGGGATGCTGTTAGAGTTGCCCGAGCTTCCGTCCGGTCCGGTCCGGTCCGGTCTGGTCACCTGAGTGCTCCTAGACTTGGGAGCCCCTCCTTAGCCCCTCCGTCCTAGAATCTTCAGCCTGGAAAGCCTCCACATCTCAGGCCACTGAAGCCTCTCTGCTTACACTCCGCCCGTCTCTTCCCACAGAGCTGAACGGCATGGTGCTGCTGTGTAAAGTGTGTGGGGACGTGGCCTCAGGCTTCCACTATGGTGTGCATGCCTGCGAGGGCTGCAAGGTGAGGCGGGTCGAGCTTGAGGCCCCAGCAGGTGATGCCCCCCCCCGTGAGGCAAGGCTCAGTTTAGATGAAGATGTTCACTAGTCGCCCCTGCTTTCCAGGGCTTTTTCCGCCGGAGCATCCAACAGAATATCCAGTACAAACGGTGTCTGAAAAACGAGAACTGCTCCATTGTCCGTATCAATCGCAACCGCTGCCAGCAGTGTCGCTTCAAGAAGTGTCTCTCCGTTGGCATGTCCAGAGATGGTAAGGCAGCATGCCCATGTCTCCTCGCCCCATTTCCTTCCACCCAGTTTATGTCATTTGCATGGAGGCTGCCCATGTGTTAACATCTTGGGCAGACACACTTGTCTCCCATTCATCCCCCCCACCGCCCTGTCATCTACTATCATATCCTTTGAGTGGGCGTGGCCTTGCTGGTTTCAGCTCTGAAGTGGAAACCCCAGCATTCAGGGTCTTGCCCTTTCAGGAGGAAGGAAGGAAGGGAGGGAGAGGCATGTGAGTCTGTGAGAACTTCCTGACACTGCTCTCATCCTGTTGCAGCTGTACGTTTTGGGCGCATCCCCAAGAGAGAGAAGCAACGGATGCTCGCTGAGATGCAGAGCGCCATGAACTTGGCCAACAACCAACTGAGCAGCCTGTGCCCTCTGGAGACCTCGCCTACCCCGCACCCCACCTCAGGCTCCGTAGGCCCCTCGCCACCTTCTGCGCCAGCCCCGACACCTTTGGTGGGCTTCTCTCAGTTCCCACAGCAGCTGACACCACCCAGATCCCCCAGCCCTGAGCCCACCGTGGAGGATGTGATATCCCAGGTGGCTCGGGCCCATCGAGAAATCTTCACCTACGCCCATGACAAGTTAGGCACCTCACCTGGCAATTTCAATGCCAATCATGCATCAAGTAGCCCTTCAGCTACTACCCCACACCGCTGGGAGAGTCAGGGATGCCCGCCTACCCCTAATGACAACAACATTTTGGCGGCTCAGCGTCATAACGAAGCACTGAATGGTCTGTGCCAGAGCCCCTCCTCCTACCCTCCTACCTGGCCCTCTGGCTCTGCCCACCACAGTTGCCACCAGCCCAACAGCAACGGGCATCGTCTCTGCCCCACCCACGTATATTCGGCCTCAGAAGGCGAGGCACCTGCCAACAGTCTACGGCAAGGCAACACCAAGAACGTTCTGCTGGTGAGGGCACGGAGCCAGTGTGGGGAGAGGGAGGGGGCCTGGAAGGTTGGACCCAGCATAAGGCAGCTAGCGTTCCCGGAGCCTGACAGTGGGGATATCCTCTGCCCAGGAAATGCTATTCTACCCTGAAGCCTGGGTTCTGCCTGGGAACCTTTAACCACCAGTTGGCAACTGAATGCTATCTTAGGTGAGAGACCCATTCTCAGGGACCATAGCTCTTAGCCCAGGCAGAACCTGGAAAGCAGTCGCGCTGGGGGAGCCCAGGTGAGCCTGTCTGGCTGATATGCCTCCCCTTACTCCATCTTCCCCCTAGGCATGTCCCATGAACATGTATCCCCATGGACGCAGTGGCCGGACCGTGCAAGAGATTTGGGAAGACTTCTCAATGAGTTTCACGCCTGCTGTGCGGGAGGTGGTAGAGTTTGCCAAGCACATCCCCGGCTTCCGTGACCTTTCTCAGCATGACCAGGTGACCCTACTGAAGGCTGGCACCTTTGAGGTGAGCGATAGTTGATGTTCCCTGCTCTTGACTATGGGAAGGACCCAGTTAGAATAGCTTGGTGACTAGGGTGTAAAGGGGTTCACAGAGACTTTGGAACTGTGTTATCTCTCTGACGGAAGAGGTGGAATTAACTCCTGCTACCACAACCGGCTATGTGGAACTTCTATCCTCTAAGCTGGTGTCTACTCAAAACTCATGGCATCCGAGTAACCCGCAGGACACACTGTTGCCCACTTCTCAACAGGAGGAGATGGATGGGCTTTGGTTAAATGCACACTCCAGAACTGGTGGGCACTTCCACCTGGGCTCCCCCGCCCCCCACAATTGACCATTCAGAGGCCTCCCCATTACTGGCAATCTAAGGCCACACACTTGAAGTTTTTGGGCAAACTGTAGGGGTCATTTGGCAAATGCTCCTCCCACCTCACTTTAGGTGTTGATGGTGCGTTTTGCGTCATTGTTCAACGTGAAGGACCAGACAGTGATGTTCCTGAGCCGCACAACCTACAGTCTGCAGGAGCTCGGTGCCATGGGCATGGGCGACCTGCTCAATGCCATGTTTGACTTCAGTGAGAAGCTCAACTCCCTGGCGCTTACTGAGGAGGAGCTGGGCCTTTTCACCGCTGTGGTGCTTGTCTCTGCAGGTAGGCCAAGCTCTCGCCTGACCCCGGAGGAGGCACACGCAGTTCAATTCAACATACCTTTTATGGAGTACCTACTCTATGCCAGGCCCTGCACTGGGCACTGGGGTACAGACATGATTCAGACACAGTCTAGCTTGGGAAACAGACTCATGCCCGACTAATTATAAAACAGTGAGATAAGTGTCACAGTAGAAGCATGAACCAAGGAAGCACAGACAACTATTTCTGCCTGGGAGAGCTGGGGAAGGAGGTGACACTTGAGAAGGGCCTCAAAGGGACAAGATATTGCAAGGCATAGAGGGGGAAGGGCATCCCAGGCAGGGGAAACTACAGAGCAAATAGCAAGGGAACTTGGCCATGTGTGGCTTGCTCAGGGTAGGAGGGTGGTCTTGAGGGGTTGGAGCTGGCCAGCCTGTGGCCTTGCTCCCAGCATTTGGGCATGCCCTGCTCTGGGGCAGAGGCCTGGGAGGAGGAGTAGCGCCCTCCTTTTCCTCCCCCATCACCCTCCAAGGGGCCTTAGGGAGAGGCTGCCTTGCCTGCCAGGTCCTCGCAGACCTCCGGGTCCTCGTCAGAGGAGGAGGAGGAGCTCAGGGAGCCTGCCTCACTGCTGTCGTCTTCCCCACAGACCGCTCGGGAATGGAGAATTCCGCTTCGGTGGAGCAGCTCCAGGAGACGCTGCTGCGGGCTCTTCGGGCTCTGGTGCTGAAGAACCGGCCCTCGGAGACTTCCCGCTTCACCAAGCTGCTGCTCAAGCTGCCGGACCTGCGGACCCTGAACAACATGCATTCCGAGAAGCTGCTGTCCTTCCGGGTGGACGCCCAGTGACCCGCCCGGCCGGCCTTCTGCCGCTGCCCCCTTGTACAGAATCGAACTCTGCACTTCTCTCTCCTTTACGAGACGAAAAGGAAAAGCAAACCAGAATCTTATTTATATTGTTATAAAATATTCCAAGATGAGCCTCTGGCCCCCTGAGCCTTCTTGTAAATAACCCTTCCCCCACCCCCATCACCATGCTCCCCATCCTCCCCTATTTAAACCACTCTTGCTCCTCCACCCTCCTCTGGCCCCCTGATCTGTTCTGTTCCTGTCTCAAATCCAATAGTTCACAGCTGAGTTGGCTTCTGTGATGTGTGCTCGTTTTGGGGGGTGGGGGTGGAGGGGACTACTGCCAAGGCTGGGGGGGGCACCTCTCCATCTGGTCAGCTTGTGGGGTGGGTACTCTGCCAGCAGATGGGAGAATATGGGGAAACAGCACGCAAGTCTAAGGGGGGGGTGCCCAAGGGGGTTATTTTCATCATATATTTATTACATAAATATATAGTAAAATAGACGAGCAACAATTACCATAAAAATATCTTTCTTTAAAATCCTGACCCAAAACACAATGGGGTGAAAAATCGCACATAACAGACATACTGATTGTCAACTGTGGGGCAGGAGTAGGAGCCCCTCAAGTCACCCCTACCGGTCCCACCCCTCTCTGGGGAAGGGACCTATCTCCTTCCCTGTTTTCTAGGCATAAACCCCCTCCCCCCACCCCAGCACCAGCTTCTCATACATTCAGTAGCGCCTCTGGGTAGTGTCCCCCTCCTCCACCCAGGAGTTCCTAGGGCAGGAAGTATGTTCCCCCTAGTGGACGGTGTCTATGTCACACGCCCTGCCCTGCCCTCTCCCAGCCCTGTAGACCCACCACCCAGGGAAGGGGTAGGGGCTCCTCCTCCCCCACCCTCCCCAAGTCTGAGCAGGGAGGAGGCTGGATGAGGTATGTGTGTTCTAAGTGATGGGAGGGGGGATACTGAGATGGAGAGGCAGTGGTAGGGGCAGGGTAGTGGTCATGGCTCTGGCACCCCCTTGTCCTGGCCTGGCCCCCCCAACCTTCTCCCAGCAACCCATCCTCCCATCAATACTGCACCTGCTGCCCCACCCGGCCTGCCCTAGTGCCCCGGGCCAACACTGGGGGAAGGCATGCTAAGCACCCATGCCAAGGCCATCCCCCCATTAGCACCAATGGCCCCCAGGAGAGGGCCCTGTCCCCTACTTCCACAGCAGGGACTGGGACAGCTGCCTCTCTAGAACAGGTGCGTGGCACTCCTGAGTCTCTCTGGCTCCTCCCCACAACGTGTAGTCACTCATACATTCACACACAGAAACACACACACACTCCACATCACTGAGGGGAAGGGGAAGGGCTGAGGGGAAGGGGCTCACAGCTCATATGATTTGGGGTAGGGGGGGGATTCCCAAGTGCCTGTAAGAGGCCATGCCCATGGCTGAGAATGGGAATGGAAAGGGAGGAGTGGAGCCAGGGGAAGGGAGACAGCAGGCAGGTCAGGAACTCCACTGGGCCCCCAGGTATGGGGGGGAGGGTATGAGAGGGTTTACCCATGGGACTGGAGGAATATGGAAATCAGTACCCCAGGAGAGAGAATGAGGATAGAGATAAAGATAGCACAGGTGGCCCAGGGGCCCCGAGGGGTGGGGCAGGCACATGCACAGGTGACAGGAGGTGCTCCTCCAGGCCCTCTGCCCAGTTGGAACACCTGAACAGTGGCAGAGGACACTGCCCTGGGGACAGCAAAGCATTGCCTTCCTCTGTGTGTGTGTGTGTGTGTGTGTGTGTGTGTGTGTGTGTGTGTGTGTGTAGGGGCTGTGGCAGGCTGAGGGTCAGAGTGGGGTGGCAGGTTCTCCACTGCTTAAGACATTTTTGCCCCAATAGTGCAAAGCGCAGGAAGCCCTGGCACCCCCTCCCCCGCCCCCTGCCCCAGTCATTCCCCATGGCTTCCGGGGGGCATCTATGTCCACCCATCCATCCCTGCCGACATGCAGCCCTGAGCCCAGGGCCACTGGTCTGCTCTGTTTCTCCCCCTCCTCCCTTCCCTCCCACTCATGGGAGGGCCACTTCCTCCCTCCCTCTCTCTGCAGAGGAGTGGGCTATAGCCAAAGGGAGGAGGAGGAGGAGGGCAGCTCACCCAAGTGCAGACCAACAGAGCACTCCTCACCAGACGGTGGGAGACAGCTCAAGCCAAAGTCCCTGAATTAGAAAAGAAGAGGGGAGAGGGTTCCCAGGGGCAGAGGGGTGGCTGGCCTGAAGAGCTTCAAAGAAATCTGGAGGAGTGCCAACTGCCTCCTCCCCTGGGCCCCCAAGTGCCACTGATAGAAACACTCCCGCTGCACGCCAACCTGCCCTATGTCTGGGTTAGTGCGTCAAATGGGAGTCAGTACGGAGGGCAAAGGGAGCCCAGAAAACAGACAGGAAACGGAGTCCCACGGGGGGCGGAGGTTCTGGGAGACACACATGTCCACTCCACCCCCCATGCAGCAGCATCTGGATTGTAGCTAATACTGCAGGATATGAGGAGGGAAGGAGCCTGGGCCACAGTTTTTCCTGTGTGTGGGTGCCAAGGTATAGCAGGAGGGGGACAGGAGGCCCCTGGGGCTGGGCACTTGAAAGGGGAGCTGTGTGGGCAACAGGGCAGGCTGGTGAGGGGCCAGCTGGCATCCAGCGTGAGAGGTAGATGGAACTCAGCGGGCACGAGTGGCAGAGAGCAGAGGAAGTACTGGGGTGCAGTGCCAAAGGGGCACAGGGGTGGGGGCAAGGCAGGGGGGGTGCCAGGACCCTGCTGTGTCACCTCACAGCTCCACAGCTCGAACCAGCAGCTTTGGAAGTCTGCTGGGGGCATTTCTCTCTGGGGGTCAGAAGGGCAGCTCTCAAAGTGCATGGGGGTGGGAAGGGGGGGTCCTTCCCCTTGGGCCAGCCTCAGCTAATAACTTAATATCATCTCTCTCTCTCTCTCTCTCTCTCTCTCTAACGCTCTCTTTTTTGTCTTTTTTTTTCTTTTCTTTTCTGTCTAGTTTTTCTTCATTTATATTCTCCCCTCGCTTGGTTTTCCAAAGTGCAGTTAGGGTGACGACCATTTTTAGCCTCCAGGGGAGGAGCCAAACCAAGCCAAGCTGTCCTTTGCACCTAGGACCCAGGTATTTGGGGAAGAAGAGACCTGTGGCCTGAAGGGAAATCTAGGCCAAGGAACTTGGCAGGGCTCTCCTGTGTGTATAGGGGTGAGTGAGGGCATCTGCCCCTATTCCTCATTCCTCCTGACCCTACAATCAGGATGGCTTGTCCCTCTCAGTTCTTCCTCCCTTCCCCTAATTCCTTAGAGGCTGGGGGGGGGTCCCAGAAATTCTAGGACTTAGGTCCCAGTCTCCCACACTGTTTTTCATAGCAAGTTCATTTGTTGCCCTGTCAGAGGGCTGGAGGTTCTGAGGGGGACTGGGCAGTGCAGGGGTGTATGGGAGCTGCAGCTATCCAAGGACGGGAGGAAGGAGAGAAGAGGTGGGGGGTTCTCCCTCAACCCCCAGCTCTGTCCCTTCTCTCCAGGCTCCTCCCCACCAGCTCCGCACACCCTCTGGCCGCCTGAGGCTTTAGACTTCCTGATCCTCAAAGACCTCGAGGAAGAGTGGGGGAAAGAGTTCGGTGGGGCACTCGACTTTCATGTGGAGGAAGCGGCTGGCGTGGCAGGCCCCGATCATGCGGAGGTCAGTCACCTTCATCAGCAGCTTGGGCCAGAAGTGTGGAATGTTGTGTTTGCGGTGGTTGACGTAGTGCTCAAAGGCCAGCAGGTACGCCTCCTGACTCTTCTCAATCTTGTCCACACACAGCAGGCCGGAGCGGTCTGCAGGGAGGGAAGACATGAGTGCTGGGGGTTTGGGAAAAACACGGGTGAGAACATTCGGGAGGGCATGGAGGGACACTGAGGCAGGAAGTCTGGGAGAGATCGGGGGAAGAAAATAGCACTGGGCAGGAGTGGCACACGCCTTTAATCCCAGCACTTGGGAGGCAGAAGCAGGTGGATCTCTGAGTTAGAGGCCAGCCTGGTCTACAGAAGGAGTTCCAGGACAGCCAGAACTACAAAACCCTGCCTCAGAAAGAAAAAAAAATAAATAAATTAAAAAATAAGGGGCTGGAGAGATGGCTCAGTGGTTAAGAGCCCTGGCTGTTCTTCCAAAGGACCCGGGTTCAATTCCCAGCACCCAAACGGCAGCTCACAACTGTCTGTAACTCCAAGATCTGATAGCCTCACATAGACATACACATGTGTGAAAAACACCAGTGCATATAAAATAAAAATAAATTATATATAAAAAAAAGCACTGAGGGACATGGGTCCATGAGCAGCCACCTAGCAGAAAGAGGTGACTGGGGCTCAAGGAGGGGCACTGAGAACCTGGGTATGAAGCGATCCATAAGGAAGACAGAGAAACAGAGATGGCATGGGAAGAGAGGAAAGCTGGAGACAGAGGAGGAACAGGCGCAGAGAGTAGGTTGGAGGGCAAAGGCAATAAATAGTCTGAAGACCAAACATAGGAGCAAAAAAAAAATTAATATAAATAACAAAAAAAATAATTAAATAAAATAAATAACAGCATGGACTAGGGGGCAGAGGATGGATTGGGTTACAGAGAAGGACCAGGAGTATAGGGATAAGAGCGCCTACGCGAGATTAACGAAGGGGGCAAACAAGAAGCCTAGGGTGGAGATAAACTCTACAGCCCCTGAGAATTTCTGGGACCTCCCAGCCATGGCAAGATACCTGTTGACATTAGCAGCACAGCCTGCAGCAGAGCCACTTCCGTGTCATCCAGGTTAAAGGCAGAGAGTGACTTGCCCAGTTCAAAGATGGCGTCAGAGACTACACCCAGGCCGCCATTCTTGAGCTGCTCCCGCTTAACCGCCATCTCCCCACTCAGCGTCAGGGTGTCGCTCTCAGGGTCATAGCGGACAGCTGCCCGCAGGGACATGATCTCCATGCAGCACCCCTTCAGGAGGATGATCTGGTCTTCGCAAGGCAGCTGTGGAACACAGCAGGACCACAGACAGCTCAGTACAGCCTCCCCATGCTCCACAATCCCCCTACCTCTTTGCTGGGCCACACCCACCTATGCACTACCGCACTTAAGCCTCACAGTTATTCATTCCTAAGAGTGAGGTCCCGTCATTCTCCCAGTCCTCTTCAAGAAACTGAAGTACAGGGCACCTAGGTGACTTGGCCAAGGTCCCACAGCTACTACAGCAGCCTATTTCCAGTCAGTGCTACGCAGAATGAAGCGCTGAGTCATGCTGGCTGGAGGTAAAATGGTCACTCTAGGAGTGTGTGTGTGTGTGTGTGTGTGTGTGTGTGTGTGTAGGCAAGCACATACACTCACGTGCTAAATAGCTGTTGGTCTACAGGAATCACTCCCTCAGTCCAGAGACCATCAGAGGACTCCCCAGTGAGACTGTGTGACCTGGGAGTGACTCTAGGTTCCCTCTAGCAAGTCCCTCCTTCCCTTTGCTACTCACCTCGGAGAACATGGGCAGTTTTTTGGCAAAGTCCACCACACGGGTGATGGCCGGGGTGATGATCTTGGTAAACTCGCTGAAGGCCTCTAGGTCTACCTTGTCTCCATCCGGCATAGAGACAATGGGTGACTGGCCAATGTCATCCGGCTAGAGGGAGAGAGGAGGGTCAGCTGGGGCTGCAGACCCCTGGCAACCTCTCACTGAGACTCCCTGTCCACCAGGGGGAGCTCCAAGGCAGCTTGGGGGGAAAAGTCCCAGCCCTGACTGTGTTCCTGCCTCAAGGTTTCAACTTTGGGGGAAGAAGACAGCCCAGAATGAGCATTTCAGATTTGCCAATACTAATAATAGTGAGAATATTAGTTAATAAATTGTAATAAAAACACAGTCATAATGGCTGACAACATGACACCAGGCTGTAGGCTGGCTACCTAGTCTACATAGTTCCTTTAAGTCCTCACCACAAATTTATATGGAAGACAGAGTCACCAGCACTTCACAGACAAAAGCCCAGCAGAGTTAACTAAGTAGTATGACCAGAGTCACACAACCGGTCCTTTACAAACACATATGCTTGGCTTTGGGGAAATTATCTCCGTGTATTTTAC
Organism: Ondatra zibethicus; assembly: GCA_004026605.1. Taxonomy (NCBI): domain Eukaryota; kingdom Metazoa; phylum Chordata; class Mammalia; order Rodentia; family Cricetidae; genus Ondatra; species Ondatra zibethicus. Next base: position 151,901 of record PVIU01000374.1, on the reverse strand, counting down.
ATTCCTTATCATACTGTATCGGGGAACCAGGCCCAGTAGTCCATCTCCTTCCAGTCTAACCATCCACTTGGCAGTCAGTTCGGTGAGGGTTCAACACAATGCCTAGAGCCCTGCAGGTACCCCAAAATACTGTTGTGTTGACTAAGTCCTCAGTCCCTGTGGGTTAGCTCTGCCTTGGAATTCAGAAGAAGAGAAAGCCTGGTTGTCATGGAGCACCCCATTGGATGGGACAGACAGGCTCCAGAAAGCAAAGGCATGTTACAGGTGCAGCAAACGCGAACTCCGGAACGGTACGGAGTGCCATGGAGTGCCAGCCGCCAGGAGAGGCAAGCCTCTGAGCTCTCACTGCGCATGCTTTCTTACCAAGAATTTTCGCCTCTGCTTCCAATGGCTACCCTGGGCATTGGTGCTGCGATGGGCCTCCGTCGCAACATGGATCAGATCCCACTCTTCAGGAGTGGGCTCTGGTCGCTGCTGCAGCGATCGGATCATCTCCTCCTTTCGCCTCCGCTCCCGGTTCTGCTCGATCAGCTTGCGTTTGGCCACCCGCTTCGAATCATCTAGAACCACTGTTGACAGACAAAAGGCACTTTGCATGGCAACCCCCCACGATGCTCAGAAATTGTTTGCCCTAGTACAAAGGTCAAGTGACTTCCCAAATCACTTAGCAATAGGGTGGCACAATACAAGCCATGCTTGATCACTGGGACCACGTCAACTCTAAGTAGGCTGGCCCAAGGAATACCATATCCTAGTTTGAGCTATGGTGTGAGGAGTCGCTGGCTGACCTTGCTACCCAACCCACAGTTGAGAAAATGGTCCCTCCTCATTTAGCTGTGCCTTCCTGGGCGTGCAGGAACCCTACTAGGTTGGGTGCTCAGAAATTCTTACCCAGCAGCTTCCTCTCTAAGGTCCTCAAAAGGTAAGAAGCATCAAGCCTACACAGGAATTCCATTTCCTTTGGGATGAGGGCACCAGATCCCAAATCTGAGATCAAGACTTTACAATCAGCCTGATCTGGACTTGCCACGCCCACCTCTTAAAGGCTATTGGCTGAAGGAGCTCCAACAGCACCTACGGACTGGCTATCACTCCGCTCTGAAGGTTCCCAGGAAGGGATCCACCACCCTTGCACTCAGCCCCACCACAGCTGCCTGACTCCACTGCCCCGCAGGTGCCTCTTACAGTCCATGGCCATGCCCACGGCGATGCACTTCTTAAAGCGGCACAGCTGGCACTGGTTCCGAGTGATCTTGTCGATGACACAGCAGCTGTCATACTTGCAGGAGTAGGTGGGATGGAGGTTCTTCTGGATTGTGCGGCGAAAAAAGCCCTAGGGTGGGGGCATATGGAGCAGGGTCTCACCGTTATGACGTCCTCTCCTGAGCCAACCACAGAGTTCACTGAGTAGGGGTGGGGCCAGGGAAGCAAGTGTCTCCTGGCACCCACTTTAGGGCTAGGATTGCTGGGTCCTACCAGGCCAAAGGATCTGAGAAATACAGGCCCTTACCCTCAGGCTGCAGAGGGATGCGGAATGTCTGCGGTGGCAGAACAATGAGTGTGGTAGGCAGCGGTAGGCCTGGGCTGGTGTTGGTGCTATGAGACCTTGGAAGGCTACTTTAAATAATTTTAAAATTTATATCATATATATTTTCAAGACAGAGTCTCCCGTACCCTAGGCTGGTCTCAAACTCACTACGGAGCCAAGTATGACCGTGAACTTCTGAGCTCTAGAGTGCTAGCATTACAGGCCTGTGCCACCACAGCTGGTGTGTGTGAAGTTAGGATGGAACCCAAGGCTTGTGCCTACTGAGCAAGCACTCAACCCGAAAAGCTACCCTGCCAGTCCTAGGAAGTCCAATTAATAGCTTGCCTAGTTTGTTTAATGACTCTAAAAGCGATGCTGACCCCAAAAGCAGTCTCATGTACAATATTTTGCCTATTGTTTGGGCAGATGGGATTTATAAAATAGGAAGATCAATATTCAAGAAAATGCACCGACTGAGAACATTAATAGCTTTTCATTTTTTTTTCAATTTGTTGCTTTAGTCTTTGTTTTAAATGAAAAACCTGAAGAATCAGGATGATGGCAACATAAAGTGCTGATTCCTGTTGACTCTTACCATGTGATGTGCACTTGGCATCTTTTCCTCTAGGTCCCTATCATGACCCTTCAGCACGGGTTCTCGCCTTTTCAGGTACACTGGGATCACCTGGGACACTTGTTAAAAGCAGATTTCTGGGCTCCACCACAATAACGTTTGGACTAAGTAGGGGGCATATGCAGCTTGGGAATCTATATTATAGCTAGTGCTGTAGGTGGCCCAGGAGTCACATACCCCTGTGTGTGTGTGCATGTGTGTGTGTGCATGTGTGTGTGTGCATGTGTGTGTGTGCATGTGTGTGTGTGCATGTATATCTGCATGTACATGCGGAGGCCAGAGGTCAACACCTAGAGTCCTCTTCAATCATTCTCCACCCTTTTGATCTCATTTTGCATGTGTTCTCCCTATAGAACTTACTGGCCAGCTAGACTGGCTAGCCAGCAGGCCCCAGAGATCTTCCCGTTTGCCTCACAGTTTTGGGTTGCAGAAAGACATGCTGCCACTCTTGGTTTTTGATGTGGAGCTGGGGAACTGAACTCACATCCTCATGCTCGGGCAGCAAACACTTTCCCCACAGGGCCATCCCGCCAAACCTCTATGATCTATATTTTGAAAGACAGTGATTCCTGTTTGTAGATTGCTTCTTTGGTAGACTGCAAGTAGCTTGAGGGTAGGGTACATACTGTATTCCTTATACTTTTTTTTTTCTTTTTGTTCTTTGACATGAAGTCTCACTGTGTAGTCCTGGCTGGAATTCATTACATAGATCAGGTTGGCTTCAGCTCATGGGCATCAGCTAGCCTGTGCCTCCAGGGCACTGGAGTTAAAGGCATGTGCTACTGTGCTACAAAAGACATGATCTGACTATGTAGCTGAGGCTAGCCCAGAACCCAATCTATATATATATATAGCGGGTAAATTCATAATCTCCATGCCTCAGTTTCCCAACTGCTGGAATTACAGGTGTACAATACCACAGTACCACTCTTGGATTCTTGCCCCTCATTCCTAGCACTCTGCAAGGATGGGAGGTGCCACACTAACTGCAGGATGAAGGTGCCACACTAACTGCAGGATGAAGGTGCCACACTAACTGCAGGATGAAGATGCCACACTAACTGCAGGATGAAGGTGCCACACTAACTGCAGGATGAAGATGCCACAATAACTGCAGGATGAAGATGCCACACTAACTGCAGGATGGGAGGTGCCACACTAACTGCAGGATGAAGATGCCACACTAACTGCAGGATGAAGGTGCCACACTAACTGCAGGAAGGTGCCACACTATTTTAGAGACTCTCACAGTCATAGCTCTTACCTCTCCCATACTGTTTTTTTTTTTCCTTCAGTTTTTCAAGACAGGGTTTCTCTGTATAACATTCCTGGCTGTCCTGGAACCAGCTCTGTAGAGCAGGCTGGTCTCGAACTCACTGAGATTCACCCGTCTCTGCCTCCCGAGTGCTGGGATTAAAGGCGTGTGCTACCATCACCCAGCATTTCTGCCATACTCCTTTTCATCCCTCTACAGTTATTTAAAGCAGTATCAGGTGAATTATCTCATTTAATTTGCTTATTAACTCTATGACAAAGGCAGCATAAGTATTCCAATTTTAAAAATAAAGAAACTGAGGTTTGAGAGGTTAGGCAAAGGCACATGAAAGGATTATGAATGAACAAATGAATGAATGAATGCATGAGAAGAGAAATGATATGACAGGTAGGCTCTAGGGTCCATGTTTACAGAGACTGTCATGGTATGACAGGTAGGCTTTAGGGTCCATGTTTACAGAGACTGACTGTCATGCCAGGTGTGGAGACTCACAGGGGCAATGGAGAAGGGACAGGAGATGGCTCGTCCATACCTTGCAGCCCTCACAAGTGATACAGCGGTAGTGATAACCGGTCGCCTTGTCCCCACACACGACACACTGCTCGTCTTTGTCCAGGTAACTAGGGATATACCCTGGGAAGGGGGAAAGGGTGGAGGCAGTGGGCATGGTGCGGAGCCTGGTGGAGGAACTCCTATACTGTACCCACCCAACTTTGCCTTTCTCATTTTTCTCCTAGGACAACTTCATTGAAGGAGTCTTTATCTCCAACCAGAAAGGAAAAGTCCTGGAGACACAGAGGGGGACTGAGGGGCGGGGACTGTCCATCTCTTTACCTTCAAATATACGGGATCTTCACTCTTCGGACTGCCAATTCAGTGGCCCTCCCACTCCTCCTTCCATGTATTCATTTATTCTTGAGCCTGGGTCTTATTATGTTGCCCAGGCTGGTTTTGAACCCCTGGGTTCAGGTTATCCTGCCATGTCAGTATCCCAAACAGCTGTAACTTCAGGTAGGTGCCATTGCACTTGGTCTGGCTAGGGCTTTTTTTTTTTTTATGTTACATCTAAGTGACAGAATAGTATAGGGAGTTGGGAGAAGAAACACCTCACTTTAGGAGAACAGATACCCTTAGGCTGGTGGAACCTTCAAGGAGGAGCTTATGGGAGGGTGAAAGGGTCCTTCCTGATCTAATTTCTCCTTAAAGGCCAAGATATGTTTTGAATCCCCATTCTCACCCCCATACAAACCCAACCCATGTTCTGGAGGCTGTTCCCTCTAGACATAGGGGGTCCAGCCCCTCAGCCTTGGAGGAGTCAAATGTGCTCTTCAGGGTGAGGGTAGGGAGAGGGACATGTATAGCCAGGCTCACCTGACATGCTGCTTTTCAGGGAACATTGGCCGTTTTTTCTTTTCCGCTTTCCATCTGGTGACCTGGCACTGCATGGGGCAAAGTGGGAAGAATCACACAGTAGCCTCGGGCCAATCCCTTCTCATCTAGGAGGCTTCCACAACCCCCATGCCTGGCTCCCCCTGTCTTAGGTCTTTAGTCCACCTCCCACCCCTACATCAGCTGACAAAGGTTAGGAGGGTCTAGCTATCTGGTAGCTGCATGGGAGAGATAAGGGGCTTAAATGGGGCCCAAACCATGTTTAGGGCCCCAACACATTCACACAGGCAAGTATTGCTATGAGACTCCAAATACACACACGCCTGACATATAAGCAACGTTCTAAAGCCCACCCCCAACACACACATACACATTTCACCCACAGTCTAGAGGACATTTGCATAGTTAAGCCTTAAATATATGCCAAATATGCTGAAATGCTCTTTGGAATATTCTTAAAGCTATGTAACCTTTACAGTGTATATATCTGCAATATGACACCCACGCACGTGAATAACTATGCAGCCTTCAGGATAAACCCAAGTATGGTAATAAGCTTTAGGATCTACAAATTCATGCAATTTTCAGGGCATCCTCAAAATGACTTCTAGGAGGTGCCCGTGTGTTATAGAACCCCCTGGACAGGCACCTGTTAATGCCATCTCTCTCTCCCATGTGAACATGTGTCTTAATTTCTAGGTCATGTACACACGCTAAATAACCCATGCTGACGGCAAATATTAGGTCACCCTGTTCATGGCCTCCATGTAACAACTCAGAAATCTGAGGTGCCATTTGTGCACGGTGACACCAAGTACTGGAACCAGTCAGGAAAAGGACCCTGGGCTGCTCCATGCAAGGTATTATTAGCAACTGTCAGCCACAGCACATATATGTTGCCAGGTTTTCCACATATGTGTTACGTAACTTCAGCACACACAGGTTACATAAGCCTCTACGCATGCAAGGATTGTATAACCTTCCACACCCACCCTGTGTGCGACTTGTTGCAGGGCCCCACCTCCTACAGCCTGATACAGCTCCCAACACACTGACACAGTGACCTTGGCCAGGGTCACGGTCGCGGACAGCTTTGTGCTTCACACACCCTGGGGATTACCCCTCTCTGGCTCCTACGAGGCTGGAAGGTCAGGCTTGCCTCCTGCCTTGTGTGAGAGAGTGCGTGAGTGCAGGCAAACTCAGGCCACCTAGATCCCAGTTAAACTGGCGGCTTTGGCTGTCACCAGACTCAGAGCCTCTGGTGCAGTTCCACACGCTGCCACAAGGTGGCACATAGCCATGGGGGAGGGGAGGGCTAGGAGCCGAGGTGCCTCCGTTCTGAGGGACTAGGATTCTCATTTCTACTTTTTTTTACAAGATCTTAGAGCAGGCTCTCCCAGAAGCCTGGGCAGGGAAATAAAGCAGATGCAAGAGACAGCTACATGGTGACAGTCTGTCTCATAGTCTAAGCATGGAACAAGGGCGTTGGGGAAAGGGGCTCATCCCACCTACACAACCACAAACTCCATCCACTATTTCTGCCCCTCCAAAGAACCAGTCTTGAACACAAGGGCTTTGCCTGGCCAAGTTTCCGGCCTTCTGGCTCAGGACCCGATCTCCTAGACAACGGCTAGCTACACTGCTCCCCAGAGCACCCTACCCCCACTATTTCCCTGGCCATACACACAGGCTGTACCAGCTCTTGGGATATCATGCCAAATGGGACAGAGCCCTGTGCCACTTGGAGCGGACCGGGAGGGCAGGGACCCTCTGAACTGATGATCTAGGGCAGCGCAGAGAGGTAACCCTTCCCGAGTCGTGTGTACAAAGTGACGCCTCATCCATGTGTAAGTAAAACCTTCATGGTTGACCCGCACTTCCACTTCCTGGGAGGAGCACCATCGCAGTACCCGCCTGGGACCACGAACAGGGAAGAGTGTGTGGGGTTTCCAATAGATTCCAAAAATAAGTGTGGGATGTGACCAACAGTTATTGGTGCCTGTACCCGGAAATGTTATGTTACATGCACCATGGCTTGTGGACGAGCATGCTTGCTTGTGGTCAGATGGTGAATGGACTGGAAGGAAGAAGAAAAATGGCAAGGCCATGGGGATCACACATGCTCAAGTGAGGGCAATAATGGAGAGGGAACGATGGGGGTATCTGAGACTACCCAGCACTACCAAAGAAGGGGCCATATGTCTGTTGCCTATAATGATTCTGTTTCCTACCACTTCCTCCTGCAAAGTAAGCACCTCTCAAGCCAAGTACCTAATGCTCTGAGACACACGAACATGCCCTCAGTCCCTAGACAAAGGCAGGCAGCAGGCCTACTGGCCTCTTGCACATCTTCAGGGAGACTTGAAGGAGACCAGCTCTCTTAAGCCCCGAGAGCTATCCGTGTCGGTTGCTATAAGCAGGCACTACCAAGATGCCATTCATTACCTGTTCTCCTCTGGGTCCGACCCACACTCCACCTTGCTTGGCTTCTGTTCCATTCACTTCAATTCCATCCAGGATACCCTCCAGCACGCCAAGAGACTGGGGTGGGCACACTGCCCCCCCCGCACGCCCACAGGCCACCCACCCCCCCACCTCCCAGGCCCTAGGGCACAGCACCCATGGTACCCGCCTCAGTACTCAGCCTTTCACACCATGCCCTGAGCCCCAAAGGGGTGAGGGGGGGTGGTGGGAGGAGCCAGGGAGGGGCAGACGGGAGAGCTAGGGGCAAGCCGGGTTGGTGAATGGTACTGGGTTAGGAGCTGGGAGGTCTTCAGAGTCTTGTCGTTTCTGGAGATGTCTGTGGAGAGAGGGGAGAGGCAAGGGTAAGAAGCTGCCATAGGGGTGGGTCAGTGAGCAACCGTTAGTGGAAATATTCAGTAGCTTCCTGGGGCCTGTAGCAAAATGGCAGTGGGCATGGAGGGAAGGTACAGGAATAGGACCAGAATATCCTTATATCACAGGGACAGGAGAGCTACAACACAGGCCCCAGACACAGGGAGAGATGAAGGGAAAGAATGAGGTCATCTATGCAGCAGGTAACAAGTCTCAATACTCACATTCAAACAAATGCCTGGCCTTTTATGAGTGCCTATTAAATATCAGCTATTGTTACCTCCCTTTACCTAAGATTTCTTAGGATCTGTCAGTGTTTTAGGGCAAGAGGGATCAGATACAAGTAGTTTGCAGCACAGACATGTGGGGGTTCCCCACAAAGGCAGGGTGGGGCAGAGGCATAGCATATAGGGATGATGAATGTTCACACTAGTGCCTTTTGGGGGCGGGGCAATTCTGGGTGGTCCCAGGGCCTTCTGTACGCTAGGCCAGTCCTCTGTCTCTGGCTTATGTCCCTAGTCCCACTGGTGTCTTACAGGAGAGAGACAACAAAAACAAATGAGAACTGACTCTCTCCCTTTCCAGCACATGAATGAAACCCCAACTCTTGCCCCTCCGGGATATTATTTTTATTTTTTTTTAAGACAATGTAGCTCTAGCTAGCCTGGAACTCACTATGTACACCAGGCTGTCCTAGAACTTACAGAAATTCATCTGCCTCTGCTTCTGGACGGCTGGGAGTAAGAGTGTGCCCCTTTAAGGGTTTTTAAATCTCTCAAACCAAGTTCCAAATCCCAGTGTCCAGTTGAAGTATGAGAACAAGCTGACTTAGCTGATCGACTGCCATTTACCAGGATGGGAGAAGAAAGGAAACTGACATGTGCTGGTGTTGACTGGACAGATATGATTGCCTGTGCAGACGGAAAAGGCAGGCATGTGTGTCGTCCCAGCCTCTGGGAGCTACAGAGGCAGGAAGATTAGAAATTCAATGTTAGCTGGGTGGTGGTGGTGCACACCTTTAATTCCAGCACTCAGGAAGCAGAGGCAGGTGGATCTCTGTGAGTCTGAGGCCAGCCTGGTCTACAGAGGGAGTTTCAAGAAGTTTCAGGATAGCCAGGGCTACACACTGAGAAACCATGTCTCGGGATGGGGTGAGGGGGAGTTCAAGGTTATCTTCAGCCACGTAGTAAGTTTGAGATCAGTCTGTGCTAGAGACCCTGTCTTTAAAAAAAAAAAAATTTCCCCCAGATGGAGCCAGGTTTGCTAATGTCTGCCTATAGTTCTAGTACTCAGGAGGCTGAGGCAGGCAGACTGTCACAAACCCAAGGCAAGTCTGGGCTATACAGTGAACTCTATATCAAAACCAAAATAGCATAACATTAAAAAAAAACAAAGCAAAATGAACTTTCCAGGTGGGGAAACCGAGTCTCAGTAGGCTTGGCAAGTCCCTCAAGTTCAAGCAGGTAGGAAGCAGGAAGCTCAGGGATGGCAGCTTCACAGCTGGCTCCAGCGCTAACCTTAGTCTGCTACTTGGAGCCAGGACAGTGCTAGCACAGGCGCCCACCTCCAGTTCCTCTGAGCTGCCCACTGTGACTCTGGCTGCAGGCCTGTGGTATCCTGTCTGCATATGCACAGACAGGTGCGGGTATATGGGAGGGGGACAAAGGATAGAGTTCCCCGTTTACAACTTTATCACCTGGCTGCTGCACCAGAGACCTTGCCTTAGGCCCCCGCCCCACCCCCATGAGCTGGTAAGGAGTTGGGGGTGAGAGGAGGGGGCAGAGATAAAGCAGGGCACTGGGCAGCAGGACAGGATCTCTGCACTCAGGCAAGCCCTGGGGTGGGGAAAATAGGAACACAGAAAAGGGGGCCATTCTGTCTCTGACACACACACCCCAGCCAGGACTGGGCACTGGGGGCTGGACAGGAATCTGGGGGGTGATGAGTGGGGAGACTTAGCCCAGGGAGCCATCAATCAAGAAAGTGGGTCAAGTTTTTCTTGGCTTGTGGAGAAATTCCTGTTATAAATTTATAATGCCGTAGCCAGCCCTAAGGGGTGGAGGTGGGGGAGGAAGAGAAGTGGGTGGGGATGCCCATGGCTGGGCACTTGGACCTACAGCTCTTAGCTAGAACAGAGGGGCAACAGCAAGGAGCTGGACAAGAGAGGCTAGTTTGTTCCCATTGCTGTCTGTGCCCAGCAAGGCTTCATTCTGTCTGTCTGTCTGTCTGAATCTCTTTCTCTCTCTCTCTCTTTGGGTCTGGGTGTCTCCCTCTCCGCCACCCACCCGCCCCAACTGTGCCTCGGTGCTTGGCACACCCTGGCTGCGGTGTTGCCCCCGCCTGTCTCCTGCCCGCCTGGCACACTGCCACCACTTGTTTACAGAAGCTGGAAAAATCCACTCGCCAGCCGGAGGCCCAAGCGCCCCCAGGGAAGGGAGGAGGCAGACCTAGGAGTGGGCAAGCAGAGAGAGGGGCAGCCCTGGGGAACAGGCCTTGGGGGCAGGCAAAGAAGGCCAGGGTGTGTAGGAATGGGTATTAGCAGCTGTGGGCAGGGCCTGACGGGGAACCTCAGCAGGAGCCAGTGGCATGGGAAGCTCCTGCCTCAGGCCAGAGCTCTGGAGGTGCCCTTCCCCCCAGCATCCCACCGCTACCAGTTGCTACAAGGCAGATGTGGGGCAGTGCCAACCTAAGCTACCCTGTTTATTTCCCCTCTCTCCTCCCTGGCCCAGCCTTAACTCCAAATGTGTCTGGGCACTGCCAAGGGCTTGCACTGCATGTGCCCACAGTGGGAGGGGCAGGGTCCTTGTCTGCCTCACCTTTGTGCTGAGCTGAATGTGCCCTGGTGCCAGGTGGTGTAGCCCAGGTTATGGTTATCCCCTGGCAGTGGAAGAAGGTGTCAAGGTGCCATCCTCACTTCTTAAAGCATTTCTGCTGGGCACCTAGCAAGAGTCTAGAACCCCTGGGGACACCTGATAAACCTCTCCAAGGATGCCTATGGGCCTCTAAGGATACACAGAGCTCAGGCAGAGGCCCAGCATGCAGGAAGGCACCAATCACGTGAGCTGCAGGCAGGAAAAGGTTAGTGGGGAAGGGGTATTATGTCAAGGAAAACCACCCTGAAGGTCAGCCTCTCTTCCCTCTTCCTGGAGTTCAGCTTAATACTCTCCAGCTCCTCTCTGGCACATTCTTTGCAGTGGGGAAAGGGGTTCAGACCCAAAGACAGAGGGGGTAAAGCGATGGGTTCAGGCATTCATTTGGACAGCGGGACAGGAAGACCCACCTGTCCATTAGCCTGGCCACCCACTCCTTCTTTGTCAGATAAGAGCTGCTGGGTGGCAGCATGGGCACATTGCCCATAGAGGGGGAAGCATTTCATTAAGCTTAAGTGATTCTGCAATGGGGGGACAGGGACAAGCCAATGCGGCATCCATAGGCACTAAGCCAGATTCCCACTGCCTCCTGTCCTACTCTGCGGTTCTGTGGATCCCTGGGCTACGCCCAAAGGAGGCCTGAGACTGCCAGCAGGGACTCTGCCCCTAGCCGGCTAGCAGCAAGTAGTATGCAGCTTCTGAGTCTCTGTACTGGGCTATGGCTCTTCCTTTCTGGGGCCCCTGAACTTTGTCCTTAATGCTTTGAAGAAAGCTCAGCCATCCTTGTCAAACACACACACGCACATACATACACACACACACGCACACACACACACACACACACACACACACAGAGGCAATGAGGAGCTGTAAAGGGGAGAAAAAGGAGGAAGAGAAAGGTAATGGGAATGATGGGAAAAAAGGGAAAGAAAAATATAGAGGGAAGAACAAAGAGATGAGGCAGGGATGTGGGTAGAGCTAGGGGCTTCAAGGAAGTAGGGGGAAGGAAGAAGGGAGCAATGAGGAGGACAGGAGAGGAAGGGGTGAGATGGGCAGGGCAGATAAAGGGAGGAGAGGTAGATGAAAGAGAGAGACAAAGGGAGAAAGAAAAGTAACAAAGAAAAATGGGTGGGGGGTGCTTCTGCCCTGCCTAAGTCCCACCCCATGGAGGCTGGGGGAGGGGGGAACAGAAATGGTTTCCACGGTGACAGCTGGTTCTTGGTGGCCTGGCATGTGGGCTATTAATAGTGCTGTGGGTAGGTTCACACCTCCCTCTCCCCTTCCCCTCCGCTTGCTACTAGGATGGGGGGGGAGAATCCCCTACCCCAACTCCCAGTCATCCTGCATAGATGTCCTGATTCCACACTATGGAATCATCAAGGGTAATGTGGAGAGGCCAGGGCGGCCACTGTAGCCCAAACACACACGGGCATGCACAGGCAAACAGGTATCTGTGTGCAGACGTGCCCGGTGCCAACATGGGTTCCCACAAGTAACACCGACCTAAGACTGGCTCAGGGCATCTATGGCTACTGGGGACCTGTGGTGGCAACATATACCCTATGTTTTGGGACAGATGCCTCCCTAGGACTGGGGCCTCTCCTCCCCCTTCCCCAGGCCCCTACCCTGTACTGTTCTCAGGTATGGATTGGGCAGGATTGCCCCACCCAATTCTCTGCTATCCCAGTGCCAGGAAAGAATGAAGGCGGGAAGGCCAGGACTGTTTGGCAGGTGTGCTGTGGCAGAGAAGTACACACAGACTTAAGCGCAGTTTATAGGTGTGGGGGTAGGGACCGAGAGAGGCAGCACCTCTGGGTGGGATCTTGCTTCAGCACTCTGACCTGGCCTTCAGATTTCCTAGCTACTGTGGGCCTTAAAACTAGGAATGGGAGATTAGGTGGAGGATGCGTACTATGGGGAGGGGGAGACTGGTTGCTTAAACAAAGGATCCTCCCTGTCCGTCCCCCACCACCACCACCACAAAGACTATAACAGGAAATCCCCCCCTGCAGGCCAAAGACAGAAAGACATAAACAGTAGCCCTGTCTTGGGCCAGATGCCCAGTATTAACATCAAAGACTGTGCTCTCAACCCACTCCCCATAGCCTTGCCCACCTGCTTCTCTCTCTTTCCCTAGTCCAGGCTAATTCCATAAAGCATTGGGGGTGCTATACACCCATCCCTCACAGAATTTCAGGTCCCCTTTCCCAATTCCCTTCAGAAAAACCAGCAAGAAATCTGTCACCAAAAACGCAGAATTAGGGCCTCCCCCCTAAAAACAAAACAAAACAAAAAACAAAAAACCCTGGGCACAGTGCATTCTCCCCACCCCACCCCCAGTAGAGGGGTAATTGGAGCTGGGAGCTGGGGCAGCTGAATGCTGGAGGCACGAATGTCATGGGGCCAAGGCGCTTGCAGCAGATGGCATCATGGGCACAAGGCTTGGGGGTACTCCCTCAGCACTCCCCTCTTGGAAGGCAGAAGTTACTTGGCAGCTACATCACCTGGGAAGGGAAGGAATGGTATAAGGGAAAGAAAGATGTTCTCCTAGGCACCCCAGGGAGGCAAGAGCTAGCCCCCATCCAGTCAGAACTGGCAGAGGCAGAAGGAGGGGCGACACAGACAGAGGGAGAGAGCACGAGGGAAAGAATAGAAAAGGAAGGAAGGAGAGAATGGAAGGGGAGGGGTAGAGAGAGAGAGAACGAGAACAGAGCGAATGCAGCTGAGTCCCAGGCACACACATGGACACGTGCAGACTCACACATTCAGCCCGCATGCGCAGAACTACAGGGCTCCAGTACCCGTTCCAGGAGATATTCAGAGCCCTACCCAGCCCACACATGCACAAAACACTCTCACATGGATGCATGCACAACACACCCACTCACTGATGTGTATGGAAATGCTGAGAGTCCCCAAAGCTTGTCCCCTCCTCCTCCCCATGCCTGCTAAAAGAGAAAATGAAACAGGCAACCAGGGCTTTGGAGCCAGAAGTCCATTTCTTCCTTACAAGAGGAAGGGGAGGAGGAGGAAGAGAAGGTGGGTGGCTGCTTGGCCCAAACCGCCACTCTTTGCCACTGCTGAGTGGGTGTGGCTGTGCCTCTGGCACTAACCTGTAAATCCTGACTCCCTCTCTTCAGATCGAAAGCCCACCACCAAAGCAAAGGAGCAGGACAGTATTTCCGGGTACAATAATATCCATTTTGTCTCCCCGTCTACCTGTGAACTTCTGACCCCTCTGAACAAACAGGAAGAAGGACCCTATTGGTATCCCTCTCTTGCCTGCCAGGCGAAAGGACATGACACGTGTCCCACTGCACGAGAGCCACAGATGTCTCAGTGAGAGACGGAACTGTCTTTGGTTCCTGGTGGCAAGTGCATCCTCAGCCTGGTATGTGCCAGCCTGGGGAGGAGAGAAGAATCCACAGAACAGCTTACCATGCCAGGCGGCACTACCCGAACAAGCTACCATCTTGCCTTATGCGTCTTGTCTTTTTTTTTTTTTCCTGCAGTATTAGGGATAAAACTTAGAATCTCATTTATGCCAGAAAGTGTTCTGCTACCGAGCTAAAACCCTACGCCCAATATTATGTTCTTGACCCTTAACCTAAGTGGATAATATATAATAAAAAGCCAGGCCGCAAGTTATACAACTGGTGAATGGCAAAAACCCAGCCCCTAACTCCCAGCCAGTATTCTTTCCACACACCACACCTGCCTCCCCTCAAGAGGCTCCAAAGTTCCCTAAGCACCGCCACAGCCAGCAGCTATGAGAACTGGAATTGAGACTGTCTCTCACACCAAAGGCTCCAAGTCCCTCCACTAACCGACAGGGCCCATTCATTGTCCTTACTTCACCTTGAAGAGCAGAGGCTGAATAAATGGGTCTTATGGGAAAGAGGATCCTGATTCTTAGAGTCACAGCCAAGTAAGGGTCACCAATACAGGCCCAGGCTCTCCAGGTCCTATGTGTTGGTCCTTCCCTAACATCTCAGTTTCCTCCCTGCCGCCACCTCTTACTAATGGGCATTGTGTGCCAGGGGAATCTGGCATTCGTGAGCCAGGACTGTCCTGGTAGGTAGCTGGGGTGATGGTACCCGAAGGAGGAAGGGTGCTGCCCCCTTCCTGAGTTCCTAGGCTTGTGGTGATAACACTGCTTTTGTCCATGCATGTTCTCTCTCTCTCTTTCTTTCTCTCTCTCTCTCTCTCTCTCATTGTCAACACTCAGACTTGTCCCAAGAGAGATGTAGTGACACCCAGGCATTCATGCAAGTGCCTTTAGCTGAGGAGGTGTGTCCCAGGCTAAGATGCCAAAGGCTCCTTTTAAATTAAAAGACGAGGGTCAGAAGAGGTGGGGCAGAGAGGCCTGCTGTGGGCTCTTAGTTCTTGTTAGACCAAACACCTGTGAGCAAAAGCGGCTATGTGAACAGCGAGGTGGCTGACATGCATTGCTCCCCACTCACTTCCATTCCCGTCCCTGTAATGTCTGGGAGACCCAAGTCGCTACTACACTTCTACCAGAAATCCCAGGGTCTCCAGGCATGAATTAGGTGCATTTGGGGGTATGGGGTGACACAAGCTCACTGTGTCCAAGGCTGACTTCAAACTCCTGGTCATCCTTCTTCAGGCTTTCCAGCCAGTTCTAAGAGTCAAAACTTGTGCTATTTGCTATGTCTCACTATGAACTGGGCACCTTTAAAGCACTGTATATGTGTCTGTCTGTTTGAGATAATGTCTCACGTAGCTCAGGCTGGCTTCCAACTCTTGATGTAGATGTGAATGGCCTTGATCCTCCTGCCTCAGTCTCCCAAGCATTTTATATATATATATATACATTGGTTTTTTGAGATAGGGTTTCTCTGTGTAGCCTTGGCTGTCCTGGAACTCACTCTGTAGATCAGGCTGGCTTTGAACTCACAGAGTCTCCTGTCTCTGCCTCCCAGCATTAAAGGTATGCACCACCACCATCCGGCCTTTTGTTTTGTTTTGTTTTCCAAGACAGGGTTTCTCTGTAGCTTGGAGCCTGTCCTGGAACTCGCTCTGTAGACCACATTGGCCTCGAACTCATGGAGATCCACCTGTCTCTGCCTCCAAGTGCTCGGATTAATGGCGTGTGCCACTATCATCCGGCTCGCATTTAATATATTTTAACAACTATAAATGTCAAAAGCTAAGTGAGACATTAGTTTGTAGATAAGGCAAGAAGGAAATTAAAGTCTTCTCAAGGTTACACAATTAGCAGGAGGCATTTAAGATTCAAACCCAAGCAGCTGAACTCCAAAGCAAACAACAAAATCCCGCTTTTAACCATAGTAATGTTGGACCTGGTAGAACAATGTTCTTTCATCTGGCTATGTATCTCCTGTGACAAACCTCAATTTATCTTTTTGTTGAAGTCTATGAGTACTTTATGATGGAATCATTACTAGTATGTTCTCATCCAAGCGGGCCAAGGCTAGAGGGAGCATAGTTAGGCATGCTTGCCCCCGCCCCCAGGCTTTGGGTCTCTGGTGCCAGTAGTCTCTGTTCAAATTCCCTCCTTGAAAGAATCACCCTTTCTGTCCCCACATATGGGTTATAGCCGGCCCCCAAAACTGGCACAGTCTAAACAGCTGTACACTCAGAACCAAGCCTGAAGCTGGGCAAGAAAGATACAGCTGTTGGGACATCTCTGAGGTGGGTCTCAGCTGCCAGGGGTGTGAAGAAAGGCTATCATGAGTCCTAATGTGGACCCAACTGGGTCCTGCCAACTCCTGTCACTGCACAAGGGGGGGGGGCATGGTTTTCCTGCCTGGGTCAGTTAGGGGAGGAGTCTCTTCCTTGCCTCCTTAAAGAGTTGCAGCCTGAACCTAAGGTAATCCCTCTGAAGTGGTGCTCCCTCTGAAGTGGTGCTCCCTAGCAGGGCCTGCCAGCTTGAGGGGTCAACACAGGCAGTAGCCTACTCCCCTCCCTTTCCCCATTCCCAGCCCCAAAACTTGCTGGCCAGCCACAGCTGCAGCATTAAGGAAGCGCAGGACGTCCTGAGCAGCCAGCGGAGCACCCCCACCCCCCAACCTCCTGCTGACCCCAGAGGCAGGCTGGGCGGGCCAGAGAGTCCGAATTTGAGTATTAACTGGAAAAATATGAAGAATGTTGCTGCCAGCTCTGAGAAAAGAGGCCGTGGCAGGAAGGGAGACAAGCACAGGGCGAGAGAGAGAGAGAGAGAGAGAGAGAGACAGAGAGAGAGAGAGAGAGAGAGAGAGAGAGAGAGAGTTACAGACTGGCAGAGACACAAGGAGAGAGTCAGACACCCCAATACAGCAACAGAAAGACAGACAGAGTTAGAGAGAAATTCCACGTCAAAAATACACCTCACTCAAACAGACACTGGCCAGCGTAAGGCCTCCTCCTCCGGAGGAAAGCTTCCAAGTTTGGACAGGAGGGAAAGAGGTGAGAAAAGGGGCAGATTCACAGTGGGAGGCAGGCACTCAGCTGGGGACAACTAAGGGTCCCCAGGAAAGGCCCAGCCAAATAACCCCTAGCAGGGGCAGCCAGGTCCCCACTGGTTTATAGGCTAGGGATGAGAGAGAGCCAGAAAGCCACTCCCAACTCTTCCCCAGACACCCCTCCCCCAGCAACCAGGACAATCCCAGCTGTTAGAAGTCACTGGACACTGCTGCAGGCCCATGACTCGGCCCTCTGGAACCCCCTTGTACCCACTTTGCTCTTGTTTCTCTGTCCCTCTAAAAGCCTGGGGGGGGGAGCCCATTGCTACACAGTGGCTGAGCCTAGACGATAGAAAGGAGTCAGAGGGAATAGTCTCTGATTGTGTGCATTTAAGTGCATTCCTGCCCCGCTACAATGTGTCTGTCTGCGGGGGTTATCTGGACACTGCCAGGTGGGACCAGTGACTGCCGACAGGAGCCCTGTGCATGGCCCCTGCACCTGTGAAACTAGGTGTAAAGGAGTGCACCTGTGCCCGGAGTTCCCACAGTCAATCAATTAACAAGTGTTTACAGAGCACACACTGTGCTAGGCTCTGGGTGGGATCCAGGGCTCTTCTAGAGATTCTCCCATGTCTCAAGGAGCTTGCCGTCTAGTAACTGGGTGGTATGACAACCAACAGTAATGAGACCATATATGCACGCTTTGCACCATTATGCAGAAAAGTCTTTTTATACAGATGAATTTGATTTTCTCGGTAGCAGAGGTTTTATTGTCTACAGAACCTCAGTTCCACAGACGAATCCAGGAAAATACTTGTTGCTAAGTTGTGTACACATGTATTGATGTGTAGTTGTGTTTTTTGTTTGACTGAGTGACAGTGACTGTCATGGCAAGCAATGATGACTGCATGACTGAGCACATGTGAGCATGTGTGTGCGCATGAGTGACAGGGTCTTTTGTAATTGCATGGCAGTGTGCAATTGTTATGTATGCACGCACAC
The DNA here is from genome assembly GCA_004026605.1 of Ondatra zibethicus. Lineage (NCBI taxonomy): Eukaryota > Metazoa > Chordata > Mammalia > Rodentia > Cricetidae > Ondatra > Ondatra zibethicus. The sequence goes on along the minus strand of PVIU01000374.1, from coordinate 133,942 downwards.
ACGCATGCATGCATGCATGCAATAGTGACAGCAACTCCTTGCCCCTGTGTGTGATAGCACCTTCCTGTGACCCTGTGCGTGGGTATGTGCACAGGCTGTCTCTCTGCTCTTGGTCTCCCGTGGGTGTGTCCAACCCCTCTGAGCTCCACCATGCAGCGGCAGCCTCCTCTTCCCTTGTCCCCATGTGGGTGTGTCCAGTAGCTCCTGTCCTTGAATCTGCCTGGGTGTCCCTGGGTGTGCATGTGGTTGTCTGTGTGGGCATATCTGTGTCTGCATGTCACCTTTGCCTCCCCCTTCATCTTGGACAATGGCCCCCTTTATCCCCTCCCCCTCCTGGGTCCGGAGCCAGCATTCAGGGGCAGGCTCCCATCTCTCTGGCTTTCCTTCTGTGCGCCCCCCCCCCACCGCCCCGCGCTCCAGTCCCTGAAAAGGGTGGCTCTCTCCATTGCCTTTGACATCTTCCCAGGCCTTCCTTTCACACTGGACAAGGGAGGGCCCTAGGCAGAAAAGGGGCACCAGAGACACGTTGCAAAGGGAGGGAAACACAGGGAGAGCATGCACCGACACACACACACACATGCACACACACAACACGGGTCCGTCCATTCCTTCCTCTCTTCCCCACCATAGACCAGCAATTCTCCTAATCATCCAGGGACCATCGAGTACACCCCCACTACTACAGGCTCACATTTCCCCCCCACCCCACCCCACCCGCCGCGTTTTTGCAATTAGGAGTGTTGCAACCAGAAAGCCATGCTCAACTGGGAAGGCAGAGAGGGGAGGGGGACTTCTCTCTCCCCCAGCCCATGCAAGCCCCCCCATCCTGCCGCACCCACATTACCCTCAGTAGCTGGAGGCAGCTTTGCAAAGGCCGTTCGGCCTCTTTGGCTTGGGGAGGGGGGGCACGACAGGCTTCTGGCACACCGTAAACAAACCGCGGCGCGGCGGGCGGGGGAGCCTCGGCAGGCAGCGGGGCCCAGCCCGGGAATGCGCAGCAGACCGGCCGGACAGAGGCCGGGCGGGCCCTCGAAGGGGAGGCCCAGACGCCATCTCCACGGGCGAACCCCGGGGCCCACCGACCACTTAACAGCACCTCCCTTCCCCAGGACGTAAGTGGCTAGCTCTCGAGCCGTGACAGGGTCACCCGGGTGCCCGGAAAGGCAGAGGTCGGCGGCGGGAACCCCCTGGGCGCCCCCAGCCCGCCTACGAGCTGGCCGAAGACCCGCGGCTTTGCATAATCAATCGCGATGCATTTGCATATTAATGCCCCCTCGCTCCCTCCTCCTTACCTTGGCTTGGCGCGCTGAATCGAGTTGGGCAACGACGCGGGGGTCTCAGCGCCCCGTGCCGGGGGCGTCCATGGGGGGCCGGTGGGGCCCGGGCCGCCCGCCTCCAGCGCCGGGGTGTGAGTGCGAGTGAGCGCGGGGGGGGGCGGGGGGCGAGTGTGGCGGCCCCGCGGCTCCTCCGGCAGAGGCGGCGGCCGCTCTGGCTCCTCCCTCCCCCGCCCCGCTCCGGCTGGGGCTCCGGCTCCGCGCGCCCGGCCGGCTCACGGCTGCTCCCTGCAGGCCGCCTCGCAGCCGCCGGCCCCCGCCCCTCGTCCCCCGCCGCGCCCCGGGACCCGGGCCCGCCGCCCTGCTGCCACTCTCGATCGCCTTGACCCCTACCAGGCTCAGACTCGCCCACCTCACGCCCTGCGGCTCCGTTGAGGAGCGATGCTCGGTGACACATTTTGAGAAAGATGTCATTTTGTTAAAAAAAAAAAAAGAGCTTTCGCTCACTGGGAGAATTAGGGGTTTTCTGGTTTGAACCCTGGGGTAGAGGGGAAGTTTCGGGGAGCTCTCTGCACCTTATAAAGCTAGGAGAAAGTCCAAATACCAAACGCTAGGGGTAGTTTGTTTCAGAGTTCGGGTCCCTTCTCTCCAAGCAACTCTCTGTGTGACCTTGAACAAATTATAGCTGCCAGGGTTAGTGCTTAAAATCCAAGTGTTGGACAGGTTACTTCTGAAATCCTCCTAACTTCCACCATCCTATTTTCTAAGCCATTTAGAGGCTCATTCTACGTTATGCCTCCTCTCTCATTTCTCACATTAATGCTGGATATACCATCTCCTCTTGCAAACGTTTCTGTTCTCCATAGAGGCTCTTTCTATTCTCTGCCCACCAGCCATTTCCCCAACAACATACAACCCGCGCTAAGCTTGAGGAGGGAGGTCGGGCAAGACTCATCCCCTAGCTTCACTGAGGTGGGATTTCCCCTCATGTTTGCACCATCAAAATCCAAATGGTTCCAGAGCCAACAACCTAAGGAGCAGAGTGACTGCAAATAAATGGACTCGTCTTCTCAAAGGAGAGGTCTCCATGCCAGTTCTGGACCCCTGCGCGCGCACGCGCACGCACGTGCGACACACACACACACACACACACACACACACACACCCCTCTGCATTCATGGACATAAAACCCTGTCAGTGACGCCAGAGCCCCTTTCATCTCGGGATCTACTACCGCCAGGCAGAAGTCTAATTACCCTAGCACCCCCCTCTGGCCCCGCCGGTTCCCCCGCTGTCATTAGCCCAGTTTTACCAGCGGGGGCCATAGCCTTCCCACGGCTCCCAGGGCGGAGCCCTGCTTCCACAGCCTGCTCTTGGGGAGGAGCCAGTGAGTGTGTCAGGGGAGCTGCTCTTCTAACCGGTCAGTTTATACTGGATAGAATCGTTTGCTGAGTGGGATGCTGACCAATAGTCTATCCAAGATGGGCTGCCCTTGCTCATCTTAGACTCAGCCATCTACACCCTGAGCCACAGAGCCTCTTCTCTTACAAGGGATTTTAAGGGTTTGCAATGCATAAGGGGAAGGAAAAATGCCTCTCTTGGGGCTCCTGATACAAAAGGGAAGAAAGTTGGGATGTGGGAAGAGTAAAGTGGAAGGCAACAGTTATTGGTGATGGGACACACACACACACACACACACACACACACACACAATGGTTGAAGGAAGCCAGCACTATGCAGTGGCAGCTGGAGGGGGAACTGAAGTTGCAGTGTGCAGAGTCAGCATGCAGTAAATGAACCTGTTCAGTCCCAGCTCCCAGTGGACATGCAACAGCTGCAGTTCAGAGCAGGAGGCTGCAGTGTGCAGTCAGTGCACTGAGGATGGCTCTCTGCCAAAGGAAGCCACCTCGACAATAATCAGATTTGACTGAAACCCTGGAGAGCAAAGCAATGTACAGACTCAGGGTCCGTGCTCAAGCCCATATGGAAATAGTCTCCTGAGACAGGGTTACCAGAGGAGCTGAGAGATAATCCCAGGGTATGAGAAATACAATTATATTCTGCCTGAGGTGTTCAGCAGAAGTCTGGACCAGGACGAGGACTGAGAGAATCCAGATGGGAAGGTGGTACTCTTGTCTTTCTCCAGATTCTGGAGGGGGTTTTTGTTTGTTTTATTTTACTTGTTGGTCTCTTTCCTTGCTTGTCTGTTTTAAAGACAGGATCTTGGTACTAATGTACTATGTAGCCCTAATTGCCAGAATGCTTGGAACTTGTAATCCTCCTGCCTCTGTCTCCCATGTGCTGGGATTAAAGTCCTGGGATTAAAGTCATGCTCCACCATACTTAGCAATTAGGTCATTCTCCTGTACCACTGTCTTGATAAAGGCTTTAAAGATGGAGGATAGCTCCTTAAATTCTCTATATCCCACCCCAAGTGAAATCCTAGGTGAGATCTAGCAAATGAAACACCTACAAGCCCACCTTCAACCAGCACGGCCATGGACAGAGTGGGGCACACTGAACAACCAAGGTTCGCCATTTCTGCCTTCCCCTGAGTCGCCAGTGTGGGCTGATAACAGACCTGGACAAGGGCAAAGTGAAGGACAGTCTGCCTCCAGAGCTGGCTTCTCACCAGATGCCAGGATCCAGCCCAGGTCTCGGCTTATAGCCCCTGACCTGGTGTTGCATCATCCCTCTGCCACCTGCTCATCCTGCCCACCTGTTTCCTGCAGCTTCTAGGTCTTCTCGAATTCAGTTTATCACCAGCTCCCGTTCTCTCTTTGCCATGAACCACACCCCCATCACACTGTTCCCTCTTATCCCCTCATCTCTGCTTCCAGGCACTCCTTCACCTATGGGGAAAGCCAGAAGGTGGGGCTTGAGTGAGATACTGAAGGACCCTCCAAGGGGCTCTCTCTGCCAGCCCCCTCCTCTGCAGCTTGGATTTTGGTTGCCAAGGAAGCAGGAGGAACAGCCTGTTCTCTAGGCTCCAGTGGGAGCAGACGTGCCCAAGCCCCGCCCTCTCTCCTTTTCTCCTCTCCCTCCCTTAATCCAAGACTGTTGCTAGGAAGCACCCCAAGATTTCTTGAGGGCTCCACCCCCTATGAGCCAGGAGCTATCGTTCTGCAGAGCTTCCTCCAGAAGCTTGGCAGCCCAAACCCACTCAGCATCCTTCACCTCTGCTAGGAAGCTTGTAGATCCCTAGCAATCTAAGGAAGGCGAGAACAGGCCCTTCTGCCAGCCAACCATGCAGCTAGCTAGCCCGAACCTCTGTATTTCATCTTTACTTCTTGTTTGGGGGTCAAACTCAGAGCTTGCAAAGCGTAAGCACACACTTTACCACCAGGCCACCCTCCCACTGTTGCAGCTCCTCTGGAGTTTACAAGGTGATGGAGCTCACTGAGTGATGTCAGGGAGTGGCAAGGTCCCCATCAGATTTTGGGTCTGCAGACAAAGTCCCTTTTATTAGGGGTGTGGTGAAAAGACAGCTGAGGGAATTCAAGAATCCCCAGCTAAGAGAACCTAAACCCCAAAGCTTCTCCCCCTCAATGCTCTTGGGATTTAGAAGTGTTGGAAGTGACTTTTGCAGAGGACCTGGGTTTGGTTCCCAGAACCCACATGGTGGCTTAGAACCAGTCTTCTGAATCTCAGAGGGCACCAGACACACGAGGTGCACATACATGTACACATGTAGGAAAATTGCTCCTAACAAATAAAATAAAGTGGAACAAACAAATAAAGCAAGAAATAGAAAGGGGGGCTGGAGAGATGGCTCAGTGGTTAAGAGCATTGACTGTTCTTCCAGAGGTCCTGAGTTCGATTCCCAGCTACCATATGGTGGCTCACAACCACCGATAATAAGATCTGGTGCCAACTTCTGTCTGCAGGGACACATGCAGGCAGACAATTGTATACATAATAAATAATTTTAAAAAATTAAAAAAAAAGAAATAGAAGGGGTCAGTGAGATGGACTAAAGGGTCTTGCTGCCAAGCCTGAGGACCTGAGTTCAATTCCTGAGACTCCCATGGTGGAAGGAAAGCATTGATTCCTGCCAGTTGTCCTCTGACCTCCCTAGGTGTGAGTGTGAACATGGATAGACATAAATGTGGCTTTTTGTTAGTTAGTTTGTTTGTTTTTTATTGATTTTTGTTGAGCTCTACATTTTTCCCTGCTCCCCTCCCTTCCTCTCCCCTCCCCTTCAACCCTCTCCCAGGGTCCCCATGCTCCCAATTTCCTCAGGAGATCTTGTCTTTTTCTTTTCTTTTTTGTTTTTCGAGGCAGGGTTTCTCTGTAGCTTTTGAAGCCTGTCCTGGAACTAGCTTTTGTAGACCAGGCTGGCCTCGAACTCACAGAGATCCACCTGCCTCTGCCTCCTGAGTGCTGGGATTAAAGGTGTGCGCCACCACCGCCCAGCTGATCTTGTCTTTTTCTAGTTCCCATGTAGATTAGATCCATGTATGTCTCTCTTAGTGTCCTCATTGTTGTCTAGGTTCTCTGGGATTGTGATTTGTGGGCTGGTTTTCTTTGCTTTATGTTTAAAAACCACTTATGAGTGAGTATATGTGATAATTGTCTTTCTGGGTCTGGGTTACCTCACTCTGTTTTTTGGTTTTTTGAGACAGGGTTTCTCTGTAGCTTTGGAGGCTGTCCTGGAACTCACTCTATAGACCAGACTGGCCTCAAACTCACAGCAATGATATTTCATTTATATTTTAATAAATAAAACTTGCTTGAAGATCAGAGAGTAAAACAGTCCCACTGGCCAGTCTTACAGACCAGGCAGTGATGAAACACACCTTTAACCCCAGTAGCCACACTACTTTGCCATAGAAAATGGGCACTAGTGGTGCACGCCTTTAATCCCAGCCCTAGAGAGGACTATAAGACGGGAGGAGACAGCTCTCACACGCAGTCTCATTCTGAGGATTCCTGGAGGCAGGATCACCATTTGGGACTGAGGTAGAGGATTATAGCCAGTGGCTGGCTGCTTTGCTTTTCTGACCTTCAGGTTGAACCTCAATATCTGTCTCTGGGTTTTTATTATCGTGCCACAGTGAGCCTTGGTGTTGGCACTCAGGGAAGAAATGAAAAAATAAACCAAGCCAGGACATGGTAGTGCACACCTTAACCTCAGCACTTAATCTCAGATGCTGGCAGATCTCTGAGTTCAAGGTCAACCTGGTCTACAGAGTGAGTTCCAGAAGAGCCAAGGCTACATAGAGAAACCCTGTCTCTAAAAACCAGAAGTAAAGCTAAAATAACAAATAATCCAATGCTTTCTCTGGGTTGTTCTTCAAGGTCTCTCCTACCTTTAGTCATTCATTTGACTTTCTTTCTTTCCTTTTTATTTAATTTTATTTTTGATGCAGGGTCTTGCTTGTAATCCCTCCTGGCTGTCCTGAAACTCACCATGTAGATCAGACTGACCTCAAACTCAGAGATCTGCTTACCTCTGTCTCCTGAGTGTTGACTTCATTTTTTAAAAAGCCTATTATAGCCAGTGGTGGTAGCACACGCTTTTAATCCCAGCACTCGGGAGGCAGAGGCAGGTGGATCTCTGTGAGTCTGAGTAAGTTTGAGGCCAGCCTGGTCTTATGGAACCAGCTCCAAGACAGTTAGGTCTGTTACACAGAGAAACCCTTGAAAAAAAAAAAGAAAAAAAGAAAAACAAACAAACCAGGATGACACTGCTTACATCTCCTCCTGGGACGGAGTTTTAACAAGAAGCAGCCAGTGCTTTTAACCACTGAGCCATCTCTCCAGCCCCTCATTTGACTTAAAAAAATTTTACATATTATATTTATATGGGTGTTTTACTTGCATTAATGTCTGTCCACCACCCTCATGCCTGGTGCATGAAGAGGCCAGAAAAGAGCCCCAAATCCCCTGGGCAGGAGTTGGCTATGGTTGTGAGCCACCATGTGGGTGCTGGGAATCAAGCTCAAATCCTCTGGATGAACAGTGTTGTAGCTGACATTCCTGTGAGCCAAACAACTCCCATTTTGGGGTGTTCAGTATCTTTCACTGCAAAAAGATCATCCCAGTTGGTCTTGTTATTTCACACCCCCTCATGGAGAGGTGTGGAGGGTCACAGAACCCTTCCCGGAGCATCCAGCTGTTCCCTACCATCTGTCGCATGCAGCGCTGCCTTGATTGCAGGTAGTCTCCAGCAAGGGCTAGAGTATAGATGCATGACTGGTGTGTTTAGCTCCATCTATTCAGCTATGCGGAAGCCCTCAGCCCGTCTTACAGGTGTGGCCTGTGGGGAAGGATTACCACACTTCATAAGTAAACCCTCAACTATGTTTCCTAAGGAAATCCAGGAAATTCATTGGTTCCTCAGAGTGAACCTTGATAGAACTGTGCCCCTCAGTCTATCATTGAGACCTTAGGTGAAGGGATAGACACTGTTTACATCTCCTCCTGGGAAGGAGTTTTAACAAGAAGCAGCCAGTGCTTTTAACCACTGAGCCATCTCTCCAGCCCCTCATTTGACTTAAAAAAATTTTTTTTTAAATGTGCGCCAAGCGTTGGATCCCCCAAATGTTCTCACCTTCTGGTTTCATTTTCCCAGAATCCTCTCATCCTGCTTTTGCCAACAGGAGAGAAAAGAATGGGGTGGAGACCAGTTTCTACCATTAGAGTGGAGGGCTTGCCACCCTGTAGGCCCCCCCGACTCCAGTTAGAGGAGAGGATGGCACAGTGCACGTGGAGATCAAGAATATAAGGCACAGCTAGGGCTGAGGAAAGAGCTAAGTCAGCAAGCTGCCAGCTTTGTAATCGTGAGGCGCTCGGTCCCACCTCGAGCCCACATAAAAAGCTGGGTGTCAGCTGGGCGTCATGGCGTGCATCTTGAGTCCCAGTACTCAGGAGCAGAGGCCAGCAGATTTTTTAAAGTTTGAGGCCAGTGAGGTCTACATAGAGAGACCCTGTTTCAAACAAATAAACAACAAACAAACAAGCAAGCCAAACAATACCAAAGCTGGGCGTGGTGGCGAGACCTTGTAATCCTAGTGCTAGGGAGACAGAGATGGGTATGGACAGATCCCTGGGGTTTCTTAGCATAACCTATATGGTGAGCTCCAAGCTAGTGGGAGACCCTAGCTCAAATAAATAAATACATAAATAAAGGAGCAGAACCTGAGGAAGGACACGCCCCAGGCTTGTCCTCTGGACAGACACATACCAGTATAAAGTGGCAAAGTGGCTTTAGGGGTTTAAAGAGAAGGGTGCTACAAAAAGAATGGCAGGGTGGCCTCTGTGCCCCAGTGCTGGGGCTTCAGGATCACAGCACCTCCCTTTCTTCAGTTATCAGGAGTGCGGAGTGGGGAGATGTCCTTCACAGTAGTGGGAAACGCACAGAGTCTCCATCCTTCTCTCTGGGTACGTGGAAAAGTACACCTGTAATCACAATTGAGGAAGGAAAGGCCGGAGGACAAGGAGCTGGAGACCAGTCTGGGTCAGATGACTTCATAAATTCCAATTCAGACTGGGACATACAGCAAGTTTCTGTCTCAAAAACCAAACCCAGGGGTAGAGATACAGCTTTGTAGTTAAGAGCACTAGCTGTTCTTTCAGAGCACCCGGGTTCAGTTCCCAGCACCCACATGGTAGCTTACAATGGTCTATAACTCCAGTTCCAAGGACTCAGGCTTCCTCTTCTGGCCTCCATGGACTCTTCACACATGTAGAGAACAGACATACATACAAGCATGACTCTATACACACATAAAATAAAAAAAAAATAAATCCTTTAAAAAACAAGCAAGCAAAGAACCCCAAGCAAATTCTGCTTTTCACTTCAGGGTTAGCAGGAAGATAGAGACAGAGGACTGGGGACCCAAGGACTGTCTGGGAAGTATAATCATCTATAGCCTTCTTTGCATTCTCTCTTCTCCTACATAAATAGAAAGCAGGTGGTTTCTTTTTGTTGTTGTTTGACAGAGTTACTCCATGCAGCCCTGGCTATCCTCGAACTCACTGTGTAGAGCAGGTTGGCCTTGAATTCAGAGATCCACCTGCCTCTGCCTCCCCAGTGCTAAGATTAAAAGTATGTGGCACCGGGCCTTTCTTAAATAATTTTTTTGTTTGCTTGTTTGTTTAGTTTTTTGAGACAGGATTTCTCTGTAGCTTTGGGGCTTGTCCTGGAACTAGCTCTTGTAGACCAGGCTGGCCTCAAACTCACAGAGATCCACCTGCCTCTGCCACCCCAGTGCTGGGATTAAAGGCATGCACCACTACCGCCTGGCGCTTAAATAATTTTTTAAATTATTTTATTAGTATGGGTATTTGGCGGGCATGTGTGTTTGTGCATCACTTTGCATTAGTGCCCTAGGAAGCCAGAAAAGGATGTAGGGTCTCCTGAACTGGGGTTACATACAGTTGTGAGCTGCCATGTAGGAGCTGGGAATTGAACCTGGGTCCTCTGGAAGAACAGCCAGTGCTTCTAACTGCTGGTTCATCTCTCCAACCTTTGAAAGCAGAGGCTTCAGCTTGGGAACTAGCTTGGAATTAGGCATATGAGTCTGTAGGAAAAACTTTCTTTCCTCATGCAGCTGGTGTTTATGAAGTGTGAGTCAGGCAAGCCTCCATTCAGGAGAGTAGCAAGACTCAGTTTCCCTCTGAGAAAAAGTGGATCTGAAATTCTCTGGAGCTTGTATGCTTTTAAATGATTTTACTGTTTCTGGGTTTTTGGGTCTGGGCTCTTGGTACATTTTTATATCCAATTTTTAGTAGTTTAGATAAAGAATGCCCATTCCCTTTGGGTAAAAAACCCTGTTCCTTTTTTAAGGTCTCTCTCTCTCTCTCTTTTTTAATAATGCATGTTTTATCTAATGTATGTATGTGTGTGTGAGTGCTCCCTGTGGAGGTCAGAAGAGGGATCATAGCCCCTGGAGCAGGCTGTGAACCACTGTCTGGCTGCTGGGAACTGAATTTAGATTCTCTAGGAGAGCAACACATCAAACTGCGTTTCTTGCCACCTCTTACTCCAAGGCCAGGATGCTTTTTAATGGGCTCCCGATGTTTCTGTGTCATTCAGCCTGTTGGCTCCACCTGCCCCTATTCTCCAGGCAGACCTCTCCCTCAGCCAGACAGGCCAGTGTGGCGGAAATATTGCTAAGTGCGGTAGTCCAAGCTCATACTTCTAGCACGCGGGAAGTTGGAGCAAGAACACGAGGTGAAGCTAACCCGGCTACACTGAGCGTCAGCCTGAGACACACAGTGCTTCAAAAACCAGAAAAGTTAAAGAGGGATGGGACGATGGCTCAGTCGTCCCATGCTTGGCCCGTAAACATAAGGACCTAAGTTTGGTACCACGTCTACAATCCCAGCGCTGGGGAAGCGGTGGTAGCGGAGACAGGCGGATCCCTGGAGTTCACTGGCCAGCTCTCTAGCTGAAGGAATGGAGTGAGCTCCAGGTTCAAGGGCAGGCTCTGTCTCAAACAAATTGGGTGGAGAAAACGATTAGGGATGACACTGAAGTCAACCTCTTGCTTCCACATGTGCATATGCACCTATAGACACACACACACACACACATACACACACACACCACACAAAGAAGATAAATCACTAAATGGTGAAGATACTGGGGCTCAGAGCCCAGTGAAGTAAGTAAAGAGGGTGAGGGAGCTCGAGAGGAGCTGGGGACATTCTCCATACACCACAAAGAGAAGGCATTATCTTTTGTCTCATTCTTGGGAGCATTGTCATGGAGTCATCCTGTAGCAGGTAATTCTGAATGCTTAAGACAGCTCTCAGGAGGAAGGAGGTGGGATTGGGAAAACAAGAAGTCGATGATGGGCCCTTGCCCAGAGCTGAGGAAGCCCTTGTAGGTACCAGTGAGTCCTTGGGGAAACCCTGCCAAATCTAAAGAATGGGCTGCTGGTGAGGGTGCAGGGGGCCAGGGAAGGCAGATGGCTCAGTACCAAAAGCTGCCTCTCATCATTATGAAGTGTGGAGGAGGAACAACCTCCCTCTCAGAAATCTGCCAGGCTTTGCGCCAGAGGGAAGGATTTGAGCTCAGAATCTAACCATCATCAGGCCTGAGTATCCCCACCCTCTCCCATATGGGCTGAACCCAACACCCACTAATTCAATAAAGCGCACTCCCAGAGTTGACAGCCTCTCTCCAAGAGGGGCAGTTTGGGCTATGAGGGGTAGGAAAAGAGCAGTGGTATCTGGAAACAATTTATGGCGGTGGTGGCAGGGCATCGGGCTGTGTGACAGAAAAGAGTAGGGGTCACAACGGACAAAGGTGGAGTGAGGGACCAGTTAGATGAGAGACTGAAGAGAAAGAAACCTGTGGCAGTGTAGAGTGCAGGTCTCTTTGGAAGGGGAGCCTGAGGGTTATGAATCAGGAGTCTGAGTTCTCCCTCCTTCCTGCTTTGGAAGCTTTGGCTACACATACTTGGCAGCTATTTTGTATAAATACTAGTCTCCAGTAGTATCCCTAGGGAAGGCACAAGAAACAGAATAAGAATGGGGGGGTACAGAGAGGGAGGAAAGCCATAGGCAGTACCTGTCTTAGAAGGATGTGATCTGGCCCTACTCCTCCAACCACCCTCTCCCTGTTTATAGCATGGTCCAGGTACTCAGGCGCCTGTCAGTCTCCTTCTAAAGGGTCCACAAGGCCATTTCTAGAGCCTTCATGGGCCTCTTTCTCGAGAGCTATCCTGATTTTCATTCAAAAGGTAGCTTGGGGGAGGGAATATAGTTCAATGGTAGAGAGCTTGCACAGCTGGACAAAAAGGAGGGTGGGACTAAAGAGAATTGTTGGGGACTATAAATTGAATTTGAAGAAACAAGTTGAGATATCAGTCTCCTCGGGATCTGAAATTAGGAGCCAAGAAATGAGGGTGATCAAGGCTGGAGAGATGGCTCAGTGGTTAAGAGCACTGACTGCTCTTCCAGAGGACCCGGGTTCAATTCCCAGCACCCACATGGCAACTCACAACTGTCTGAAGATCCAGTTGCAGGAGATCTGACACCTTCACACCAATGCACATAAAATAAAGTTAAATGAACCATAAAAATATTAAAAAAAAAGAGGGTGATAAAACACTGGCTGGGGGCCTCCAAGTATGCTTTACAGAATGGGTTTGCCCACAGTACCACATTACATTTTGTTTTCCTAGGCCTTTTAAACAGTTTTTGAGTTATACAATAATGTTAACATCTTTTCTGTCCTTCCTTTTTTTCCCCCCCTCTGAGACAGGGTTTCTCTGTGTAGCCCTGGCTGTCCTGGAGCTCACTCTGTAGACCAGGCTGGCCTCAAACTCAAGAGATCTGCCTGCCTCTGCCTCCCAAGTGCTAGAATTAAAGGTGTGGGGCACCACCGCCCAGCTTCAGTTTTTTCCTTACTTTTATTCATATGTAAACAATATTCAGGATTTGGGGATTCCGGGAGCACTGTCAGATTTAGGGGTGAAATGGTAGCATGTGTGCACCTAGCTATACCTCAGTGTCCCTTTTGGAACAGAAATGTGAAATGAAAACTATGGTGGCAACAGGGGCTTTGGAGAACAAAAAAAACCCCCAACACAAGCCAGGTTAGAACACATAACACCCATGGGCCTACTTACTGGGGAATAACCAGAGTATCAGAATAATTGAAGGTATAGATAGATGGCTACGACACTGAGAGACAGAGGGTTTCTTCCCTAGGCACTGAGTCTCCTGGTACTAACACCTCAGCTTTTTTGGATAATCTCAGAGAAAAAGCAACAGAACCAATTGATCCTTTCTTTTGCTTCCTTGGCCCGGGGTGGGGGGTCGGGGGGAAAGAGGGGAGAGGAGGGAACCTTTTTTTGTTTGTTTGTTTTTAAAATTTATTTATTTTTTATTTATATTTTTTTCCATGCTATTTATTGATCTCTACATTTTTCTCAGCTTCCCTCCCTGCCTCTCCCCTCCCGAGAGGAGGCAACCTTAATGAACTACAATTCCCAGAAGAACGTGCCTCTTACTACGAATCTATTGGTTGGTGCCTGTTACCGCGGGCCAATAGTAAATGAGTTCTTTAGAAGGTGCCAAAATGGCGCTGTCTACGACGTAGAACTTGGTTTTCCGGTAGGCTTAAATTTGGGGAAATGGTGAATGAAAGAAGAGGGAGAATTACAGCTTCAGGGCTGAGGAAGGTAGAGGAAATGGGGAATGGGTACATATGGGAGTTGGGGTGGTATTGGTGGGGGACACAGCTAGAGCGAAGGGCATAGTTAGTCAACCGGAGCGGGCTTAAGCCCTTCCAGCTCTTTTCAGGGCTTTGAGCCCCTTTGACACACCTTCTGTCCCAATTCAAGGAAAGATTGTTCAGAAGGGGAGAGGGTGACAGAATCTCTACCTTGCCACCTCCATTTCTACTCTTATTTTTTCTGTCTTGCTTAAGTCTTCCCGAATTTTCCTTCTGTTTATCTCTCCTCATTTATTTTCCTCAGAGGTCCATCTCTCCTCTGGCTCCATTTTTAAACTCCCGCCTCGCCACCGGTCTCGCCTCCTTGGAGTGAAATCATGAAGGTGGTGAACCTGAAGCAAGCCATTTTGCAAGCCTGGAAAGAGCGATGGAGTGACTACCAATGGGCAATCAACATGAAGAAATTCTTTCCTAGAGGAGCCACCTGGGACATTCTCAACCTAGCAGGTCTCCAGTGCAATGGGGAAGATCGGGTGGGAGGGGTAGACCCAGGAAAGATGTTACCACTCAGTCTTTAATTTCCCGTGCAGACGCGCTCCTGGAGCAGGCCATGATTGGACCTTCCCCAAATCCTCTCATCCTGTCCTACCTGAAGTACGCCATCAGTTCCCAGGTAAACCTTCCTATCCCCTGGCTTTTGGAGGTAAAGCATCAGGAGAACAGTTTTCAGTTTAGGCTTGTTTTCTTACAAAGTTAACCCTTCATTTTGCAATGAACATTGCATTCTTTTGCGCTCTCCATATACATTTACAGTTAAAGCTTCTCAAATTTATATAATTATGGGGGGGATGTGTGCCACAGAACACATGTGTAAGTAAAAAGGCAGTTTTGTGGGTTCGAGTCTGTTCTTCCCACCTTCACGTAGATTCCCTGGGGATTTGAGTTCATGTCAGCAGGGTTGCATGCTGAGCCTTCTTACCAGCCCCTTGTTTCTATTTTTTAAATTTACTTTAAATTTATTTATTTATTATGTATTCCTTCCATGTATGCTTGCATGCCAGAAGAGGGCACCAGATCTCATTATAGATGGCTGTGAGCCACCATGTGGTTGCTGGGAATTGAACTCAGGACCTCTGGAAGAGCAGTCAGTGCTCTTAACCTCTGAGCCATCTCTCCAGCCCCCTTGTTTCTATTTTTGAGACAGTGTCTTATGTAGCCCAGGTTGAACTTAAATTCCTGATTTTTCTGCTACTACCCATAGTTTGGGAGTCGGTGGTCGCTGATAAACCAACCTGGGACCAGGACATGCTAGGCAAGTGTTCCATCTTTGAGCTGTAGCCCTACCCCGGTATTTCAGACAATAACAGGCCCTGGGGATTTGGTCCTAGTACACAGGGAATGTAGAAAGTGATGCAGGCTCACTAATCATTGATAGGATGGGTTTATGGTATGGAAACAATGGAAGGGGGCCTTGGACATGATCCCTGCTCCTGTCTGAGCAACCAGGGGAGGTGTTCTAGAGGAAGTGATTTTTTGTTTTAAAGTTCATTCATTTTATTATTTAATGTGTATGGGTGTTTTACCTACAAGTATGTCACGTAACCATGTTTAGGCAGTGCCTGTGGAAGGCAGAGAAGGGTATTGAGGTCCCTGGGACTGGAGTTACAGAGAGTTGTGAGCCTCCATGTAGGTTTTGGGAATCAAACCCAGGTCCTCTGGAAGAGCAATCAAGTGCTCTTAACCTCTGAGCCATCTCTCCAGCTCCTAGGAAGTGATGTTTAAACAGAGGTCTTGGTAGTGAGTTGGAGTTAGCCACACAGATTAGTGAGACTGAAAAGCAGAGAGAAGTAGACAGAGGCTGGGAGAGAGAAATTACAAGACATTCGTTACTGAAAGTAAGGCTGGAAATAGAGTTCACCGGTAAAGCATTTGCCTAGCATGTACAAGGCCCTGGGTTTTCTCCCCAGTGCCACAGAGCTGAAGGTGATGTGGCATTGCTGCACCAGAGTTGGGCTGTATACAGATGTTCTGTTTAGGTGTATCATACACATACTTGATATCATAGGGATTAAAACAGAAATGTAAGGCATATTGTCTAGAGGTATGGATGTATCTCAGTTAGGAGAGTACTTGCTCAGCATGGACAAGGTCCTGGGTTTTTTGTTTTTTGAGACAGGGTCTCTCCACATAGCCCTGGCTGGCCTCAAACTTACTGTGTAAACTAGGCTGACCTTGAATACATAGAAACGGCCTCTGCCTCAAATTCTGAGATTAAAGGTGGGAACCAAGGTCCTGGCACAGTGTGTCCGTAATCCCAGCAGGAAGAAGGTCAGAAATTCAAGGTTATCTGTGGATACCTAATGAGTTTGAAGTCATCCTCAGAGAGAGAGGTATACATTTTTTATTTGTTTTGTTTGTTTTTTGAGACTGGGTTTCTCTGTGGCTTTGGAGCCTGTCCTTTGTAGACCAGGTTGGCCTCGAACTCACAGAGAGCCTCTCAGAGAGTGCTGGGATTAAAGACGTGCGCCACCACCGCCCAGCTTGAGAGGTGTAAATTTTAAAATAACAGTAAAAGGCCGGGCGGTGGTGGCGCATGCCTTTAATCCCAGCACTTGGGAGGCAGAGGCAGGCGGATCTCTGTTCGAGGCCAGCCTGGTCCATAAGAGCTAGTTCCAGGACAGGCTCTAAAGCCACAGAGAAACCCTGTCTTGAAAAACCAAAAATAAAAAAAATAATAACAGTAAAAGGCCAGACACACCTTCAGTCCCAGCACCCAGGAAGCAGAAAAGGTGAACTCTGTGAGTCTGAGGCCAGCCTGCTCTACATAGTAAGTTCTAGAACAGCCAGGGCTGCATGGAGAAATTGTCTCAAACAGCAACAACAAACAAACAAAACAAAATGAAAAAATAGTAACAATGAAAATAACTGTATTTTCCAAACTAGTGAGGAAATTGACATTTTTAGATGTCTTACTTAATATTGCTAAATTCTCCCACGAGCTTCTTCATTCAGTGCCTGTAGTGAGGCTGTCTGTCTTTCTTATTTATTTATTTATTTTTTGGTGTTTCAAGACAGGGTTTCTCTGGAGCTTTGGAGCCTGTTCTGGAACTTGCTCTTGTAGACCAGGCTGGCCTTGAACTCACAGAGATCTGCCTGCCTCTGCTTCCCAAGTGCTGGGATTAAAGGCGTGCACCACCACCGCCTGTCTGTCTGTCTTGATATATAGTAAAAGTCTGATTTCACATATCAAACATTTGATTTTAAAAGGAATAAATTTTTTTAATGGTTTTTCTTTTTTTATATATAATTTAACTTTATTTTATGTACATTGGTGTGAAGGTGTCAGATCCCCTGGAACTGGAGTTACAGACAGTTTTTAGCTGTCATGTGGGTGCTGGGAATTGAACCTGGGTCCTCTGGAAGAGCAGTTAGTGCTCTTAACCACTGAGCCATCTCTCCAGCCTTAATGGTTTTTCAAGATAGGGTTTCTCTGTTTTGCCTTGGCTGTACAGGAACTCACTCTGTAGACCAGGCTGGCCTTGAACTCAGAAATCTACCTGCACCTCTACCTCTGCCTCTTGAGTGCTGGGATTAAAGGCATGTACCACCAATGCCCTGCAAGGAAGAATTATTTTAAAAATAGATTTAGCTTTTCTTTATTAGCATTGTTTGTGTGTAGATGTGTGCATGTGGACATGCATGCCTTCGTGCCTGTGTTGCAGTCAGAAGTCAGGGGTTGACTTTTTTTCCTTCCATCATGAATTCTGGGGATGGAGCTCAGGTTGGGTTATCAGGCATGTGCTACAAACACACACAATCTTCAAACCGTTCTGCCTGCACAGCGGAAGATGTGCTTTAGTAAGCTTTCAGAGATGGATGTTCTTTGTTACTTTTTTTTTCTTGAGACAGGTCTCTCCGTCAAGCTCTGGCTGTCCTGAAACTCACTCTGTAGCCAGGCTGGCCTCAAATCAGAGACCTACCTATCTCTGCTTTCCAAGTGCTGGGACTAAAGGCAAGCACCATCACGCCTAGTTTGTTCTTTGTTACTATACTCAACAAGTACTATGAGCACCATTATTGATGACTAGACTACAACTCTGTGCTACAGTTTTGGAGCATTGCACACGATGGTCGCAGCATCATGAAATGGTCCTTTTGGAACTGTGTAGCTGAGTTACACAGATAATCTAGTTCTTGCCACGTTTAACTATACTATATCATTACGCATCATCAACTCTCTGGGACACTCCACTGCACAGCTATGAGAAAATGTGAGTGAGGATGTAAGGTATACCTTAGTAATATTTTTAAATTCTTTGAGCTGGGCAGTGGTGGTGCAAGTTTTTAATCTCAGCTCTCAGGAGGCAGAGGCAGGCCGATCTCTAAGAGTTCAAGGCCAGCCTGATCTACAGAGTGAGTTCTAAGATAGCCAGAGATACACAGAAAAACACTGCCTCGAAAAACCAAAAAAACCACCATTCTTCTACTTTTATTTTGTGTGTGTGTGTGTGTGTGTGTGTGTGTGTGTGTGTGTGTGTGTATGTGTGCCATCACATACACATGGAAGTCAGAGGACAGCTTTTGGGAGTTGATTATCTCCTTCAACCATGTGGTCTTAGGTATCAAACTTGAGTGTCAGGCTTGGCAGCAGCAGGTACCTTTATCTGCTGAATCATCTGCTCTGCCTTGTTTTAACCATAGCTGGGGCTTCCAGTCCCTCTAAAATGGTGTTGGGAACTCTAAGGTTTCTTGAATCATACCTTGAGAGCTGCTGGCTAGGACTTCAAGGAAAGTAGTGTATTTCAATTTGTTTGTTTTGAGACAGGACCTCACTCTTTAGTTC
Source organism: Ondatra zibethicus (assembly GCA_004026605.1). Classification (NCBI taxonomy): domain Eukaryota; kingdom Metazoa; phylum Chordata; class Mammalia; order Rodentia; family Cricetidae; genus Ondatra; species Ondatra zibethicus. Next base: position 115,689 of record PVIU01000374.1, on the reverse strand, counting down.
AGCCTGGCATTATACTCATGACAATCCTTCTGCCTTAGCCTCCCAAACATGGGGATTACATTTGTAAATCACCATGACTCCTGTAGGAAAGTGATTTTGAGAAATAGAGGTCAGATAATACAGACCCCATGACCATGTGAGGAGTGTGGACTTTATCCCACAGTGGAGAGTTTTAGAACGAGAAATAGGGTTGTAAGGTTTTTATTGGCAGAGAGTGCCCAGTGGATAAAGAAGGTGAGAACTGGAGTTCAGATCCCCAGAACCCAAGTAAATGCTGGGTGAGCATGGCAGCCTGCCTGTGATTCCAGCACCTGGAGGGCAGAACTGCGATGTCCTGAGCTAATAATAGGCCAGCTAGCTGAACCTTATCAGTGAGCTATGGGTTCAGTTAGAAGACCCTGCATCAAGGAATCAGGTGGTGAGCTGTCCTCAACCTCTGGCCTCCACATGCATGTGCATATACATGCATGGATACCAGCACACATAGGAACACACACATGCATATGCACACACACCATGCACACACGAGGAAAACAATTTTGTGTGTGTTGTATAATGTTCCCTGTTTACTGTAATTAAGTTGCTTGTAATTGGACCATGAAACACCCTTTTACACATTTACCTGCATATCTGGGAAAATATCTCTAGGATAAATACTTAAAAATGTAATTTCTGGCTTGGCAGTGTTGGCATGTACTTTTAATCCCAGCACTCAAGAGATAGAGACAGGGATCTTTGAGTTTGAGGCCAGCCTAGTTTAGGTGAGTTCTAGGACAGCTAATGTTATTATACAGAGAAACCCTGTCTCAAAAAAACCACAAACAAAAAAAGATTCTATCACTTTACACCCCTACCCCCATAGTGTGTTTGTTGTTGTTCATGGCTGGGAATTGAACCCTGACCTTGCATGTGTTAGGCACGCACTCTACCAGTAAGCTATTTCTCCAGCCCCTCTCCATTGTATTTGGTAATGTTCCCCTAGCCCTTCGCCAGTGCTGGACACAATCTTTTAATTTTTGGTCTCTCGAGACAGATTTTCTCTGTGTAGCCTTGGCTGTCTGTTATAGAACTCTGAGATTAAAAGCATGAGTAACCATCACCAGGTTTCAGGTTATTTTTATTTGTGTTTGTGTTCATATTTGTGTGTGTGGTGTGTATATGTGCATGTATATACCAATATGTGGGTGCCTATTGAGGCCAGAAGAGGGCGTTAGATCCCTTGAAGCTAGAGTCGTGAGCTATCATATGGGTAAGGAGGATCAAACCTAGATGGTCTGGAGGAGCATCTAGGGCCCCTAGCTGGTGGCCATTTCTCCAGCCCCAGTGTTGTCGTCTTTACTATATACACTAATTTTTTTCTTTTGTTTTGATTTTTGAGACAGGGTTTCTCTTTGTAACAGCTCTGGCTGTCTTGGAACTCGCTTTTTAGACCAGGCTGACCTCAAACTCAATTGAGATCCTCCTGCCTCTGCCTCCCAAGTGCTGAGATTAAAGGTGTGCGCCACCACTGCCCGGCAAACTGAAAATTTTTGTAGCACTTGCTTTGTTTTTATTTTGGGGGGGCAGAGTCTCACAACGTGGTGACCCAGGCTGCCTGGAACTTGCAGTGGTCTTCTTGCCTCATTCTCCCAAGTGCTGGGATTATAGGTGTGAGCTACTACACCTGACTTCTGCATTGTTTACTTATTATTTATTTTTGTGGTTGTTTATTTGGTTTTGTTTTTGGGAACACTCTCACAGAGCTGGTCCTGCTTCCCAAGTCCTGGGATTAAAGCATGTACCACCACACCCAGCTCATTTCTGCCAACACTTGACTTTATTTTCTGTATTTCTTTTTATAAATCATTTATGTTTATTTATTTTCTCAAGTAGATGAGCAGCTGTTCATCCACTTTATTCAATAGGCCAGCCTTTGTCATGGCTTCGCTTATAGATAAGGCCTGCCTGATACATTTGTCCTTTCTTGCACAAGTCCTTTACTGTTTGTTGTTTGTATGCCGGGGATCAAACCCAGGGCCTTGTAAACCTTAGCAAAGTGCTCTGTCCCTGTCCCTGCTGTTGTGATTACAGTGGTTTGTTCTGCTGTCTTTCTTTTGTTTGTTTGTTTGGTTTTGTTTTTTGGTTTGTTTGTTTGTTTGTTGATTTTTTTGGGGGGGGTTTCGAAACAGGGTTTCTCTGCTGTAGCTTTGGAGTCTGTCCTGGAACTCACTCTGTAGACCACGCTGGCCTCGAACTCACAGAAATCTGCCTGCCTCTGCCTCCCAAGTGCTGGGATTAAAGGCGTGCGCCACCACTGTCCAGCTTTTTTCTGTTTTTGTTTTGTTGTTCTTTTTTCCCCCTCTTCTTTTTTTTTTAGACTGGTTGAATGTGGCCCAGGCCTTGAACTTACCCTGTCATCCCCGACCTAACTGCCAAGATTTCAGGCATGACCCTCTTTGCACAGTTTATGCTGCCAAACTTGGTGACTTGAGGGGAGTGAGGGAAGAGGTCAAAGGTGAGGCCTGGATTTCTGGTTTGGACGCTTGATAGCTTATAGCGTCATGAGGAGAAAGAACGGTGTGGTTGTTAGGGTTGGGATGTGAGGGCAGCAGATGATTCCGACCTTGTTATGTTCACGGAGCCAGTGTGGAGTCTGAGGAGGCAGTCAGAGGGAGGTAGATTTATGCCTAGAACTTAGGAGTCTAGCTGTGAGCTATTAGTTTAGAAACATGTGGTCACTTTCTGTTGTGACAGATTCTGGAGATAAGCCACCAAAGGAAAGAAGGGTTTGTTTGGGCTACGACTGCCAGCTTTGTCATTTCTAGGCGGTGATGAGGCCGAATATCAGCTAGAAGGGTGCCCAGGGATTGCTCACATCCTGGTAGCTAGGAGGAGGCTGGGGACAAGTACAGCCTCTCTTCCTCCAGCTGCCCCCCCCCGGAAGTTTCCATTCCCTTCCAGTTTACGAGTCCACGTATCGATTAATCTGCTGGCTGGGAGCCAGCCTTTCAGCATAGTCATCTGTGGGGACAGACCGTAGTCATGGAGGCATTGCTCGGGGAATGTGGGCAAGAGAAGTGGTCCATGACAAATTCCTGAGCACATGGAAGAAACAATCTGAAGAGAGTAGAGGAGAAACCGAAAGAACATTCAGTGTGCTAAGAAAAGAAAGGTTGACAGTCAGGTGTGTGTTCGATGGTGTCACCTGCTGCCAGGAAGCTGGGCTCCATCAGAAGTGAGCCCGTGGGTTTAACAGCAAGAGTTTGTTGATGGCTGTGATGCAAAGATTCATGCAGGGGTCAGGACAGAAGTGATTACAGTGTGAAGAGCAAGTGGAGGGTGCGGAGGTAGAGACAGTAGCGAACTCCGTGTCTAGAGAGAACAGAGAAGATGGTTACATGGGAATGTGGGGTCCGTGGGAAGCTCTCTCTAAAATAGAAGACTCTTAGGATGTATAATAACGTATAACTGATGAGAAAGGCCAGCAGGAGAAAGACTGCAGAGAATGTACATGGCCTGTCAAGTGCTGTGCAAAATTAGTAATGTATTCTTCCTTTAGAGTTAAGAGGCTCTTTGGTACGGTGCTGAGCTGGGAGAGAGCACTTAGGAGTGGTTGGGGGTGTTGAATATGAAGAAGAGCAAGAGGATTGGACAGCTGCAAGGTCACCCTGGGCTAGCCCATGTGCAGATGCCAGCCTCTAGCCTCGAGATCTTGTGTCAGCTCCAAGCATCTAGTTGGTAGAATTGGTAAGTCTGAAACGGACTTACGTGCTGCTGGGAGAAACGGGTCACCGCGTGGTAAGTGCTTTCCGGTGTGTCCAGAGCAGCCCTAAACTGATATACTTGGAAGAAATACACAGAATTCACCATCTGAAGGCCAGTAATTCATTTTGACTAACAGCCTTGCTAAGAGCATACATACACAGTTGGGAGTTTCTCTCCTTGGTGTGGGGTCCAGATTTTTAAGTTGCACCATCCAGCTCCCCCTACAGGTTGGCATCCAGCAAGACTCAGTTCTTCTCCAAGCTTTCGCTATGGGGACATGGTTATAAATAAACAAACACCAGCCTGGAAGGGCATGGTCATTCTGCCCAGGCAGGCTCCCAACGGTTTGATCACCGTCAGACACTGGCTTCAGCGTCACACTGTGTCCTGCTGCTGATGTCTCGGAATGCTAATTGTCTGCATTTTGCTCCTGTTCATCCATGAGTTCTGGTTTAAAATGTCTGACCCAGTCTGCCCAGGTGACTTACCCACACTCTGCAAGTGCATGGTTGTTGTTACTTGTACTGCTGAGGACTGAACCCAGGGCCTCGTGCATTCTGGGCTAGCACTCAACCGTGGAGCTACATACAGCTCATCCTGCTAAGAATTTATTTATTTATTTATTTTAAATTTTATTATTTTTTTTCCATGATATTTATTGAGCTCTACATTTTTCTCTGCTCCCCTCCCTGCCTCTCCCCTCCCTCCTTTAACCCTCCCCCAAAGTCCCTATGCTCCCAATTTACTTAGGAGATCTTGTCTTCTTATACTTTCTACTTTCCATGTAGATTAGATCTATGTAAGTCTCTCTTAGTGTCTCTGGGATTGTGGTTCCTGCTAAGAATTTAAATTCACTCAGAACAAATTATTTCTTTCAAACTGATTGTCTATGGTGATGAATATATTTTACTAACAAATATGTTGCAAGGTAAAAAATTTTCAGACTGCATCTCCTTGATGTCATCCAGTTACCTGAAGCAATGAAAATTTCCTGAGGACAAGGCCCTAGGCTGCTGCTAGGGGACAGAGGGATTTAATATTACCTCTGTCCGCAGGGAATTTACTTTCCAGGCAGAATTTATAAAAATGTATCTTGGAAGTACCAGTTAAATGATATCTCATGATGAAATAACTTTGAAGGCTGTTGCTTGTGCACCTCGGGGAAGGGGTGTACAAATGCCAGGGTGCATGTGTGGAGGGCAGAGGACAAATGGGTAGGAATCAGTTCTTTCAGCTTTTGGGTCCTGGGGGTTGAACTCAAATCATTAAGTTTGGCAGCAAGAGTCTTTACCCACTGAGTTGTCTCTCATTGTTTATAAATACATAATGGTTTTGAGAAGTCTTACAATGAGGATGTATGTATTTATGCATTTTGTTTGTTTCTTGAGACAGGTTTTCTCTGTGTAACCCTGCCTGTCCAGGAACTCACTCTTGTAAACCAGGCTGGCCTTGAACTCACAGAGTTCTGCCTCCCTCTGCTTCCCAAGTGCTGGGATTAAAGGTGTGCACCCCCACACCCAGACATATGTTTTTAATTCAGGTTTCTAAAATTTATATCATACATAATTTCTGTGTGTGTGCATGTGAAAAATTATTCCCTGCCTTTTTATTTATTTTTGTGTTTGTCAGTGCTGGGGGTGGCAGCTAGGACCTTCAGTCTGAGTCCATGCTCTCACCACTGAGCATATCACCAAACTCTGGCGCTTCTTTGTGTCTAGAAGAAGCTTTGGAGCAACCTGGCCCAATATGATTTCCCCAGTAAAGAAAGTGCTCTTTCTGTGCTGAATGACGCTGTGGCCACCAGCGCTTGAATTGAGAATAGTATGCCTGAGGAATTGAAATTCATTTGTGGGCCAGAAAGACAGCTCAGAGGTTAAAAACACTGGCCACAGGCCAGGCATGGTGGCGCATGCTTTTAATCCCAGTACTTGGGAGGCAGAGGCAGATCTCTGTGAGTTTGAGACTAGCCTGGTCAGGTCTACATCATGAATTTTAGGACAGCCAAGGCTACACAGAAAACCCTGTCTTTAAAAAAAAAAAAAAAAAGAAAAGAGAGAAAACTGGCCACTTCTTCCAGTTCTAGGAGATCCCATCCTCCCTTTATTTATAGGGCAGTGCATGGACGTGGCACAAATATACATGCAAGCTAAACACCCTTACACATCAAATACAAATTTAAAAATAAGTTTAAAAAAATAAATTATTTGTTTATTTATTTTGCAGTATTGTGATGAAACCAAGCCCTTGAACATGTTAAGCAAGTACTCCATCATTACCTACACACCCAACACCAGGACCCAACATTTTAAATTTTTTTTAAAATTTTATTTAATTTTATTTATTTATTTATTTTTTTTTGGTTTTTTGAGACAGGGTTTCTCTGGAGCTTTGGAGCCAGTCCTAGCTCTTGTAGACCAGGCTGGTCTTGAACTCACAGAGATCCACCTGCCTCTGCCTCCCAAGTGCTGGGATTAAAGGCGTGCGCCACCACTGGCCGGCCTGGTTTTGGTTTTTAAGCCTGGGTCTTACTATATAGCACAGGCTGACTTAGTACTTACTATGTAGCCCAGGCTGTCTTTGACCTTTACAGCAGTCCTGAGTGCTGGCTTTGCAGGTGTCTGCTATTTTAATTACCTTTTGTTAGTATAGCTTTGGCAGCAGCTTCAGGAAGTGGCTAATTTAAGGGTGTGTTTTGATTTATTCATTCTGTAAACATCAGGATTATGGCAGTCGTTGAATAAAGTGATCCCCTGACCGAGTGAAGGCTGTGCAGGAGATGTTTGTCACTCCTCCTTGCCCAAATAAGATCACACATACCCCTTTATTGTTACTCGGGTTTTGCTATGATTTTTCAGACTGACCTCAAGTTTAGAGGCTCAGTGCTTCTCTGGCCTTAGCCTCCCACGTAACTGGGACTATGGGGCTATCACAAGTCCTTCAAGGCCACTGGTGCAGGAGCTTGAACCCTGGGTCTTGCTCACCTAGGCAAGTACTCCAGGCACTTTCTTGCTCAGCTGCAGCCTCTGTCTTCTTGACAGGAGTAGTAATGAAGCTAGTTAGTGCAGAGGCTCAGGACTAGTACACGTGCGCTCACACCACCTCTGTGCTTCTGACTGAACTTAGGGCACATGCTGGGCCGGCACTGACCACCAAGTGTATCTTCAGTTCAGCAGACTCTCACTTGTCAGCCCTGCCTAGCTGGCATGAAGCTGAGTTTGGGCCCCTCCCCCCTACACAAAAAGGTTATAGAAATAAAGCAACATTGCCTTCACTCTTGGTGGCTCTTCTGCCCACTAGTGGCCAACTAAACCTTGCTTCTTTTTGGCAAGGAACAGCATCAGAAGGGAAAACAGAGTACCTTTGAGTCCTTGGAAGTCCTCTTATGTGGATGCCATTTTCAGTGAGTTTGATAGAAACAGGAACAAAGACAACAGATAACATAACTGTGTGTCTCTTCATGAGCTGAGGAAGCCTCTAGGAGGGGCTGGCGATTCAGAGCTGTGGCATTTCATTTACGCAACAGTGTTTGCCCTCCCCCCAGTGGATGCCTGTCTGACTGCCTTGTCTCTCCTTCAGATGGTATCCTACTCGTCTGTACTCACAGCTGTCAGCAAGGTAATGACCATGGCCACTGAGGAGCTGTGCGGGAGGGAACAGAGGTCCTGTAGCCACAGACAAGGCCCACCACCTGCTCATGTGTCCCCTGATGCCTCTGCCTGGCATGGTAGGCTTCCCCTGGAGAGGGGAGGTCCTGGGATTAGGAACTCACTTCCATATGGAGAGGATGCTAGTCTGCAGCCCGTGGCTGGAGGGCGAAGTAGGCCTGCACACACAGCTGTTGCTTGTGAGACTTGGCAATGCTATAGCCTCTCCCTTGTTCTTTCCACAGTTTGATGACTTTTCCCGGGACCTGTGTGTCCAGGCTTTGCTGGATATCATGGACATGTTTTGTGACCGACTCAGGTAAGAGATGGGTGAGGAAGCTTAGAACATTTCATTGTTCTTTCAATACTGAGGAAAAAGCCCATAGTCTAGGAGACAGGTTGAGACCAGCTGTGGGTTCCCATGTTTCTTCTCTCTACCTGCCCACCCCAGCTTCTCTATCCATTCCTCACTTCTCTTTTAGGAAGAGCAGGTTTAAAATCTTGTCTAGTGGAAGCTAGCTGGACTAGGTGGCTTACACAGGATCCTGCCAACTTTCCAACTCTGTCCCCTTGTAGGGGAGTGCCAGAGACTCTGGGGGAACATTGGTGTGGGTTGGATTTCAGCTTTTGGAATAGATACAAATTTTCATCCTTTTCTGGGTAGTTGCCACGGCAAAGCAGAGGAATGCATCGGGTTGTGCCGAGCGCTTCTTAGCGCCCTCCACTGGCTGCTGCGTTGTACAGCAGCTTCTGCAGAGCGGCTCCAGGAAGGACTGGAGGCTGCCACTCCAGCCACTGGGGAAAAGCAGCTAGCCTTGTGCCTGCAGTGCCTGGAAAAGACCCTCAGCAGCACCAAGAACCGAGCTCTGCTACACATCGCCAAACTAGAGGAGGCCTGTACGTCCCCTGACCCCCCTGCGCCCTGCCTGCTGCTGCTTCTATGGCTGGTCCTTTGATTGAGAGGGGAGAGGCAGGATGCCATCCCACTTCTTTCTAGAAGGATCTGAAATCATCCCACTTCCTTTTTTCTCTCCCCATAAGCATTGCATACATCCCAGGGACTTGGGCAGGGTGGCACCCGAGCCAATCAACCAACAGGTATTTACTGAGCATTCTTGTGTGCCCGGCACTGTGCCAGGTGCTGGAGGTGGGGGAGGGAGGGCTACCAAAGGAGCATGTGGCAGGGTCCCTGCCCTCAGCAAGCTTACACACTGGTGGGGAGTAAGACTCGAATGCCATGCACCTGGAGGACATTCAAGGATGAGACAGGCATGTCGTCTGCTCTTGTCTATCTCCATGTTACTCGTCTAGAAGCAGGTGACGCAGGTGTGACCTGGAACATTCCGTTAAACTCAGTGCCTGTCTGTCAGGACTGTTACCTCTTAACTCTAGTTCTGATGTTAAGAGACCCTTCCAGAGCCTGAGAACAGGCAGATTTATGGGAGGGAAGGTTTTCAGCAACTGAGGCCCGAGGCCACAGTCTTGCTTGAGCCCCAGTGGCTAAGGCCACCTAAGGGCCTCCTGTTTTCCATTGACCTGGATGCTACAGTGGGTGACACCCATGTCTTCAGGGCTCAGTTGGAGAGCTTGTTAGGGGATTAGTCTCTATTTACCTCACAATTGCTTCCTCTGGGAAAAGTCCACAGGAAGAGTGATCACTGTGTCAGAATGGGCTGCACTGACAGTTTTTCTTCGTCTGTTTCTTGTTAGTGTTGGCAGTGCCTTGCCTTCTTGAGCACTTGATAAATGTTTATTGGTAGAAAAGTAGATGAATACATAATGGACCTCAGGTCTTGGTTGTCTTTTTCTTACCTCTGTGCTACATGGAGGTTAATTGGCTAGCTGGTGCCATCATTCCTCATCTGACCTTTGTGCTGTAACTAGGATAAGTGACTAGCAATTGAATGCCAAGTGTGCTGTGGCCATGAGTGTGGGCATTTAGGAGCGAAGCCAGTGGGCTAGACCAGTTGGGCACGCTGTTAAGGGAGCAGATACCCAAGCTATGTTGGCAAGGTGTTTAGAGCTAGCTTCCTTAGAGCAGACCTGATTGCTGCGGTGAGACTGGCCTTCCAGAGTGGTCTCTGTCCGTGCCTGGCTGCTGGACTCTGCCCCACCCCAGTGCCGTGTCTCTAGTCAGTGTGGATAATCCCTGGAAGTCAGGCCCTTGCTGTAGTTTCTAGGGTGCTCTGTCCCATGTTGCCTGTCCCCGTGTAGAAACAGTGCATGCTGCCCTCAGGACCCTGCCTCCACATCCTTCTCAGAGAAAGCCTTGCTGTGTGGTTTCATGGGCCCAGGGTCAAGGAGTTTGGGGCCATGCCCTGCTTCTCCTTTCCATCATGTTTCTGCCTTGCTTCTTCCCTGCCAGCCTCCTGGACTGCCATTGAGCATTGTCTCTTGAAGCTCGGGGAGATCCTGGCCAATCTCAGCAACCCCCAGCTCCGGAGCCAGGCCGAGCAGTGTGGCACTCTTATCAGGAGGTTAGGTTTCTGGGGGAGATGGGAAGGTGGGGTACGTGGTTTCTTCAGTCCCTAAGCTGTCCCTGTGTGTCTGTCTCCTCAGTATCCCCACCATGCTGTCGGTGCACTCAGAGCAGCTGCACAAGACTGGCTTCCCCACCATCCACGCACTGATCTTGCTTGAGGGCACAATGAACCTGACCGGGGAGATGCAGCCCCTGGTGGAGCAGCTGATGATGGTGAAGCGCATGCAGGTGGGTGTGGCCAAGCAAGGTGGGTGGCCGTTTAGGGCAGGAGGGAGGAGCCTGGTACTTGAGAGGAATCAGTTTCCTCTTGATTCCTTAGTGGAACAGATGCTAGTCATGCATTTTTGTCATCTGACCTCAGGATCCTGGTTCTGAGCACTGCCGCTGGAACCCTGCTGTGTAGTAAGAGACCCAGCCAGTCTAGAGCCTGTGGAAGGGAGCTGGGATCTGGGCAACCCCTCACACCTCCTTCGCGGTCTCTCCACAGCATATCCCCACCCCCCTTTTTGTCCTGGAAATCTGGAAAGCCTGCTTTGTGGGACTCATTGAGTCCCCCGAGGGTACGCAGGAGCTGAAGTGGACAGCTTTCACCTATCTCAAGGTACTTGGTGACATGGGAGCAGCAAAGAGAAACAGCAGCATGCAGGACCTTTGCCCCGTGTGTCCCCCTCCTGGCATTTAGTCCAACCTGCTGAGTCTCCAGCGCAGGCCCCACCTGACCATTTTCTCTGTGACTCGGCTGGTTTAGCTACTAGGGGCTCTGCTGTTTGTCCAGCTCATCCTTAATCAGATTAGTTCAGGGCAGCTAGGAGAGCCAGGGGAGCGGCCCTGACCCCTCTGAGCCACGGTTCTTCCCTTCTTGAGGTGGCAGAAATGGGAGACCCCATGTCCTGTAGGCCAGGTGGCAGCAAGTGCTTGAGTACCCATGGGCACTGTCAACTGTAGCACTGCTACTTCAGTGCCCACAGCGGGGAATGGGACGTGTCCTGTGGTGAGAGGCAGAGAAAGGACATTGATCTTTCTTCTTTCCTCCCTCATGTCCTAGATTCCACAGGTTTTGGTGAAAGTGAAGAAATATCTTCATGGGGAAAAGGTGAGTTAGAGAATAAGATGAGGGTGCGGGAGCAGATAAGGATGGACATTTGTGGGTGGGACCCTTTTTTTTTTTTTTTGGTTTTTCAAGACAGGGTTTCTCTGTAGCTTTGGAGCCTGTCCTGGAACTAGCTCTTTTTTTTTTTAATTTATTATGTATACAATATTCTGTCTGTGTGTATGTCTGCAGGCCAGAAGAGGGCACTAGACCTCATTACAGATGGTTGTGAGCCACCATGTGGTTGCCGGGAATTGAACTCAGGACCTTTGGAAGAGCAGGCAATGCTCTTAACCACTGAGCCATCTCTCCAGCCCGGGAACTAGCTCTTATAGACCAGGCTGGCCTCGAACTCACAGAGATCCACCTTCCTCTGCCTCCCGAGTGCTGGGATTAAAGGCTTGCGCACCACTGCCCAGCTCCCTTTTCTTTTTTTTAAGACAGGGTTTTTCCCTATAGCCCTAGTTGTCCTGGAACTCACTCTGTAGACCAGGCTGGCCTCAAACTCACAAAGATTCACCTGCTTCTGCTTCCGAGTTCTGGGATTAAAGGCGTGTACCACCACCACCCAGCTAAGGGTGGGTCTTTTAGGCTGCGGCTGAGTGGTAGTGTATTGTGCCCAGAGGAAAGCTATGTGTACGTGTGAGCATTTGTGCACATGCCCTAGACCCCTGTGCTGGCCGAGGCCGCCTGCCTTCCACCCCAGCAGGCAAGATCACCTGCAGTGATTTGGCCAGGGTAACCATGTGGAGAGTGGTGCCTCCACCATCTCCCCACCAGGTTCCTGGGGTCTGTGGGGGTCGCGGCCTGCTTCTTCGCTTGCTGAGCAAGGTGTTGATGTGAGCGTGCTGGGCTGGGGGGAGCGCTGGAGGACATAGAACCCAGGAGGGAGTTTCTGAATCTTTGCAGGACTTCACTGAGGATGTCAACTCTGCTTTTGAATTCCTGTTGAAGCTCACGCCCTTGTTGGACAAAGCTGACCAGCGCTGCAAGTATGAGCCCCTCTTCACCTGCTTTCCTGGAAGGTGTTCCAGTCCTTCCCTGCTCTCTGTGTCAGATGACTGCAGGAAGCTCTGTCTTACTGCTGGACCCTTTTGGCAGGGGTGGGAGGCAGCAGCTCATAGGTGCTAAGCACCAAGAGCCTTTCTACCTTTGGGTGTTTGAGTTTTCCTCACCATGAAGGAGGGGGGAGACTGTACAGACACCCCTTGTTTCCAGCTCTCTGCTCATTTCATCCTCTGGCTTTCCCTCACAGTTGTGACTGCACAAACTTCCTGCTGCAAGAGTGTAACAAGCAGGGGCTTTTGTCCGAAGTCAACTTTGCCATCCTTGTGGGCAAACGGTACGTGGTGAGCCCCTTGGGCTGCCTGGGGCCCCTTGATCTCCCTCTCTCTTGCCAGACTGGTTTCTGGTGCCTTTCCCTTCCTCTTTGAAGTCTGAGTAGCAGTGACCGTCCTCGGGGCCAGGGAGCAGGACCATGGAGCAGAGTTTCATACTCGGAGCTGCTGTTCTCTGACTCACCCTCGTTTATGAGCAAAAGACAAAGGGAAAGCCTTAGTTTCCCTTCCATCTTAAAGGACGGGTGTAATGATAACGACAGATCGAAATGATTGTGATATTGGGTACGCTTTCAGTCATAAACTTCATCCCAACTCAAAAGAGTCTTTGTTTTTTGCTAAGGGTTAAGCCCAGAGCGTTGTGCATTGAGGCCGATGCTGAGGAACTGGGTTACACCTCCAGCCCCAGTTTCCTGTGCTTCTTTCTCCTCTCTGCTTTCGTTTCTGGAGTTGGATTAGAGAATTTCTTTCTTAAAAGGCAGAGTCTCATTATGTCGCTCTGGCTGACTGTAAATGCAGAGGTCCACCTTCTTCAACCAAGTCATCTCACCTAGTGGATTAGAGACTGTCAAGATATTTTTCTTAGCCACGTATGGTAGCTCACACCTACAATTTTATTCTTGAGAGGCTGAAGCAGGAGGATTACCTTGAGTTCAAGGTCACCTTGGGCTACAGTGTGAGATCTGTCTCCAGAAGAATAAGAATCCTCTTTGTTTCTGTTTTCTTCTCTGGTTGTGGCCATAGCACTGCAGATCGGGACCCCCAACTAAAATCGTCAGAAAATGCCAACATCCAGCCCAACCCTGGGCTGATCCTCCGGGCAGAGCCCACCGTCACGAACATCCTCAAGGTACGTGCACCTGCCCGTGGACTCCCTCTCTTCTTTCAGCTTTTCTCTACTTCCAGGTAAATAAACTGGGCCCACAGACCGCTCTGCGGTCTGGCTTCTGTGCTAGGCTCTTTTGGGAGTGGAAAAAGGAGGAGGCCACTGAAAGTTGGCGTTAGTTGCCCTTCTACTCTGTCTTAAGTGCTGTGGTTGGTGACTACAGACACTACCCCATGAAGGCACAGAAGGGAAGCTCCCAGCTAGATCCTCCCCCACCCCAGTGTAGCTGAGCATAGAGCTCGCAGTGAGCAGAGTTTTCTGCAGCAATTGTCCTGTTGGAGCCAGGAAGTGACAGGTTACGTTTAAAGGAGCAGTGTGCCTGTCAGGGGGCACATACAGAGAGAAAGTGTGGCTAGGCTGTGTCTGGGGGTCTTCAGTGTCCTTCACTGACTTTCTGTTCTGTCCCCAGACAATGGATGCGGACCACTCCAAGTCCCCAGAGGGGCTACTGGGAGTGCTGGGACACATGCTGTCTGGGAAGAGCCTGGACTTGCTGCTGGCTGCTGCTGCTGCCACTGGGAAGCTTAAATCCTTTGCCCGAAAATTCATCAAGTGAGGAGAGCTGTGTCCTGGTGTGGAATGGGAGGGGGTGCCTGGGAGTCCAGCTCCCTTGAGCTGTACAGGCCAGGGCAGAGCATCCTAACTAGAAACCATGACAGAAGGGTCATGTAACTCAGAGAGCTCTTCAGCTAGAGATGAAATAAAGATGGTTGATAAGATAATGAGGCATTGGATTGAAGAGATGGCTCAGTGGTTAAGAGCACTGGCTGGGACCTGGGTTCAGTTCGCAGAACCCACATGACAGTTCACAACTGCCTGTTGATTCTAGTCTCGGGATCCAACACCCTCGTTTGGCCTCAGCAGGATCCTTTTTTGTTTTGTTTTGTTTTTTTGTTTCCAAGACAGGGTTTCTCTGTTTAGCCCTGGCTGCCTAGAACTCACTCTGTAGACCAGGCTGGCCTCAAACTCACAGAGATCCACCTCCCTCTGACTCCCAAGTGCTGGGATTAAAGGCATGTGCTACCACTACCCAGCTAATACAAGGTTCTTAAATTCTGTTGCTTTGAAGGGGGTTACCTAGAGTTTGACATGTGGAACATGGTCCATTCTGGGAATCTTATAAATCTTTTACAGCAGGGTCTCACTGTGTAGCCCAGACTGCCTTCAAGTGCTCCATGTTTTAGCCCCTTCTGTGCTGGGATTGTAGATGTGAGCCAACATATTCTTCTGTAATTATAACACTTTTTGTATTTAGCCTATAGTTCAGACTCTAGTGACCACCCTTCTGAAAGTGTAGCATCCCTCACCCCCACTCCTGTCACTCAGCTCTTGTCCTGGGTGACGCCACCTGTTTCTGTTTGTCCCACAGTCTGAATGAGTTCACTACCCATGGCAGCGGAGAGAGCAGTAAGTTTGCGTGCATCTGCAGATCCCATCTGCACTGAGGTGGGGAGGAAGGGAGGGGCCACCTTTGCTCATTCTGGGGAGGCAAGATCTGCTCTCCAGAGAGAGGGGTAACACTGCCGAAGCCATCCCACCTTTCTCCACCTGTACCATCTCAGATGGGTTTGGGTTCTGGAAATTTTGACCTCTAAGGAAGGGATGATGTTCTAAGTAAGACCCAAGAAAAGGATTCTGAGCCTCAGAGCTTTGAAGGACCCACTTGGTCTCTGACCTTCCTCTGGGAAATCCTGAGCTGGGGTGTAACCTCCAATGCTTGCCTACTGTGCATGAGGCCTTCTGTCCCCAGCACCTCCTGATCTGGACAGGGCTTGGGGCACCTGCCCTGGGCTGAGAGGTTGGTGTTCTTGCCTTTCCCACAGCAAAAACAGCTTCTGTTCGTGCCTTGCTTTTTGACATCTCCTTCCTCATGCTGTGCCACGTGGCCCAGACCTATGGCTCAGAGGTGAGTGAGATGAGAGCTGGTACCATTAAGAGTCACCACCTGAGTGGGACAAAGGAGGGAAATGGTCAGTAACTCCCTTACCTTACCCTTGCCTCCATTGATCTCCCAAGCCAGCAGGTCCTGTTGGCCTGAAATCAGATGCCTCCTATGTCAATGGGCACCCAGCATCCCAAGTCCTCTAGTGACACATTCATACTGACCACTAGGTGGCAGCACAACCCCCTGTCTGCCCCGCCTCTACAGATTTGTCCTTGGAAAGGGAAAGGCAATGGGGGAGGGTACTGAGGCCCAGTCCCTGGCTCAACTCTGGTGAGAGCCACGCCCTCCTCTCTCAGCTGGTGCCTCTCGGTCTTATCCAGGTGATTCTCTCTGGTTTTATCCAGGTGATTCTCTCCGAGGCAAGCTCAGGAGAAGAAGTCCCCTTCTTTGAGACCTGGATGCAGACTTGCATGCCTGAGGAGGGCAAGATTTTGAACCCTGATCACCCTTGCTTCCGACCGGACTCCACCAAAGTAGAGTCCTTGGTGGCCTTGCTCAACAACTCCTCAGAGATGAAGCTAGTGTTAGTGACCTAGGGCTGACCTCGGGGTAGTAGGGGGCATTCCAAGACCCTCTCCCCACCTCCTGTCTCCAGCTCCCTTGTAGTGATGTTTGTCCTATCCCACCCTCTCTGTAGACAGATGAAGTGGCATGAAGCCTGTCTGAGCATTTCCGCAGCCATTTTGGAGATCCTCAATGCCTGGGAGAATGGGGTTCTGGCTTTCGAGTCCATCCAGGTAGCTTCACCTTTACTTGAGCCTCTCTTGCCTGAGACATAGGGCCAGTCATTGAGAGCTTGTTATTCTGCATGCAAATCAATCCTCAAGCCAGAGATCATGTTTTGGTATTAGTCTTAGAAAGAATCCTTGTCTTAGCCACTTCCTTCTTCCTAGTTATCTTTTAGAAAATCAAATTTGTGTTGCAGAGGTATGGAATGTACCTTGAGATTTTACATGTGATCCCCAGCTACCCTTAGAGGCCATGGGAGTGATGGCCAGGATGGGGGCGGAGCGTCCCTCAGTCATTCTCCTGCTCCCCACAGAAAATCACCGATAATATCAAGGGAAAGGTATGCAGTCTTGCGGTGTGTGCTGTGGCTTGGCTTGTGGCCCATGTCCGGATGCTGGGTCTGGATGAGCGTGAGAAGTCGCTCCAGATGATCCGCCAGTTGGCAGGGCCACTGTACAGTGAGAACACCTTGCAGTTCTACAATGAGAGGTCAGTACCTGCCCCGCCCTTCCCGGCCCCTGCAGGTGTGTGGTGAGGAGTCAGCGCCTCCAGGGTCGGGCATCCCATTCCGGTGCCGTCAGCCTTTACCTTCCCAAGGTAGCTGCTCACCAAGCCACTTCCGTCTGCCCAGCCCACCTTGTTAGCAGCTGAGCTGGTGCACATTCAGGGTAGTTGGACTGCCACTCACTTTTCCCTTTCCCTACCACTTCCTCCCATTCTTACCCACGTAGTCATTCGCCTGGCTCAGCAGATTTTTGCGTGTGTCTCTGTATAGGGAGTGTTTTAATCCTGTACCTCCCCTGTGTGAGAAATACAGACCCCGGGCAGCTTGACGTCTGTCCTCAAAGACTCCAAGTTCCAGGAAACTAAGCTGAGGTGGAAGAGCAAAGGGCTTAGGCTGTGTCACTGTCGAGGAACTCTGAGCCATCTGCAGTTTCTATAGCTGCCCTCCCCCATCCCCAGCTGTCCTGGTGACCATGTCAAGTACTGACTCTTGAGGGACTTCCGTCTCTCTGAGTTCAGTCAGATCATTCACTCCACTGTTAAGTTGTTTGGCTGTTGGTTTTTAAATGTGGCAAGAAGCATGTAATAGAAAATTTACCATTTCAACTGTGTTTATGTATGTCGTTCAGTGTATGGGATCTGTTGGAATTGTGAAATAGACCTCCAGACATTTTTCATTTTGTATATCTGGGCCTTTTACCCAGTAAACATTGTCCAACCCCCTTCTCTCAGTCTCTCTGAGTTTGGCTATGCTAGATACTTCATCATACTAGGATTACATAATATCTGCCTTCTCATGACTTTACTCAGCATGCTTTCCTCAAAATCATTCATATTCTACCATGGGGCAGAATTTCCTGCCTCCCTTTTTTTGGCGGGGTGGGGGATGGGTGAGGATGAATTTTTTGAGACAGGGTTTCTCTATGTAGTCCTGGCTGTTCTAGAGCTCGCTCTGTAGACCAGGCTGACCCCAAACTCAGAGATCTGAGGCTGAGTGACATCAAATGTGTGTGTCCCTCCTGGCCACCCTCCTGCACTGAAGGGGCACTCAGGAAGCACCGCTCTGAGTGTGGGTGCCTAGACAGCTTACAGGTAGCCACTTGGATGGTTTCTGAGCAACACATGGAAGGAAACACAGCTGAAACCAGGTTTGGGGAGGACCTGTAAGGTCACATCTTCCCTTGCCTGTGGAACATTGGCTTTGACATCATCCATCTCAAGCGTGTATGTGCATATGCACGTGTACACATACATGCACACACATACACGCACGCACAGTGGAATCTGGGCTCCTTTGTGCAGGTGGCAGAGGGCTCTAGTAGCAGCAGTGTCCCTGCGCTCCAGACAGTCCAGACCCCCACCGCCATCATAACCCCAGATGTTCCTCAGCGTTTTCCTGGCTATGAACACTTTGCCCCACTACCCAGGGCCGGGAAGAGTTCTGGGGACGGCCCAAGGGCTCCTCCTGGAAGTTACAGTTTACTTTGGGAGGAGGCCAAGGCTGGGCGGGACCCCTGCCCCCAAGTACTCAGCTCAGGGGGAAGTGATTGTATTTATTTATGACTCTGATTTGGCAGAGCTCAGGCCTGGGGGTTGGGAGAAGTTGGAAGGGGAGAGGGAGGAACAGAAAATCTGAATAGATCAATGGAACCTGTAAAAGAAAATCCCTGCCCTTTGCCTCTTCTAGGATTCATGCCCAGCAGGTAAGCTCCCTGTCAGTAGTAGGTTACATCGTTGTGTCTTCCCCTAGTGTTAGTGGGTCTAATTCCTCAGCCTTGTTTCCGTAACCTAATTCTGGGGGTAATGCTGTCATGAATCCTCCTTGCCCCCCAGGGTGGTGATTATGAACTCAATCTTGGAACACATGTGTGCGGACGTGCTTCAGCAGACAGCCACACAGATCAAGTTTCCATCCACGGGTGTGGACACGATGCCCTATTGGAACCTGCTTCCTCCCAAGCGCCCTATCAAGGAGGTACTGACAGACATCTTTGCCAAGGTACTGGAGAGGGGCTGGGTGGACAGCCGCTCCATCCACATCCTCGACACCCTGCTGCACATGGGCGGCATCTACTGGTTCTGCAACAACCTCATCAAGGTACTTGGATGTGGACAGCTGTGTAGACTGGGGCCATGGGTGTCTGCGGCTAGGATAGGCTAGGCTTCTTGGAGAGGTTGCTGGAAGTTGGGTGGTCCCTTGGGGAGACAGAGGTAGGGGCCTCATCTCAGAGAAGCACTTCAAGTTGGGTTGATAGCACCTTTGGCTGTAGAGATGGCTGGAGTATGAGAACCCTAGGGTTCAGGTGTGCAGTGCCTCAGCTGCTGCTTGCCCACTGCCCAGGAACTGCTGAAGGAGACTCGCAAGGAGCACACACTGAGGGCAGTGCAGCTCCTGTACTCCATCTTCTGCCTGGACATGCAGCAAGTGACCCTGGTGCTGCTGGGCCATATCCTGCCTGGCCTGCTTACTGACTCCTCCAAGTGGCACAGCCTCATGGACCCTCCTGGCACTGCATTAGCAAAGTAGGATTCTCTCCAGAGCCTTGCTGGTGTGCCCCCTTGAAACCCAAGCATCTAGGACCCAGATCTAGGCACCCCAGCCCTGATGCCACCTCAGGAAGCTAGGCTGTGGTTGAGGGGCCTGCCAAGTGGTGGTGGTGGGAAGAGCTTGTTCAGCATGAGCACACATAGCTTCTTTTGGGACCCTCTTAATTATGCCTTTTTTCTGGACCCCTTCACCAGACTAGCTGTGTGGTGTGCCCTGAGTTCTTACTCCACCCACAAGGGACAGGCGTCCTCCCGCCAGAAGAAGAGGCACAGGGAAGACATTGAGGTAGGCCTCCTGCCTCAGTCATGTGTTTATTCAGCAGACATTTTCTGATTATTTCTAGCCGAGAGCTGCCTTCCCAGGCAGAGGGTGGGACTGAGGTCAGCGTGTTTGGACCTATGTGATTGGTCAGGATCTAGGGGAGTGGCTGAGTGGGCCCCTGAGTATACTTGATGAGGGTCCTTTCTGCACACTAGGGCAGAGATTGGGCTGTAGGAAGGGTCACCGCTGGGGTTGCTAGCCAAGGACTAGGAAGCTCACTCCTCTCCACTCAGATCTGACTTCCAGCTCTCTCCAGTCCTTGGAGACGTGGGAGGTTGGGTGTGTGATAGTGATTCCCCGCCCCCAGGACTACATCAGCCTCTTCCCCGTGGAAGACATGCAACCTTCGAAGCTTATGCGACTCCTGAGCTCCAACGAGGATGACGCCAACATTCTATCGAGTCCCAGTGAGCACTTGGGAGGTCATGGGCTTGCTAGGACTCACTCATCCCTAGGGACCTGCCTTGGTTCCCAGCTGACGGCAGTCTTTGGCTGTTGGCCAGTGTGGTATAGCAGGAGCTAGCACCTCTGTCACCTAGTGAATGCTCTGGTGCCTACTGGTGGGGACAGGATTGCCACTCTCCATAGGACCTGAAGCTCTCCTCCAAGGCCCACAGTTATCCCTTTCTTGTTACCAGTTAAAAGATGACCTTGGCACAGCTCGTGCCATTGACTCACTCCCTCTGCCTTCCTTCTAACCCAGAGACCTGCCCTGTGGCTGAGAACAGGCCCCGCTAGGCTGTGACCCAGAGGGCAGCCCATGTCATCCTTTCCTTGCTGGCAGATTTCCTTCTGCCAAATCTTTGGATGGCATCCAATTTTCCTGTTTTCAGAGTGTCTCCTGAACCTAGAAGTTTCTCTGTAGCCTTTTAGGGACTAGGGAGCCAGCCACATGCTTGTGCAAAGGAAAGATGCTGATTGGTCGCCTCCAACCTTAGCCAGGCCCTTAGCAAACAGACCGTGTGTCTTTAAAATGAACTTTGAGTGGGATGGGCGGCTTCAGCCGCAGAGGCCAGGATTGGTCTCTGATGGTGTTCAGCAGGGCTAGTCCCCATCTATTCTCCAGACTCAGGCTCTTCTGTGCCCCGCATGTGCCAGACTCCCTGATGGTAGGGGATAGGTAAGGCTCCCCTAGAGCCAGACCTTACGCAGCACCCTCTCTGCCACTGCACAGCTGACCGCTCCATGAACAGCTCCCTCTCGGCTTCCCAGCTCCACACAGTCAACATGAGGGACCCTCTAAACCGAGTCCTAGGTAAGTCCTGCCAGCTGCACCTGCCTGCAGACTGAGCTAGAAGGAACTCTCGTCAGAGGCAGGGAGGTGTCTACCAGAGGGTTCCTCTGGGCCCCTGATATCCTGCTCCCTCACTGCTGACTGCCCCCTTTCCTCCGTCTTCCCCTGTACCTGCTGTCCGTGGCCTTCCTGTGTGAGCTCTTTACTGCTCCTTCCCCCCCTTGGTCCCCTTCTTCCTCATCTGACTTGTTCTAGAACTCAGCTATCTTGTTTCCCTCTGCACAGCCAACCTGTTCCTGCTCATTTCCTCCATCCTGGGCTCACGCACGGCTGGCCCCCACACCCAGTTTGTGCAGTGGTTCATGGAGGAGTGTGTGGACTGCCTGGAGCAGGACAGCAGGGGCAGCATTCTGCAGTTCATGCCCTTCACTACTGTGAGTGTCCCATGCAGAGCCGGAGCCGGGGTAACCTCAGAGGAGGGAGGGAGGGAGGGAGGGAGGGAGGGAGGGAGGGAGAGAGGACTTCCTCCTGGGAGGCCACACCCAGGATCTACCTGTGTTCATCTTTTGCTGCAGGTATCAGAACTGGTAAAGGTGTCTGCAATGTCCAGCCCCAAGGTAGTACTGGCCATCACAGACCTCAGCCTGCCCCTAGGTCGGCAAGTGGCTGCCAAAGCCATTGCTGCACTCTGAGGAGCTTGGAGTGGCCTGGAGGGGTCCCAGCCCCAGCAACCCAGCAGGGAGAGTGAGGATGAGCCCAGGCTGCCCCATCCAGTGGTGCAAGGTGCTTTCTCAGTCTGGGGCTCCCCGATTCCTGCCCTCTAATCACTGTGTCCTACCACATCTCCCAGCTCCTTCCGACCAGTGCTCGAAGGCTGCGAGCAGTCCTGATGGCCGCCCCAATCCTTTGTTTGTTTGTTTTTGTTTTGTTTTGTTTCGTTTTTTGAGACGGGGTTCTCTGTGTAGCAGCTCTGGCTGTCCTGGAACTCTCTCTGTAGACCAGGCTGGCCTCAAACTCACAGAGATCCGCCTGCCTCTGCCTCCTGAGTGCTGGGATTAAAGGCGTGCGCCACCACCACTCAGCCGGTTGCACCAATTCTAGCAGTAGCTGAACTCCAAGAAGGGACTTTGTAGGGCCACAGTGTGTATATAAATTTATTTTTATAACTCATGAGGGGGAGTCCCTCTTGATTCATTTGTAAATAAAGATCCTTGTGGCTCCTGTAACTATTGAGTGCTATTGGCAGGTTTACTGCCTGGGTGGGGACAGTTCTTTTTCCTGCAGTCTCTTGTGCTGTGGCCAGGGAGGGGCACAGTCCTGTGGTGTGAGGGAGGAGGCATGGAAGGCCAGGCATTGTTCACAGGCCCCACTGGAGTGATGAGGGTCCGCAGCCTTCCCCACTGAAAGCGGGAAGTCGTGCTGAAGGGCCTGCACTGTGCTGTGTGGAGTAGGATGTGTCCTTCGCAGTCACACTCCACCCTCTGGCCCAGAGTTCACCACATGTTCCTTCCACAAGATTGGTGGAGGGATGCAAGCCCAGGGACATGGGCCTGTGAGGCTGTGGCAGGGGACAGTGCTGGGGCTTTGAGGAGCCAGTGGTGTGGAGAGTTCTGGAGGGCTGCAGAGGAAGGTGCCTGGGGTCGGCCTGGTTGGGGAGCCCCATGCACAGGGGAGCCTGCAGCTGACCTTCAACTGCAAGTGTGCCTCCAGTTTGCTCTTCCAGACACCCCACCCTTCCAGACCTCTTCAGCTCAGGAGCTGAGCCAAGTAGGGAAGTGCTCCAAGGGATGATAGCAAGGGGACAGAGCTCACTGAGAGAAAGCAGCCAGCGCAGAACTTGAGTTCTGACCCAGCTTTCTGCCTGTAAAAGGCATGGTGTCATTCTCGTGGGCGGACAGCTTTGTGGAGAGCTCTTCATAGCCGTGAAGGGACATCGTGTGCACGTGTTCAGTGTGCCCAAGCTATAGCTCTCCTGCCCCCATTCCCATGCCCCCTCTTTCCTGCTGACTTATGATCCATCTTCCCCAAGAAGCTGTGACTTTCAAGGCAAGTGTGCATTTTCACTATTGTGTCCCTGTCACGTAGCTCAGGACGTACAGAGTGGCACCCTGACGGCTCAGGGTGAGCCAAAGTGTCCTTCCTCCCAGCCCCGTCCTCTCCTGCCATCCACCAGCCCCTGGACAGGCATCAGCCAAACCCAAGAAGGAAGAAGGACATTTACTGGATACAGACACTTTATTCTTCAGGCTTAGTTACAGTAAGCAAGTAGAGCCTAGAGGGAGTTTAGACAGGTAGGCTTCCCTCGGTGCCATACCCTCCCCGCGGGGTTCCTCCAGCCTTTTCTCTCTCACCCCCCCACCCCCAGCCAAGGAAGGCCCTAACAAAGAATCCAGTAAATTCCAGGGCCAAACCTGGCTGCCTCTGCTGCTTTGGGGACAGGGAAATGAGCGACGTGGTTGACCAGAGCAAGGAAGGGATGCAAAAACCCAGTTTGGGAACACTTCTGTTTAAATATTAAACAGGGTTGTCTTGTCTCCCAAAAGGGAGACCTCCTGATGCTGCCAGGGCCCCTGAGATAGGTGCCTTAGGGTGGTGGGGCTCACTGTGGCCCTTTTGTACCACCAGGAACTGGGGGCCTGGAGCAGCTTCAGGAATCAATACTTGGTATTTACCTATCTCCCTCCAGCCCTGGGGGCAGGAGGGCTCAAGAGCTTCCTCTCTATTACAAGTAGGAGAACCAAACTCAAGAGTGGAGAGAAGGGCCTAGAAGCTTGGAGCTCCATTTTCTCTTCTCCATCTTTAAATAGGTTTAAATAAGCATAAATATTAAATAGAGATAAATAAAATAGCTGGAAAGGGCTTTGCTCAGGGCTGGACCAGGTGGTTCAGAGCACAGTGAGCTGTCTCCAGGAATCTCTGCAGGTGGGAAGTGGCCAGGACACCTCCTGCCCGGCGCTGGAAGGCAGAGGTGAAGGTGGGCATGATGCCCTGAGTGGGCTGCACCGTAGGGGCCACCCCCAGGTTTTCCATCTGCAGGGAGGAGAAAATGAAGTCGGGGATCAGCCCTTACTGCAGGCAGCGGAGTGCTGGGAGTTAGTGAGCTGTCCCGTGGGGCTCACCCTTCACATCGACAGTAAGAGCCAAGGCTCCAACCCCCATCTGTATCCTCTTCCCAACCTGAAGAAATGGAGGGGGGACTCCCCATACACAGGCGTCTGAGAATACAGCGAGCCTCCAGGTGCCCAGGTAGGCAGGTGTGACCCCATCTTCACTCTTACTCCTTGCCCCTCCAGATGGAGCTCACCTGCTGCCAGATGGTGGTGGCAAAGTTGGCGACATCCAGCTGCAGCGTGTCCAAGGTGGGAGCCAACTCAGGAGAAATGCCTGCCAGGGCCTGAAAGAGGCCTTGGTAGAGGAAGAGTCCTCCGTGGAGCTGGCTCAGGCACTTTGTCTGGGGACAGTAGGAGGGTTAGGCAGTATGCAGTGGGACACCCCTTCTTTTCAGGAGCCCAAATACCAGAGTGTAGCCCCTTCTCGTCCTCCTGATACCCCTTCTCCAAATACTCACCAGCTGCTGAGCCTGGCTGGAGCAGCGGCTCAGAGACGCCTGCGGGAGACCCAGAGAGTGGCCGAGCAGCACCAGCTCTTCCGGGTGGCACAGCTTGTAGGTAGCACACTGTAGACGGATGGGTAGTGAGGGGCACTGGGCCAGGCTGTGCCTCCCTCCCAAGTCCTCTCTGTCCACTTGGCTTCTCAGCTCCCTATCGTCCCAGTCCCAGTGACCCTCAGTACTGCTCCACTGCTGCCTCCTCATTTCCTTCCAAATCCCCTTCGTGTCCCATGCTCCCTTCCTCCATGTTTTGTCGGTATTCTGGGTGTGGAATCCAGGCCCTTGTGCACACTAGGCAAACACTGCCACTGTGTCCCCCTAGCCTGTTCCCTTCCCCTTTGCCCTCCTGTACCCCTCCCTGCAGGCCTCTTCCCCCCACACCACTCACCAACTGCTCCAGCAGCACCGAGTTCCCGGCCTGAATCTTCCTCACTTGCTCCAAGGACTTAAGCAGAAAGCTCCGGGGCAAAGGCAGGGATGGTGGCAGAGAGGTGACAGAGACTAGCGGAGCGGCCTCTTGTCCTGCCCAGAGTACACTGTGCCACAGCAGCAGCTGTAGGGCTGGCAGCAGACAGACAGGTTAGAGACAGTTCGCCCCTCCAGCCTCCCTTTCCGTGCCCAGGGCAGGTGATCAGGGCCACTCACCCATCGGTTTCCTGCGGCTCTCGGCAGAAAGCTGAGCCATGGGTTCTGGGTGCTGTGGGCTCAGCTCTGGGTTCTGCCAGGGCCTAGCTCCAGGGGGCCTTTATACATAACCCCATCAAGGCCTGGGAGGAAATTACCTGGGGCTGGGGCAGTCAGGCTTAGTAATAACTTCCCAGGATTTATGCAAATTTTCTTCTGTCGCCCAGGACAATGCAGGGGGTTGGGAAAAGCTTTTGCGAAAGTTTTGTGAAATCGGGGAATCTCTGCTCCTTCCTTGACGTCTTGTCCCCCCTCAAACTCTTCCTCCAGCCACACCCAGGCCTGAATTGCTCCAGGGTGTTTGGTCTGAAGTGCTGGCGAAGCCCTGGGGGCGACAGAGGGAACTCAGCCAGACCCTTGGGGAAGAATCAGGCCCCCAGGTCAAGACTGCTTCTATCTTTCTATCCTCTGCCAGATATTCCAGGGTTGCCCCCTCGGCCCTTTCTGTGATTCTCAAGACACCTATACCTGGGGCAAACACTCTGAGAGGGAAGGAAGAACCCATTGTTCTCTTTTCATACCCATAAGCTCCCAGGCGGCTGCC
Source organism: Ondatra zibethicus (assembly GCA_004026605.1). Lineage (NCBI taxonomy): Eukaryota > Metazoa > Chordata > Mammalia > Rodentia > Cricetidae > Ondatra > Ondatra zibethicus. The sequence continues at coordinate 90,387 of PVIU01000374.1, read as the reverse complement.
TCCTACGGTGCCAGGAGCCCTGGACAGCACCCTAGGGTATTGTTTTCTGTGCCCACTCCACATATGGATAAAAACAAGGCAATTCAGCATTCAGGCTGTTCTGTCCCAGGCTGATTAGCTGGGAACTCCCCAATACCCACCACCATGACTCATCTCTGTAAGCCCCTGGATCCCGGCAGAGAGGCCAGAGGAAACCGGATGTCTGTCCTGAATGAATCAAGACCCTTTGGGGCACTTTGCTCACCTGACCTTGCCTTTCTGTTTCCCTGTGTAGCTCTTCTGGCATATTACCCTACTGGAGCAGAGTCTGGGGGGATCTGGAGTCGGGCTAGGACACTCAGGGTCCCGATGATCGCTACCCCACACAATCAAGTGAGCTGCCTTGAGTGGATGCAGGCTGGGACGAGAAAAGAGAAACTGCATCTCCAGTCCTAGAACTCTGTCCAGTGATGGCTCTGGAGAAGCCTTGGGTTTTCAACGCTGTGAACTCAGCCAGAGAGGGAAAAGTCTTGCCCAGTCACGGGTAGTAGAGTTGGAGGGACATCCCAACCTCTGTTTCAATTCCCACAGGGTTTTACTGACTAAAGAGGAGGAGGGGCACACTTGTATGATTGACCTCATCTCAAGTTGTCTCTTTCTGAGCCATTTTACTCCCACCTTTGTGGGTCAAGGAACATAGACATCTTCTGATGCTGAAGTCTAGCTGACTAGGCGGGAACATTCCTGCAGCGAGGGTGCCCTCTGGTGGCCACATATGTCCCAGGCGTCAGCTACCTATCCTCTGCTTGGGAGGGCAGGAGATTCCTATTCCTTTTTTTTTTTTTCCCCAAGACAGGGTTTCTCTATGTAGCTCTGGCCATCCTGGAACTTGGTCTGTAGACCAGTCTGGTCTCAAACTCACAGAGATCCGCCTGCCTCTGCCTCCCAAGTGCTGGGATTAAAGGGCCACCGCTGCCCGACCTGAGATTCCCATTCTTTTAACATGCTGGCTGGCAACAACTAGCTACCTCATTTGTCAGAAAGTCTTCATTGTGTATAGGTCAGTGGTTCTCAGCCCGTGGGTTGCAACCCTGACATCCTATTAGGGAAGGAAAGGGGCTCACTGCTCACCCCCAGGGGATTGATCAGCAGTTTGTAGTTACGGGGGGAGGAAGAGATTTTTCTTCAGTAGTTGTGGCAAGGTGCTCATGCCCCTAATAACTTCTGAGTTATTGTAGGAACCCTGAGAGCCTGGTGGTGGTGGTGCATGCCTTCAGGCTGGGGATCTCTGAGTTTGGGGCCAGCCTGATCAAAGTTCCAGAACAGCCAGGGCCACCCAGAGAAACCCTGTCTCAAAAATAAAAGAACCCTAAAGATCACCAAAAACTAGCAAGAGAGTAGAAAGGTTGTGAGGAGGGAGGAGGAAGGGATGAGCAGGAAGGAAATGCAGGGTAATGAGGAGCTAATATGGTCATCAAAATACATTATATATACTCTGCAAATATCATAGTGAAGCCTATTGTTATGTATAGTTATATATGCTAATAAAAACAAAGAAGTTCAGCTGGGCGGTGGTGGCGCACACCTTTAATCCCAGCACTCAGGAGGCAGAGGCAGGCGGATCTCTGTGAGTTCGAGACCAGCCTGGTATACAAGAGCTAGTTCCAGGACTGGCTCCAAAGCTGCAGAGAAACCCCTGTCTCGAAAAACCAAAAACAAAAACAAAGAAGTTCAAAGTCACCCTTAGCTATGTAGCAAGTTTGAGGCTAGCCTGGGCAATATGATGGGGGGGCAGATGAAAGAGTAGTGACTAGTGACTCCTTCCCCCGGACAAGTCACATAGGCTGAGCAGAGCTAAACTGAGGGAGGCTCAGAGACCTGAGTGGTTCATGAAGGGCTGGCTGCAGAAGTTCTTGCTGTCAACTCCCCTAAAGGCTCAGGCAGACCTTCATTTTTTTTTTTCCTTGCAGGGCTGGGAATTGAATCCAGGACCTGGGGCATGCTAAGCACTCTACCCTGAACTACATCCTTAGTTTAATTTTTAAAAATGTACATTCAATGTGTGTGAGTGTTCTGCCTTCATGTGCGTGTGTGTACCCATGCAGTCAGTGCCAGTGAGGGCCCTGGGTCCCGAGACTGGCGTTGTGGATGGCTATGAGCCAAGTCCTTTGCAAGAGCAACAAGTTCTCTTAACCAGTGAGCCAGCTCTCCAGCCCCCTTGTCTATGATCTTTAAATGTGCACTTTTGTGTTTTTTGGTATCATATGATCTGTAGGTACAGCAACGGCAGCACCCGGAAGGTCTCATCTGCCTAGCATCTGATTGTAGTTATGTTCTTACCTGATCCAAAGAAAACCCTCTCCTGGTTTGGCGAGTTTAGGACTTTGAGTTTGTCATTGTTACAGATAGTTGGTCCATTTGCCAAGAGTTTCTGACTCTCATTCTTGAATCTGAGCCATTTTTTTCTGTCAACCTCCTTGCTAGTTTAAGACCAGCCTGTTCTATGTAGCCAAGAGAAACTACCTTGCCTCAAGAAACAAAAATATAGACTATTCAAAGCACGAACAATTTGGACACAAGGATAAGACAGAGTGGGGAGCTAGAGGGAGTCCTGTCTCGTATAAGCAGCTTCAGACATTTTATGACACCAAGGTGGCATTAACTAGAAGCATGCAGCAAAGCTGGGTCACTGTGACCAGGGTTGGGCTGGGATCAGGAACCAAAGCAAAGACCAAAACATGTTGAGTGAATTGTGTTGGTGAGGTGTGTCAGTGTGCATTCTGCAACAAACAATACTTTAACCAGCCCAAATGTCATGCCAGGTATTTGGGTGGCCTCTGAGGCTAGAAGCCCAGCCCTTAAGGAGATTACAGACAGGCTGGCAAGACAGTTTTCCTACCAACCACCCTGTCAGAAAATGTGACTTAAGTGACCCTGAGCAGGCAAGGCAGAAAGTGGTGCTGGAAAGGCAGAGGCAGAACGCCACGTCACAGGCAATAAAGAGCTCAGCAGGGACAAAGGGATATGTGCAGTGACCCAGGGACACATGCCTAACCACACTGACCCAGTGGGGGCATTGCCATTAGTCCTGGGACACTTGACAACAACAGGTATATGTCCCCAGCCATGTGCAGCTGGGGTTGGCTGGGGAGCTGAGGTGCCCCTTTCTGGCCCCCAACTCTGTTTTCAGTGAGCAGCCAATCTCCCACTCCACAGGGCCGTTGGGCAAAACTGTTCCCACCCTGCCCAGCTTCGCTCTCCTGGGCACACAAGGCCAGCTGCTCATTCTTTCTCGACTTTTTTTTGAGACAGGGTCTCATACAGCCAAGAGTTTGCTCTCGAACCTGACCTAGGGCTGGGTTACAGGTGTGCACCATCATGCCTGGTTTGTCCAGAGCTAAGAATCAAATCCGGAGATTCCCTGCAAGTTGGCAAGCCCCCTGCCAACTGACTTCCATCTCTGTCGTTCACCCCTTGAACACTTGGAAGTTTAGGCTCCTGATCTGAAGAGCTAGGAGGCCAGTCTAGTCCTTTATTTGACAGGGGCAGAGATGCCTAGGACGCTCATCAATTGCCCAACATTTGAGAGCCCCAAATCTGGGCCTCCTAGCCTTAGCTCAACTCACCAGGCCATCCTTCCCTGAAGATCCGCTGGATCCTGATCACACTGGTTCCAAGAAAAAGAAAGTCACCTGAGCCTGTCAACACTGCAATTGAACGAGTACAAGGAGCTTTGGAGAAGTTTTTATTGTTTAAAAATCATAATTGAAGCTTCAAAAACATACAACCCAACATGTCCCAACTCCATACCCTAGTCCACACCCTAATCCGCGGCTCTTTCATCCCCTCCTGCTGCCTACACCACCATTAGGCAGGACTCTGCTCCAGGAGACTACCACCCGCTCTCCTGCCCAGTTTATTGTCACCAGCTACAGAGAGGCATGGTAGCAAGAGGGGGATAGTTGGCTCCCAGCATCTCTGACCCCTGCACATATGCAGTCTGTGAGCTGTGTGTGGGAAAAGGAGGCCAGGTTCCCGGACAGGGGACCCCTGAGTGAAAAGACGAAAGCCAGTCTCCACTCAGCCCACCCCTCCCCAAGCCCTGGCTCAAGGGAAGCTGTCGTCATCATCCTCCGCCATCTCCTTGGCAAACTCCAAGTCCTGCTGCTCTCGCTCACGCCGTTCCTGTAAAGAGAGGGGCTGCCGGCTTCACCCAAGGGAGGGGCTGCCACCCTGCCCTCCAAATCTTCCCTGCTTCCCTTTGGAAAGGCCCACCCTTCATTCTTGCTCACCTCTGCTGACTCCAGGTCCTTGTTGTAGGATTTGGGAGGAAAGCGCATGGCCTGAAAACAGCAGGTGGAGAGAGAAGCAGGAATCACTGGCATGCCCTTTGCCTGCTTCAGACACCAACGTCTGAGCATGGTGGGCCATGGCCACCCTCCTGTCCAGGTGGGAAGTTATCATCTATGTATGCATGCATGGTATGTATGTATGTATGTATATATGTATCTCTCTCTCTTTCTCTCTAAAGGCTGGCTGGCCTCTACCTCTCGTGTGCCGAGACTAAAGGCATGCACCACCACACCAGTTTAGAAATGAATTCTACCAGATGTTAAAGGTGAGGCATAAAGGGCTAGTTCACAAAGGGCTTCCCACATCTGCACAGTACACTTTGTCAGATTTGAAAGGAGACAGCAACACCCTGGTTCCTGGGTAAGGAGGAAGACCAGGCCAGAACAGCAACAAACTCAATGTCTAGGTACAGAAGGGGTTAGAACCTTCCATGGAACTAAATGTCACCATGTTTTATACAGGTGAGCCTGGCCAAGTGCTCCATGGTGTGGAGTGATAGTCCAGTAATCAATCCCTGAAGCAGGCTGGCCAGGCAGTAATTCACCATGCTTCACCAGCAGAGACAGGTGCTCAGAGAGGAGATTCCTTGGGACCCCTGCCTGCTCCTCCTTGGTGACATCCTTTACATGCTACAGGAGAAGGTACTACAGTCCTGTTGGCAGGGGCTATGGAGCCTTGGCTGAGTCCTCTGTCCTACAGCCCTGCTGCACATCAGTGATTTTTAGACATGGGCTAGAAACTGGATAGTAGTCAAATACTAGGCTTCCCTGAGGATTATGGGGGAGGGAGGGTCATAAATGCCAGCTAGCTAGCTCAGTCAGTAGCCAAGGGTGGCTCACCTTGACAGACATGTTGTGGATGTCCAGGCAGAAGGAGATGCGCTGGTGGAAGGCTAGCTGGGGTTCCCGGGTAGAGTAGATATCAGTCATCTCTTTGGATTGAACGTAGCCCTTCTCGTGATTGATGCTGGCCTCAATCACGCCGTCCCGGATGGCCTGTGGGCTCCCAGAGGGAGAACGGTCACCTCCTGCTAGGTCACCTCTTGTGCTGTTCCAGTCCTCTAGCCTGACACTCAAGCCCAGACTCATTTTCTTCCTGGCAACCTCCTGGCTTTGCTACAGTTACTGGCATTTCCTGATGAGACTGGGTTACTGCCGTACCCTCCGGCGAATTCCCTTCTACTCCTACTCCCTATATAAAAGGCAGGAAGGGCACATCCTTGGCCATGTGGCTCCTGACCCAGTCCCACCTTGGCGACAATGAACTCTGCATCTTCTGGACTATCCAGCTGCAGCTTCTGGGCAATGTCCGCCAGGGAGATACGGGAATAAGAGAGGCTGATCATGCGCACACCTGTGGGAGGAGCAATGGATGGGCAGGTGGCACGATAGGTCACCACCCACCTACCCACGAGGCTGCCCATGCCAGGAAGAAAGTCCATTTGCACCTGTTCAGACCCAAAGCCACACCTGTCTTAATCACATTGTGTCGCAGTCGGATAATTAGGGTATAGGTCCCATCTGTTTGAAACTTCTCTCCAAACTGATCCAGGACTTGGTTGAACTTGGCAAGATTTCCTGTCCTAACAGCTGTGAGGAGACAGGAGCACCTTAGTTGATGTAAATGGGCACACACACCAGGCCCCAGGGCAGGGCTCTGAGAGGGCAGCCTTACCTTGGGTGAGAAGGAAGTAGGGCATGAGAGAGCGCTTGAGGGAGGGCTGGCGGAACTGCAGGCGGTCTGGGATCTCCCCCAGCAGGAGCTCCACCACAATCAGAAGCTTGTGCACCTGCGAGGGGTGTGACAGGGAGCGTGTAGATGGGGAATGAACAGGGCTCTGATCTCTCAGATGCACTGAGGCAGAGAGGGCAGAGCTGTGGTGCACACAGTCGGGTGGGCAGAGAGGCGCGCACACATAAACTAGCTTAAAAGGGAGAGATGCAGATGGCTCAGCAGTTAAGCGTGGCTGCTGCTCTGGCAGAGGACAGGAGTCTGGTTCCCAGCACCCACATGGTTGCTCACCACTGCCTCTAACTCCAGCTCCAGAGGAACTGATGCCCTCTTTGGGCTCTGTGGGAACTCATAAACACATGGCACACACTGATAGACACCCCACACACATTTAAATAAATAAAAATAAATCTTTAAAAAAAAAAGGCCAGGCGTGGTATTAATCCCAGGAGAGATAGGTGGGTCTCTGTGAGTTTGAGGCCAGCCTGGTCTACAGAGTGAGTTCTAGGACAGCCAGGGCTCTCTCTCACACAGCAAACAAACAACCTACAAAGAGGGAAGCAGAGGTTAGAATGGCACAGTGTGGCGCTAGCATGCAGCCTGGCATAGGAGACCACATGCTGAGGCCACCAGGAGCCTCTAGGGTCTCCTCAGGGTCCCCTGAAAGGAGTCCAGCCCATCCGTACTTTGATGTTAGTCTAGTAAGACCTCCTGTTCGGCTTTAAACCTCAGAAGTGGAAGGGGAACAAATTTATGTTTGCCTTTTGAAAAAAGGCAGGGTTATACAGCTTGGGTGAGCCCTGTACTTGCTATAGAATTAGGAAAAATACTCCTACCTCAACTTCCCAAGTGCTAGAATATGACATGCATCATGAAGTCTGGCCAATATACCTGCTTTGTCTTACTTTATATCTTTATTCCTTGAAAATGTCCTAGAATGTATTTTGATCATATTCATCCCCTACTCCCTTCCCCTAATTCCTCTCAGATCTACTTCCAAAGTTTGTCTTTTAAGGTTTTTTTTGTTTTTTTTTTGAGACAGGGTTTCACTGTTTAGCTCTGGCTGTCCTGGAACTAGCTTTGTAGACCAGGCTAGGCTCATCCACCTGCCTCTGCTTCTCAAGTGCTGGGATTAAAGGCGTGCACCACCACCCCCGGCTGGTTGTCTTTTAAGGTTTACAGTGGAGAAGCAGCCACATTAATGGATGCTAAATAGCCTTTATCTACTCCTGAAGAAAACAAATCAGTCTCCCATCTACCAGCAGCATCAGCACCTGAGAAACAGTTCAAATGTACACTCTGGGGCATAGTGACACCCATTTTTTTTAAAAAAAGATTTATTTATTTACTATGTACACAGTGTTCAGCCTCCATATATGCCTGCAGGCCAGAAGAGGGCACCAGATCTCATTACAGATGGTTGTGAGCCACCATGTGGGTGCTGGGAATTGAACTCAGGACCTATTGAAAGAGCAGTCAGTGCTCTTAACCTCTGAGCCATCTCTCCAGCCCCAGTGACACCCATCTTTAATCCCAGATTTGGAAGGCAGAAGCTAGTTAGCTTCGTCTACACAGTGAGTTCCAGGTCAATCAGGGCTAAACAGTGAGACTCTGTTGAGACAGTGAGTGTGAGAGAGAGAGACTTCTTTGTAAACAGGGTCTTGCTACACAATCCCAGTTGGCTCAAACCTGCAGTGCTCTTGGTGCTCTTCCCAAGTGCCTGAGCACACAGCTGTGCCCTCCAGCCCAGCTGCAACCTATATTTTAGCAAGTTTTGAAAGGGGCAGAGCAGTAGACAGGCCCTCTCCTTAAACACACACATCCCAGGCTTCCTCATCAACCTAACACTGGTCAGAGATCCCAGGCCAACTTGGCACCATTCTGCCCGATGCTACTGTGAGGAGCCATGAACCCTTACATCTTTTTTTTTTTTTAATTATTTATTATGTATACAACAGTCTGCCTCCATGTATGCCCACACGCCAGAGGAGGGCACTAGATCTCATTACTGATGGTTGTGAGCCGCCATGTGGTTGCTGGGAATTGAACTCAGGACCTCTGGAAGAGCAGCCAGTGCTCTTAACCGCTAAGCCATCTCTCCAGCCCCCACCCTTACATGTTGTTTTAGGCACGCTCTTACATTACGTAGCCCAGGTTGACCTCAAACCTGCCACCTTCCTGTGCCAGTCTCCTAATTACCTGGATTACTGTGTGCTACCACACCTGCCTCTTAGGGATTTTTAAAAGAAACTTTAGCATGTGACTTACAGTGCGAGCAACCTTCCAGGCTGCTCATGTGTCCCATGTGTCTGGAAATTCCTTTGCGTGAAAATTCTAATATTCCAAAAACCAGTTCAACTTTAAGACTTCTTACTCTTCAAAACCAAGTGAGCCGGGCTGGAGAGATGGCTCAGTGGTTAAGAGCACTGACTGCTCGAGGTCCTGAGTTCAATTCCCAGCAACCACATGGTGGCTCACAACCATCTGTAATGAGGTCTGGTGCCCTGTTCTGGCATGTAGGCACACATGGAGGCAGAATGTTATATACATAATAATAAATCTCTTTAAAAAAAAAAAACAAAAAACCAAGTGAGCCCAGTCCGAATGGAACGCCATGCTTTTGAGCACACTGACCCATCACTGCCCCTGCTCACTCACCCTGACAAGGGGACAATGGAGGCTGCTGCCATGCTGAGGCAGGAACATAGGCCTATAGCTGGAAGTACTGGGTCCTAAAATCGGGCTTTGATACTTTACATAGGCCCATGGTCCTTGGAGGCAATATTCTCTCTCCCTGAAGCCTCACTACCAAGAGACACCCTCTTCATCCTTGTCACTCACGGTGCTGGAACACCAAAGCCGATCCAGAGGCCTTTCGTGTCTGAAGGCATGAAGTGGCCAAGGTTTCTGTGCACAGGAGCCCTCAGCTTTGTGAAATATGAGACTGTCTGGATTTCCTGGCCACAGACAACACTCATCAAGACAGGCACTTAAGGGTCCAGGTAAAAGCCTGGCCTTCTCAACATGAGCCAGGCCATGCCTAGAATAACTGCTCAGAGTGCTGGGGAATTAAGAACGTTCCAAACCCATCTCAGCACGGGCAGCCGCAGAGGAGCTGATGTGCCGCTGGCTGCTCCAGCACTCACGGCTGGGGCAGCTGCAGGGATAAGGGTCAGGAAGCGTGAGCTCTAGCACAGGGAAGCAGACCTAAGGGTACCAGATAAGCAAGAGAGGGAGGGCAAGGAAGTTGGCTGACCGTCTGTTTGAAGCCAACAGCTGTGTGCTGTGGGGCCTTGCGCAGGGCATTGGTCATCGTCCTCCGGGCTTCAGAGTACTCTAGCTGGATAGCTTTGATTCGGCCTAGACAGGAGAGGAGAGTGGGTCAAAAGAGTATGGGGTGGGTGGGTGTGGCACATGCCTTTAATCCCAGCATTTAGGGAGGCAGAGACATGCAGATCTCTGAGTTTGAAGCCAGCCTGGTCTATAAAGCAAGTTCTAGGACAGCCAGGAAAACCCTATCTTAAAAAAACAACCAACCAACCAAACAAACAAACAAAAAAAGTCACATCATTCACCATGAACACTTGGCTTTAGAACAGTCTAAGCTTTTTTTTTTTTAAATATTTACTTATTTATTATGTATACAATATTCTGTCTGTGTGTATGCCTACAGGCCAGAAGAGGGAACCAGACCCCATTAAAGATGGTTGTGAGCCACCATGTGGTTGCTGGGAATTGAACTCAGGACCTTTGGAAGAGCAGGCAATGCTCTTAACCTCTGAGCCATCTCTCCAGCCCCCACAGTCTAAGCTCTTGCTTGCCTGATGATTTGTAGAGAGGCCCATGTGGGGGCCTTTACTATGCTAATCAGCCCAAGCTTTACCGGGTCCCTCCCATGCCTATCTAGGATGAGTGCTGTCTGTGCCAAATGGTCCAACCCTGAAAAGTCTGCATCAAGGAGCCTGAGCCACCTCCTGCTTTGTGGGTGGGGACCCCTGCTTACCTGTGTAGTAGAGGTACCTGGCCCACTCGTTGTTGTTAGCTTGTTCGGGGAAGACAGACTTGGACACTAGTTTCTCAGCCTGGTCATACAGGCTGTAATGTAGGTAATTCCGAAGCAAGAGGTTCAATAGGGTAGCCTGTCCGTCCGCATCATGCCGGAGGGTGGCTGTCCGGAGCCGGGCATGTAAGAAACTTTGAGAAGGAAAGCAAAGGGGTGTCAAACCCTCAAACCATGTCAGATGTGGTGGGTCACATCTTTGATCCCAGCCCTTGGGAGGTAGAAGTAGGTGGGTTTCTGAGTTGAGGTCAGCCTGATCTACTTATCTAGTTCCAGGACAGCCAGGGCTACACAGAGACCCTGTCTCAAAAACAAACAATAAAGATTCTCAAAACACAACTCTGCCCTGCCCGATTTAGCACACGTTCACTTTTGGTCAGCACTCGTCTAGAAGTACTATTCCAGAAAGGACAACACCTGTGCTTGTGATAAGACTGTGCTTTACCCAGCGGGACAGACGGTGACGGAAGCTAAGGAGAAACTGGGGAAGAGCAGCAGGGATGCAGGAGGCAAGAGGGGGCTCGCTTCTTTCCTTTCCCTTGGTTGTGAGCCCGAGCCTTTGGCAGCTGAGCTCTCTCTAGCCTCAGTTTTTCATTTTATATTACACGTATGTGTGTGCACTTGAATGCCAGTGTGTGCACAAGGGCACAGGACAACTTCCAGGGGTTGGTTCTCTCATTCCACAACCTGGGTCCTGGGGATCAAATTTGGGTTCTCAAGCTTGGCAGCAGGTATCTTTACCTACTGAACCATCAATATGGTGGAATTTCTTTTTAATTATTACATTAAAAATTGTGTATGGGCGAGTGTGCACTGGCACAGCTATGGAGGTCAGAGACCAACTTTAGGGAACTGGCTTATCCTTCTATTCTGTGGATCTCAGGGACAGAACTCAGGTCGCTGGACTTTAACACACTGCACCGTTTCACCAGCCCCAATGGATTTTAAACAGCCAGGTCCCCACAGGACTGAGACGGTCACAGGGAAGGACAGACTGAGGAGGTAATCTAGTCTGCCCAAGGAAGGACAGGAGGCAGCGTGCTGGTAGAGAGGAGAGAGGAGTCAAGGAAGAAAGAGGAGAGTCAGTTCAGTTCTCAGAAATGCCATGAGGGCTCTGTCTTTTCTAAAGGGCTGGAGCTGGGGTGGCATAGCAGGTTTTGAACAGAAAACCAAAATATTTCTAGCATGTCCTTTCACCCCTCACTCCTTAGCTGTGGGTTGACAGAAAAAGCCAGGGGACAGTTCGTTAAAGCCTAGAGATTATCTCCATTGCTTACCCAGGATCTCCACTCCTCCTCTTAGGGCATGTTAGCTATTACCCACACTACCTGCTGGGTATGTGTGGTGGTCTGAACAAGAATGTCCCCACAGGCCCATATATTTGAATGCTCAGTCACCAAAGAGTGGCACTATTTAGAAAACTTAGAAGGGTTAGGAGATGTGGCCTTGTTGGAGCAGGTGTGGTCTTGTAGGTGGAAGTGTGCCACCGAGGTTTCAAAAGCCCAAGCATCCAAGCACTCAGGAGGCAGAGGCAGAAAGATCACTGCATTTGAGACCAGCCTGGTCCACAGAGTGAGTGCCAGGACAGCCAGGGCCACACAGAGAAACCCCTCAGACAGAATGCAGCTCTCAGCTACTGTTCCAGAGCCATGCATGGTGTCATAACAACGGACTAACCCTTATGAGTTGACTTGGTCACGGTGTCTCTTCACTGCAACAGAACAGAGACTGAGACAGGACCTCATACCCACTAGTCCCTCAACTGTGTAGTAGTGATGACCATGGCTCTGATCCCACGGTGACCTTGGCTCTCATACCTGCGCACCACATCCAGCTTGCCCAGGAACTCATAGGCCCGGGCATGGTAATAGTAACACTTTGCAGCTACGAGGTCCAGGGCTCGACGGTTCTGAGTGCTGATCTTCTGCATCAGGTCATCAGAGATTTTCTGGGCCTGGCAAGGTTGGGGGGGGGCAAAAGAGAACCAAGTGGTAATCCCTCCAAAGGTCAAAGAGGAAGTATCATGATCCAGCGATTCTGCTCCTAGGTGTATATCCCAGAGAACTGTAAACAGACACAAAAGCCTATAAACAAATACTAACATCTGCATCATTTAAAATAACCCAAGGATTTCTTGGTAGCTGAAGAACACTTACAAAACCAAGTGTGGTGCTGCATGCCTATAATTCTAGTGCTCGGGAGGGAGGAAGATCCAGTCTGAGGCTAGGCTGGGCTAGAGACATGAAACTAAACAAAAACTCGTAACAATAAGCAAAGAAAGGCATATCCATTGGAATATGTCACAAAAACGTGAACCTCCAGGAGGGCTGCAGCACGTCTCAGGCCAGCCCAGATTAGAGAGCAAGACATTGAAACAAAACAAAACAAAAACGACAGGCGAGGGTATGGCGTGGTGGGACAATGCTTGCCCGGCAGTAGCACAAATGGCATCCTAACTTCCACCTTCAATTAAAAGAAAAACGTAGCATGATGTGCTCACTGACCCACGCTACGCCATCACCCCTTGCAAAAATCTTTAAACTTTGTATCAAGAAGCAAATCTTCCAGAGACAGAAAGCACATTGGTGGTTTGTGGTAAAGAGGGTGGCATTTGTGCCGGAACAAGGAACATGCCCTTGGTGTTAGTGCTGACGGCTGTAGAGCCTTCTTTGTATACAGAAAAACCACCCAACTGTCTACAGAAACAAACAAAACAGTGATGTGAAAAAGAACAAAACAGCATGAAGAGTGACTGTCATTTCTGCATGTCCTGTGTAGCTAGAACTGCCAAGCAAGATGGCCCAACCTGGCAAGTGATGGAACTATAGTGCAGGTTAAACATCTAATGTCCCTTATTTATTTTATTTTTACCTTAGGTGTGTATTTTCCCTTAATGTATATTAGGTGCACCATATGCCTGCCTGATGCCTAAGCCAGAAGAGGATGCCGAATCTCCTGGAGCAGGAGTTATAAAAGCTTGTGGGCTGGCATCCACATGGGTGCTGGGTGTCAACCCTGGGTCCTCTTCAACAGTATCAGCTGAACCATCTAACCATCTCATAGAGTTGGCTTTTTTTAAATATAATTTTGAAAAATTATTACGTTTATTTGAGTGTGCATATGCCTTTTATCAATCCTTTTGTCTCAGCCTCCTGAGTGCTTAGGTAATAGACATGCACCATGCATGATTAGCTGCCATTTCTTTTTCTTTTGTTGGTTTTTCAAAACAGGGTTTCTCTGTGTAGCCCTGGCTATCCTTGAACTCAGATATTCGCTTGCCTCTGCCTCCTGAGCGCTGGGATTGAAGGTGTGTGCCAACACCACCTGGCACCTTCTTAAAAGATCTACAAAAGTTTACTCTGTACAAATGTGAGACAGGGTCTCACTATGCAGCCCACACTGGCATTGAACTCCTATTCTGTCTCAGCCTCTGAGCAATGGGATTGTAGGTGTGCACTGCCTGGCTTGGGGAGGTGCAATGAGAGATAGTTCAGTGATTCTCTCTACTTCTTCACTGGGGATAATCTCCCAGAGGCCTGGGGCTCACTAGGCATTCCCACCGCATTCTGGGTACCTCTTTATAGCGTTTGCTGTTCATTAGGAAGATGACCATGAGCAGCTGGAGATAGGCTTCCACTTCGGGTAGGAGAGGGGCTGATGCAGCTTTTCCTGTACGTGGACGGAACTGTAGATCAGCTTCTGTGTCCATGGGCTAGGAGAGGACAGAATTACCATGGAGAAGTGCAGCGAAACCAATCAACAAGAGTTTACTGGGCACTCACTACGTGTTTCGACACACGCTTACTGAGTGCCCACTATGCACAAAGAAATTTGCCAGATGCTGAGGATACAAGATTAAAGATAGTCCTTTTTTTGGAGTGTCAAGGAGGCTGACGACAGAACAGAATAAAGATTTCTGTAATCTCACAAAAGGCTTGATTTAAGAACAAAGCGACCACACCTGAGACCACTGTGAATTCTATCCAACACCCTTAAAGCTAGCCCAACTCACTTCTTCTAGGAAGGGTAGCAAGAAGTCTCGAGTGGCATTATTGGAGGTGAAGAAGCCATGCACGGCCTTATACAGAACATAGTGGTTAAGGCGGCGTGACGTGGACGGCAGCATCCGCAGTGCCCTCAGCACGAACCGAGGCTCCTTGCCCGAAACAGCCTTCTCTAGCTGTTTCACGTGCTCTTTGATGTCTGCAGAGGACCAGAGAAGAGAAAGAAGTTACTTCAATTCCTCCTGTTCCCTACCACTCTGGGGGAGCAGCTCCATGGAGCGTCTTACAAAGGGGGCGGTGTGCGTATTTACGCCTTTGGGCCTAAAAGAATTATGCAGGGGCTGGAGAGATGGCTCAGCGGTTAAGAACATTGCCTGCTCTTTCAAAGGTCCTGAGTTCAATTCCCAGCAACCACATGGTGGCTCACAGCCATCTGTAATGAGGTCTGGTGCCCTCTTCTGGACTGCAGGCATACACGCAGACAGACTATTGTATACATAATAAATAAATAAATATTAAAAAAAAAAAAGAATTATGCAGTATTTATGGCACAGTCGACTGATTTTCAGACATAACCGGAAACAAGTAAAAATACAACTGGGGCAGGGGATAGGGTAGGCACAGCAGAAATGCACAGAAAATGAAACAGTTGAGAAACAAAGCAGAAGAATACATGGAGATTCATCAGAGCTCAAAATAGGGAAAGACTTTGTAAACAGCGGAAAAATCTCAGAGACTGACATGCGGGACTGATGAGTGTAACTACAAAAAACCCTTCTGAATGACCATGTCAACAAGAAAAAAATATGTGCAACAAATGGCCAGGTTCACATTTCACTTCACAAAGAACTTACAGAACTGACTAAGAGAAACTACGGGGGTTAGAGAGATGGCTCAGCAGTTAAGAGCACCGGCTGCTCTTCCAGGATCCCAGGTTCAGTTCCCAGCACCCACATGGTATCTCGCAACTGTCTGTAACTCCAGAGGATCTGACACCATCACACAGACATACATGCAGGCAAAACACCAATGTACATAAAATAAAATAAATAAATAGATCTTTAAAAAAGAGAGAGGGAGGCCAGGTGGTGGTGGCACATGCTTTTAATCCCAGCAGAGGCAGGCAGATCTCTGTGAGTTCAAGGCCAGCCTGGTCTACAGAGCAAGTTCCAAGACAGGCTCCCCCCACTCCCACCCCCCCAAAAAAAGAGAAAGTGGGAGAAACTACTGGTCATAAGTTCAAAATAAAAGTAGACTTGGACATAAAGCAGAGGACGGCAAACATAAAAGACATGAAGGCTGTATTTTGGTAGTATGCAAATACCTGAAAAGTACCTGAAAACAGAGATTTTTTTTTTTTTTTTGGTTTTTCAAGACAGGGTTTTTTTTTGTAGCTTTGGAACCTGTCCTGGTACTAGCTCTTGTAGACCAGGCTGGCCTCAAACTCACAAGAGATCCACCTGCCTCTGCCTCCCGAGTGCTGGGATTAAAGGCTTGCGCCACCACCGCTCGACAGAGACACTTTTATACTACCAAATTAGCAGTATTTTTAAATGGAATGGAAACATAAGCAGTAAAAGGAAAAGAACATTTATAATGTAAATCAGATTTTCAGGACAACATAAAAAGCTTTAGAAATGGGGCTGAAGCAATGGTTCAGTGGTTAAGTGCACTGGCTGCGCTTCCTCTGGAAGAGTAGCACCCACTTGGTGGCTCACATCCATCCACAATTATAGTTCAGGGAATCAGACGTCCTCTTCTGACCTTTGTGGACACTGCACACAGGTGGTACTTACAATCACACAGGTAAAACACATACACACAAACACAAATTTAAATTTAGACATGTTTACCCTTTTTGACTTAGACATATAAATTCTGGGAAGCTACATTTAAGTAGTTATAAAAGTCGATTAAAAACTTAGGGATGGGGCTGGAGATATGGCTCAGCGGTTAAGAGCATTTGTAGTTATAAAAGTCGATTAAAAACTTAGGGATGGGGCTGGAGATATGGCTCAGCGGTTAAGAGCATTGCCTGCTCTTCCAAAGGTCCCGAGTTCAATTACCAGCAACCACATGGTGGCTCACAACCATCTGTAATGAGGTCTGGTGCCCTCTTCTGGCCTGCAGGCATACATGTAGACAGAATATTGTATACATAATAAGTAAATAAATAAATAAATAAACCAAAAAAAAAACCCTTAGGAATGGAGATGATGATTGTAAAACTACTTAAAAGAGCAAGAACCATGAAAAACTTTAACTGTGCAGTAATTAAGGGAATGCAGACAAGCGGACGTTTCTTAGTGACATCCCCTCACTGGGTGCTTGTGATACCAATGACTACAAACGGCAACAGCTACTGCTTACGGAGGGTTTACCATGTATTTACTATGTGCTAGGCGCAGCTCATGCATTCTACGAAAAAAGACATAAAATCTTTACATCCTAATATCTTGAATCTGACTGTGTACTGCAGCGAATTTAATAATAGAATGGCTTGAAAACACACAGGAAAACATGTTAACCATGCTTGAATTTTTCCGTTACTTTAGAATTCTCAAGCTTCAAATTCTCTGCAGTGAATACAAACCACAATGAAATGTACACACACTCTCGGGCAATGCTGAGTGACAGCTCTGCCACTGGCTACTTTCATTTCAGGTAAAAATCTTTACTGGACACAGATACTGTTGCCAAGTTTTTTTGTTTTGTTTTATTTTAGTGGGAGTTGATGCAGTACACACACACACTCAAAAGTACCACTCAAGGCATAACGTGGCTTATCTCCGCGTTTTAAAGTGGTTTCTCATGCAGTTAAGCAAAACGAGAGAGAGAAAAAAATTCCAGTAAGGAGCCTGGTCCCACTTGAGCCAGAACTTGGAGAACTACCCCGGATCTCGGTGAGAAGCCTCATCTCACCCACTTCAAACATGGACAGGATGGACTAAGAGGGAAAAGTAAAATAGCAACTTAAGACGGACAAGAGGACAATAGGAACCCGAGAACTGGCACCTGGAAGAAAAAAGTTTGAGGATGGTGGTGGCTTTATAGGAATTGAGGCCATAGCTAGGCACCATAAACAAACAAACAAACAAGAAGACAAACTCAGGAGTGGAAGTGTGGATGTGCTTGAGCTCTTTAGGGGTGTAGGGGGGGAGTAAGGACCTCAAAAGAGAGGAAAAGAGCAACAGGACAGTTTAGATACTTCAATTACAGAAGTAAGGAAGCAAGCAAGGTAGAAATGGCTTTCCTAGGGACTTCGCTTAAGGAAACCGGTGCTAAAGAACCCTCTACAAACGCTCAGCTAAGGGGCCAGTGTACTATTACCCTGACCTCTCTAGACACAAATACAAACGCTGATTTCTAGGGATCAGCAACATTTCGGAGGTGCTAGAATCGGTTGGATGGGGTGTACATGGAGTAGATCAGTGGGAAGGACTGAAGAAAAGCCTCGGTGAGACCAAGATGCAAGCAAGCCCAGAGGAGAAGAGGGAGTATGAGGAGAGCAGTCCGCAGCCTGGAGAACAGGTTCAGTCGCCGGCTGGGGTCGAGAGCGGCAGGGTGGTGGGGCGGGCACTTCCGACCCCGGCCCCATTGACCGAGGTAGGTGGAGGCTGCGCTGAGGTCCCAGGGAGAAGTCGCATCACCGTGGCCGCTGTCACCCGTGATCGCGGCATATCCCGGACGCGGGCTCCCGTACCTTCCAAGGTGACAGTGTCCAGCTCTCGCTGGGAGTGCTCGGTCGCGGCTGCCTTGCCGTCTCCTTCCCCCGTTGAGCCGCTCCCTGCTGCTGCCTCCTCTTTCATCTCCACATCCTGGGGGGCCGGCGGCGGCGGTTCTTGTTCCCCTCCCGGCGGCGGCTTCGCCTTGTCGGCGCCTCGGCGCCGCGCCGAGCCCTCCTGCTTCATGGCGCCCGGGGTCGCGGCCTGGTCCGGGGACCGAGGCAGGGGCCTCGCCTAAACCCTCACACCAGAGACCAGGCACAGAGCCGGGCCTGCACACCAGCGCGGGCTCGCGTCGGGCCGCACGATGACCGAGCAGCTGCAAACTCCTTCCCGGCGCTGGGGCTTCTGGGAAATGCCAGGCCCGGCGAGCGGATGGCCGAGTCTAGGGAGGGGAGAGAAATCAACAACCGAGGTGCACGATGAAGGCGGATCTTCCAGGAAGGGGGAGGAGTCCGCAAGAATTTGTGGGGTTTAAGAGTGGTGATTTTATTTTCCTCTCGAGTGCGTATCTCTGGATGTCCGCGAGAGGTCTCCTTAGGCTCCAACCTGGAATACCACAGACTCTAATACGTGAGTGGATAGGACCTATCCGATCGCAGATCCTGATGACATCACAAGTTACCGGGCTTTTTTCTTTTTTTCTTTCTCTTCCCCGCCCCGCAAACTCTCCCTGTTTGCGCAGGTCAGGTCCCCTGTGAAATCCGTCAGCCTCGCGCTCTCAACGCATGCCGGTTGCTTCCAGCGGCGGGAAGAAAAGGAGCCTGTGTACTTGTAGCTAGGCTGTTAGATTGAACTGAGCTCAACCCCTGTGGCATCTGAACTTCCTTGTCAAATTTTTGTATAGTGCTGAATATAAGGTATATCATCTCTGCAGCCTGAGAGTGTGTTGGGGTAGGGTGTACTTGTGTAGGATTAATCAAATTTAATAATAGGAGTCCACGTTGTATACAACTCAGGGCCGGTATGTAGAGGATTGTTGCGAAACCTAGATCAAGTATGTGGTGGTGGCGCACGCCTTTAATCCCAGCTCTCGGAAGGCAGAGTCAGGCTGATCTCCGTGAGTTCGAGGCCAGCTTGATCTACAGAGCGAGTTCCAGGATAGGGTCCAAAGCTACACAGAGAAACCCTGTCTCGAAAAGCAAAACAAAAGAAGTAATGTAGGGCCAGATGTAGTGCCATCTTTAATCTCAGCACTACGGAAGAGGATCTACATAGAAAATTCCAAAAAAAGAAAAAAAAGTAATACGGGCCCACAAGGATAGAGGACCTTGCTGTCAACTGTGAAGGCATGAAGACATGATCTTTATCCCTGAGTGCCATGATAGAAGGAGAGAAGAGTCCCACAGGTTGTTCTCTGACCTCCACAAGCATGGCATCACAGCATGTCCCCATAAATAAATGAGAGAATGTAAGGTATCTGGTCAAGCACCATGCTCCACTCCAGTAATCCCAGTAATGAAAAAAAAAGTCATTACTTGGGGGTTAGCCTGGGCTACATAGTTTCAGAAAAGCCTGGGCTACAGTGTGAGAGCCTGCTGCCTTCTCAAACACAAAACAACTGGACTAGTAAGGTGAGTTAGCAGATAAAGGCGTTGCCACAAGAAAGGGTGAGGAAAAAGTTGATACGTTCTGCTTTGGGACCCAGTGTGCTGTGGGGAGGGAAGGAAGAGGCTCTGGGGAGCAGTTTGCGGAGGCCTGTGAGTGGGGAGCGGAATGATGTCCTTTGTGGGGTGCCCAGATGGAAGAAGACTGGACCAGAAAGCTTTTCCCATCAGCACAAAACAAAACCCCAGCATGGAAACTTGATCTCCTCTATAAACAGAGCTGGGACTGGCTCAGCACAGACTAGAACAAGGATTCAGAAGACACGGAATGTGTCCTGACTGTATTCTCTTTTATATTTCCAAATCCTCAGGACGTCTATGTTTGTGTTGTTTGGTTTTTGAGACTCACTCTGTAGCCCTGGTTGGCTTGTAACTCATAGAGATTCACCCTCTGTCTCCAGAGCGCCGGGATAAAAGGCAACTAGATCTTTTTCTGCCCCACCACACCCGGCAGCTGCGTATACTTTTAAAATTTCATTCATGTATGTAGTTAGTTGGGGGCTACTCTTCTCATGTATGTGAGGGAGTCAGAGGACAACTTTCTCAAATCCATCCCCTTCCCACCATGTGGGGCCTGGCAGTTGAAGTCAGGTCATGAGACTTGAGACTTGGCAGCAAGTGCTGTTGAGCCACGTTGCTGGTGTCCCTACTTACCGCTTGTATGATTCTTATTCTATTGTGGCAAATAATTCTCAGTATTAGGCAGCCACTCACCAGACAGAAATGTGTGCTCCAGTTCTAGGGCACACACCTGGACCTGTTCTCCCAAGCTGTCCCTCCTCAGTGCTGGAGGGCAGAGAACAGAGCTTTCTAGTGGGCACAGGCATAAACTCATTGAAGACTCTCATGGCACTCTGGACTGCAGGTGGCGGGAAAGGCAAAGGGAGAAGACAGACCAGGTTTTTCGTCCATCCTTCCAATCAAAGAAGTTACCTTGCTGGCTGCTAATTAAGATGTCAGCTCGCCTCTCTGTGAAGTTTACATCACGGGGAACAAATGAATAAGTCAGCAGAGAAGACCGCAGTAGACCCCGAGGGCTTCCAAAGGTGCCAAGAGTGGGGAGGATGGCTAAACTTGAAGCTTTTGGCAGCTGGTCATGATGAGTCTTGCTGTGGAGGAACTGGCCCGGGCAAGGAGGTCGGTAAGAAGTGGGAGATTCTGACTCCAGGGGCCTGAAGCCTTGGAGATATATTCTACTCATAAAATGCTTGAAAAGAGATTGGTGTGTATAATAGGTGTGGGTGTGGGTGTAGGTGTGGCTCGGGATGCTGGGGAGATGACGCAGAGGTTAAGAGCGCTGACTGCTCTTCCAGAGGACCTGGGTTTGAGCCCAGCACCCACACGGTGGCTCACAACTGTCCATACTCCAGTTCCCACCAGGAATCCAACCTTCGCTTCTGGCATCTGAGAGCACCAGGCATGCAAGTGGTACACATATTTACATGCAGGCAAAATACCCATACATGTAAGAGGGAGGAGGAGATGGAGATACTGGTGGGATGGTGGAAGAGGAGATGGAGATACTGGTGGGATGGTGAGATGGTTTTGCTCAATGCCAAGCCTGATGACTGATCCAATTCTTGGATCCTACATGATGGGAGGAGAGAACCAACTCCCAAAAGTTGTCTTCTGACCCATACAAGCATGGCATGGCACACATGCACCCCCCCATAAATAAGTGTAAACAAATAAGACTGGTGACAGATGTTCAAAGCCCACTTGAGGCGGAAGACAATAGGAACCCAGAAATTTGATGAGATTAAGATACAATGGCCAAGCCTATCTGTATTGTTTCCTCCCACACCCATCCTGAATTGAGGCTGAAAACAAAACAAAAAGTAGAAAGAAAGCAAATATCATTTAACACGGTGGTTCTCAACGCCCTAATGCTTTGATGCTTCTATACAGTTCCTCGTGTTGTGGTGACCCCCCCAACCACAAAATTATTTTCATTGCTTCTTCATAACTGTAATTTTGCTACCGTTATGAATCATAACATGAATATCTGTGTTTTCCGATGGTCTTTGGTGAACCGTGTGAAGGGATAATGGACTCTCAAAGGGCCCCTTACCCTCTTCCTCTTTTCTAATTAAAATTCATTTTTTTATTTTATATGTGTGACTGTTTGCCTGCAAGTATATGAACCACATACATGCAGGACCCTTGGAGGCTAGGAGAAGGCCTTAGATCCCCTGTGACTGGTGTTACAGATGGCTGTTAGCCATCACATGGGTACTGGGAATTGAACCCAGGTCCTCTGAAAGAGCAGCAAGTGCTCTTAACCCCTGAGCCAACTCTCCAGCTCCCTGAAAAAATTTTTGAAACAAGGTCTCACTATGATCACCTGCAGTTTTTACTTAACCAACTTGAAAATTTGTATTTGTTTGTTTTGGGCTTGTATCATACACCTCTAGACCTTTCCCTCTCCCAAGCCCTCAACCAGGACTAGAGAACATGGGCTCCTCGATGAACTCATACGGTTTTGATGCTCTTCTGCATGTAGAGCAGACAGTCTGCACCGTAACCCCCTGGGCTCTTGGTGCATCTTCCAGCCAGCCCAAGGACAGTGTGAGCAGAATCTCGTATACATGGAAAACGTCTGCTTCTTTACCTGGCACAAATGAACGATTTCCTTTACATAAGAACCAGAAGTCAGCTTGTCCTAGGATCGACATAATATAATATTTTCCATTCATTCCAGAAAGGCTAGGTTTTTTTGTTTGTTTGTTTTTGTTTTTTGGCACAAGTGGGAAGGATTTGACTGGGAAATTGATGTTTGCTTGCTTCTTTGTTTTTCTTAATGAAATGGATCAAATTTCCAAAGATTTTGAATGATTCTGTATCTTCATGATTTAAGCATCAGGAGATAGGCTTAGTGGGTGACTGAGATGGAGAACAGAAGGAGACAGACGCTAGGGTAGGTGGGATTTGGTGACAATGCCTGACGAGCATGGCATTTCAGTTATCCTGGAGACTCTGTAGTGACTTGGAGTGTTAGAGAGAGAGCACAGTAAGGTCGGAAAGGGAAAGGCATGAGGGAAGCGGGCAGAGAAGGTGCGTTAGGAAGCCTTGCTCAGCAGCTGAAGGAAGGAGAGCCCTGCGTAGAGGGCACAGAGGCGAGGGAGAGTGTCCGGATCCCACATGTACTGGGGGCCGGATCTCTGGACTTCCAGGCCGCTCAGCCCCACTAGGGCTTCTGTGAGGGTCAGTTCCTCCTCCCCAAGGGAGGAGAGCAGCTCAGGCCGCAGCGGGAAAACGCCCTCTTTATCTTGCAGGAAGTTCTGCTCCATGGTGCTTTCAACCTGCAAGGGACCAAAGTGGCCTGAAAAGGAGGAATGGGAACCCCCTACCCCTTTCCTGACAAAGGCAGGCTGACGACCCTAAACATCAGGGGAACAGGAAGACACAGCTCCTAGGATAAGACTCCCAGTGGTTCCAGCTGTGCCCTCCCATCTGCGGCTTCTCCGTGGCATCTCACCAGCTTCAGCTGCATTGGGAGGAGCTTCTTCTCCAAGGATTTTACAAGAAGCTTCTGTTGGGCTTCACTTAGTACTGGAGGGAAAAGCAGAGGAAGAAAAACGTGTTGCTGGTCCAGAGGGAACTACAGACTCCAAATAGTGACGTTACAGAATTCCTGCACACTCTAGTCAATGAATCCATCTGTCCATCTCTCCATCCACCCACAGCTGAACACCTGCTCTATAACGCGCATCTTGGCTGGCCACTAAATACAGAGTCGTGACCCTTGACTGAGTGAAGTGGCATGCACCTTTAATCTCAGCATGTGGGAGGCCGGAATATGGATCTCTGTGAGTTTGAGTCCCGATCCTTCTATATAGTGAGTTCCAGGCCTGCCAGGGCTATGGTGAGACCCTGTCTAAAAAGCACAGCAAACCCCAATTCTAATCTTTTGCTGCAGTTTTGGGGAGAAGATAAAGCAGTGCTTTTTGATTTTGAGACAGGATCTCATTCTGTAGCCCAGGTTGGATTAGAACTCACTCTGTAATCCAACGTGGCCTCAGACCTACAGTGATCCTCCTGCCTCAACCTCTTGAGTGCTGGGCTTATAGGCATGAACTACCACAGTGGTGACAACCCAGGGAGTTAAGGAAGTCATAGCTGAGGGGTTTCCTTTGGGTTTGGCATTTTTCTATCTATCTATCTATCTATCTATCTATCTATCTATCTATCTATCTATCTATTTTTCTTCCTTCCTTCCTTTCTTTCTTTTCTTATTTATTTATTGAGAACAGGGTCTCGCTATGTAGCTCTGGCTATCGTGGAACCCACTCTGTAGACCAGGCTGGCCTTGACCTCAGAGATCCACCTGCTTCTGCCTCCCAAGTACTGGGATTAAAGGTGTGCACCACTATGTCTGACGTTCCCCCCCACATTGTGTGTGCATGCATGTGTGTATGTGTGTGCATTCAAGCACACTCGTGTGCATGCCATGATGTGTATGTGGGAGGGCAGAGGACAACTTGCCGGAGTGGTGCCCACCATGTGGGCTTCAGGAATTGAATTCAGGTGGCCCAGTTTGGCAGCAAGTGCCTTTACTCATTGAGCCACCTTGTGATTGGTTACTCTCCGAAAGTAAAGCTAACAGGTGGGCAGCAATACGGAAGCCATGAACTTAGCTCTATGCAGAAGGCTTAAATATGTAGCTAAATAAATAAATAAAGGACCAGCTGAATTCCTAGGAATGAAACCGACAAAACCAATGGTGGTGACTGATTTTTTTTTTCTCCCTCCAGTACCAGGGTTTGAACTCAGGGCCCCTTAGCATTACGTATGCTAAGCAAGTGCCATAATACTGAACTGCACACCCAACTGGAATCAATTTTTTAAAAAAATGTTTATACAAACGACTGTAGTACAGATCACCTGGCATCGTCTCATTCATGCATTTGGGAAGTCATTCACAGGGTTTATTCTTATAACAGAAAACCGCGTGACTCGCTTCTCACTCACCTGTTAGAGCCCCAAGGAAATAGAGGACGGCGCCCATGGCATCCTTTGACAGCAGGACGTCTTTTGGGAGTGCTTCCAGGGTCACTTCGTGTCCCTTGTCTAGAGCTCCTTCAAGCTGTGAGGAAAACTGGGTGACTAATCCCTCAGGTAAAGGTCTAACCTAGCATCTGGAACACAGTAGTCTCTGGACTCCGGCTGACTCTCTCCCACTTCCTATTTCTGTGTGTGTGTGTGTGTGTGTGTGTGTGTGTGTGTGTGTGTGTATCAGGTCCTAGAAAATGCTGGACCTAGGTTCCTGGGTTTGGAGCTCTGGAAGGTTCAAGCTGTTCTCCAGCAGAGGGCGCCACTGGCCTGTTGCTACACTCTGACATCAGAGAGTGCACGTGCCTTCCGGGAACCCTGTGCCAATGCTCTTTTCCAGGGACTAAGGGGCCAGTGATGGCCTAGTAGCCTAGGTACACTTGGCCAGCCTTAAGAAAGTATCCACTGTGAATTCCATAGCCTCTGGCCGCTCTGTGCACTGTCAGTTCCCCCTCCCCATCTGCAACGGCCCACCACCACCCAGACGTGCCTTCCCTCACACTTCCTATTTTCCCGACAGGACCTCACCGTCTGTTCGAGGTCTTGGAGCTCTTTTTTCTTTCCGAGGAGATTGCTGAGGGAGGTGAGGAGGGAGCTCTGCCCCACTTTACTCAATTTCTCCACTTCTTGAGTCTCTCTCTGAACCTCTTCTTTTAAAGTCTCGAAGTCGTCATGCATCTCCCCTAGGGGTACAGTCAATACCGCTGGCATCTCCCCTAGGGGCACAGTCAAGGCCGCAGGCGCCCCTTCACCTGGCCCCTCTCACCCAGTACACACTTTCTGTAGGCTCAGTCACACCTTCCCCAGGGCCCTGTGCCCTGTTTCCAGCTTGAATTGGACCTCTTTACCAAGGTGTGTGGTTATGAAGTTATGCTAAAGCCTAGTCATGAAGGATGGAGCTAGAAGGTGGACTAGACCTCATGCAGTCAACTAACAAAACAGTTAACCACATCTCCATTCCCATGACCCCTGCCCCCTCCCCCCAGGCTTCATCAGTGCGCAGCTGGCCTCTGTTTTCAACCTGTCCTGCTAGCTGTTTAGGGGAAGCCTATTTCCCCTTCTCTTGTGGAAAGAACGCCTTTGACAACTTAGTGACAGTTGAGCTGGGACTGCTTCAGAGAGCAGTGAGGGTCTGGATCCAGGAAAAGGAGTGAGCTGCAGCCTGGTTGCTTAGAGACCTGGTATCCTAAAAGTACATCCAGTTTGTGTTGGAGAGAGTGGCTTCCTGGAAGTGACTCTAATCCCAGAACCTGGGACTCGCCCTTTTTCCTTTTCCTTTCCCCCTAATGCTTCTCCCCCTATCTGTGTGGCAAAGTCTTGAAAGCATTCCCGAAACTTCTTACCAACATCAGATGCCTGGATAACTGAGAAAATAAGAAAGTAAACGGGCAGGTAAGAACACGATCCTTCAGAATGGCAGCCACCCCTAGGCAGTGAGTCTCTGGGGACCATGAGACTGCACCGCCCCTCTGAGCTCCCAGCCCTCTTCAGAATCCCCTTGCTCCATTCCTGGGTGGCAGGTGTGAAGCAGAAGAGCTAATGCAATGTGAAAAGGGCACTAAACTGGTGTCACCCAGCAGCTTAGTGACTCAGTGCCTCCTGCCCTAGTTACTGGACAGCAGATACCTGTGCTAACAGGTTGCAGCTACTGAGGCCCTTGACAACAAAGGCCTGAGGCAGCCGATCTCCTGCGCATCATCTTGTCTACAGATCTCCCCCTTCCGCGGCTTTTTCCTAACTTCCTGTTGGAGGTCCTACTGTAGCTGTTTGCTGAGACCTGTCCCACTAACTTCCCTGTCTGTCCTATGGAAGTGGGGGGGGGGGGAGGAAGATGGGAGTTTTGAACCTGAGTCAAGAAAGTTGTGAAGCAAGAGGCACACTTACGTATGAATTTCGCCTCTCCTGGCTTTTCTGAAAACACAAAAAGAACACATCTGTCAGGAGGAGCTCTTTGCTGCCTTTCGCTAAAGCCATTGTTAAGACAGCCTCACTGTGTCCTCCTGAAAACCCGGAGACCCTGTTAGCACACCCATCTGTATCAGTTGGAGCACACCCTGTCTTCAAATCTCTCTGTTTCTGATGGTGCCTGTTTCTTTGTCTCTTTGGGCAGTATTTATATCCCATACCTCTATCTGCCTGAGGGCCCAGGAAACAAGAGCACATGCTTGTGTGCTGCTCTTAGAGGGTGGGAGATTTTAGCGGATGACATGGGGCAAGGGATGTGGGGAGCCTGTGGGCGGCACCTACCTCCTGGAGGGAAGGTTTGCATGCTGTCATTGCAGATGTGTGGAATGTCTGTAACGGACAAGAGAAGGCATCCAAGAGTTACACAGGCTGCCACACCCCTCCTCCTTTAGCCTCAAGCCCAAGGGCTAGATTCTGCCCCTCAAATGCCCCATCTAATCCTTTACCCAACCCTTACTGCTGGAAGATGTAAGCTCTTGCCTACAATAGCATTTTCTCCCCTGAAATACAGTACTGGTGTCAGGATCTGTCTCCTTGGGCTTTCTGAGGTCAGAGGCTGTGCTGGTTTGGTTTTTGTGTCACTCCCTATGGCTTCCCCAGCACCCAGAGACACCTGGAACTCAGAGTTCCTTCCCCTCCTCTTCTAGAGCAGCCTTTGCTCTGTCACTGGCAATGGGCAATAGAATCTGCTGCCTCCCCGATCCCCCCACATCATTGCAAGATAGGACCAGGATGCCACCGCACTGATGGAGGCAACCCTTATCTTGAGGGGAGGACGTGCTGGTCTCTGCTCACCCCACTCATCTTTGCCATTGACCATTAGCTGTCTCACACGAAAGGCCAGGACACAGCCCTTGGGGATGGTTACAGCCTCCTTGTGGTTCACGGATCCCTAGGATTACACAATGAGAGCCTGTGAGTCCTCTGAGACCCTACATAGGCGACATTAAGGGCAGGGGCAGGAAGCAGGTGTGGAGCCGGATCTGAGAGCCTCTGAGGAGACAAGTGGTTGGAAAGCCTCCAGTAGGATCTCCAGCTGTCTGTCTCTGTGGTCTGGACTTGAAGTCTTCCCACTCATATCTAGTGCTCACCCTCTACCGTGCTGTCTGCTTCCGGATTCAACATGTGAAGGGAACTGGGCAGACCTGCTCCAGCACCTGCCTGTGCACCATCCTTTCTCACCTCCCAGCTTCTTCTGCCCTGCTTCCTCTTCCTCTACACCAATTACCCCATTCTTATCTCATCCAGGAAGTCTTCCATGACTAACTCCTCCCCTGGCTCCCAATCCCATGCCATCCCTCATGAATACACTCACTAGACGTATGTATAGATAGAAGAGATGCACTTACTTTGTGTCTCATGTATATGTAAGGCCTTTTTTTTTTTCTTTTTGATTTTTCAAAACAGGTTTTCTCTGTAGCTTTGTTGTTGTTGTTTTTTGTTTTTGTTTTTCGAGACAGGGTTTCTCTGTGGCTTTGGAGCCTGTCCTGGAACTAGCTCTGTAGACCAGGCTGGCCTCGAACTCACAGAGATCTGCCTGCCTCTGCCTCCCAAGTGCTGGGATTAAGGCCTGAGCCACCACCTCCGGCAGAACTTTCTGAAAGCAGGATCTATCTCACTAAATAACCCAGACTGACCTTGAACCTGGGACCTTTCTGGCCTCTGCCTTCAGAGTGCTGGGATTACTGGTGCACCCCCACCACCGTACCAGGCAGGAGCTCTGCTCTTCAGCTTTGGCAGGTGGGAGGGGAGGGACGAGGACAAACTCATAGCACTTGACCTGCTCCATATTGTCTGTGGTGTATGGAGCAGGGCCCTGCCCTGCTTGGTACTGCTAAGCAAGGAGAGGGGTGTGTGGCCAGCTTGGCTTTGGATATTTTTTCCCACGTTCTCTATCCTGAGTAGGCACCATTCAGGCAGAGTTAATGGCGCCTGTGTGTGTGTGTGTGTGTGTGTGTGCACGCGTGCATGTGAAGCAAACCTGCAGTCCCAGCGGGGCAAAGAATGGAAGGGAGAAGCAGCCTTCTGCCTTGCCAGCTCTCTCCAGAGTGACTTCCTGCACGGTCTCCACCACCTCCATCACCACGTACAGGTTCTCCCCACGATCCCGCATCTCCTTAAGGAACGGGTGATCCGCTGCCAGTTTCCTGAGGCAGGGAAAGCATAGGACGTCACTCAGCGCCTCCGCACCAGGGCCAGCTTTGGTGCTTTACATTTACATTTATTTTATTTCTGAGACAGGGTCTCACTATACAGCCTTGTCTGACCTGGCGCTCTCTCTGTAAACCAGACTGGCCTTGAACTCACAGAGATTTACTTGCCTTTGCCTCCCAAGAACTGGGACTAAAGGCATGTGTCACTATGCCCCGCAGTGTCTACTTTTTAATCTAGACAGTAAGGTGCCAGGGAAGGAACGAGGGTTCAGTCAGACCACAGTGCAAACTCAGACCTCCGGCTTCCGGGCAGGGCAGCTGCTTTGAGTCTGTGTTGCCTCACCTATAAAACAGAGCTGACGCCAACTACCTCCCAAGGTGCAAGATAAACTGGGCAAACAGCCGGAGGCGCAGCACCTGGCCTGGGTCGAGGCCTCATGGTCACTTCCTCCTCTCCTCCTACCCAGGAGCAGGTTCTCTGCTTTTGGCCTCTGTTCATGTGTCTGAGATTCCTCTCTGCCTCCTTTTTTTATGTGTGTGTGTGTGTGTGTGTGCGCGCGTGCGTGTGTGTGTGTGTGTGTGTGTAAGCCAGAAGAAAGCATCAGATCCCCTGGAGTTACTGGTGCTTGTGAGCTGCCTGATGTGAGTGCTGAGATCTGAACTCGGGTCCTCTGCAAAAGCAGCAAGTGCTCTTAGCCGCTAAGCCATCTCTCCAGTTCCCGAGATTCTATTTTTATGCCTCCTCTCTGAGTATTCTCCAGCCTCCTCATCTCCCCACCGGATCCCTGCCATCCTGATCGGTATCTTGCTGACCGCCACATGTTCGTCTTTATCCTGACCTCTCTCTGAGCTTCCAGCCCCTTTCCCAGCTCCCCCTTGGCCATTGTCAGGTGATAGGAACTCCAGCTGTGCCATGTGAGGAGCTGGCAGCCAGCCCTACAGAACTACCTCGCCTCTGTCTTCCTGTTTGTCATCTTTAATGTCTTGTAATGTCACAACCCAAGTCAAAACCCAGAGTCATCTTTAACAAGACCCTCATCATCACCCTGTCCCCATCACTCTACGCCCAGCTGTTGGGTTTAATCCATCCCATCATCCTTTGCATTAAGCCTTGCACCCACTCCTCCCTGCCTTCCAGCCACACTTCCCAGCTCATGTCGGTAAATATAGTTTCTGTTTGATTATTCGAGTTTGGGTGACTACATGGTGTCTGCCTGACTCTGCCTTCTTTCCTCCTCTGTCTCTGTTTGGATTTCCTGCCTTGCTATATTCTGTCCTGCCATAAGCCAAAGCGGATTCTTTCTTAGCCGATGGTAACAAAACATACTCACAGCACACAGGGGGAAATCCCCCATCCCATGTCCTCATTTTATATGTCTGATGGACAGCAGGACAGGGTCTCTCCTGAGACTCTAGCTCCTAACCCCGCCTTCCTCTGTCTAATGCACTTCTTCCATCCGGTCAGGTTGGTCACAGGCCACATCAGAGCCACATCAGGGTGTCTCTGGTGTCTACTTGTTGGGCTTCTTGATCTGGTTTCTGGTTCCTGCCTGCTCTGGGTCTACCCAGAGCTTTCTCTCGTTCCTTTGGTGCCTCCTTCGCCTGTCATGCTAGTTCTCCCATGGTCCCTCTTGGTTTTGAGACATCTCACCTGCTTGTCTTCGTAAAGCACTTCTCTCTCTGCATGCTCCCATGGCTCAAAGCCTCCACCCGAGACTACCACCTTGTGAGGGTCTTGCCTTACTTCCCCAGCCAGAAGCCCCCTCCCCGCCACAAGTCAAACGGAGTGCTTCCTACACATGGATCACTTCTTGCATTGGATAATTACTCTTCTGTTTCAAGACGGGGTTTCTCTCTGTAGCCCTGGCTGTCCTGGAACTCACTCTGTAGTCCAGACTGGCCTTAAATTCAGAGATTTGCCTGCCTCTGTCTCCCGAGCGCTGGGATTAAAGGTGATAATTATCCTCCACCACCAGCTGGATAATCACTCTTACAGAGTAGCTTTCACCTTCCTACACCACAGGGTTGTTTGAACATAGACACTCTAGGTACACCAGCACGTAGCAGGATGCTTTACACTCAGAAATCTGAAAATTTGAGAAATTGGAAACTGTTCCCTGAGTGACTTGTCAAACTTGTAAGCCTTTCCTTCTGGCCCCTTCAGTCCTCACCTGTTTCTTTCAACTGCTACTTAATTATTTAAAAGTCAGGTCCCCTGTCAAGCCAGGCATGTGCCTTGTGTAAACATCCCTTCCGATATACCCCTTGTTTGCTGGGGCAGCGCTCCCTAGGTGTGTGGATGGAACCAGTCTGAAGCTTGCTTATGGGAGAGAGCTTTGGACAGTCTATGTCAGGAACAGTTGCTACGACCTCCGCCTCTTCCATTACGTTTCACAGCCTTAGGATCGAAGGGACCTTAGAAACTGCCACCCATTCCCATTGTGCTCTAGCAACAAATAAAAAACAAAACCAAAAAACTGAGGTTCCCTGAGAAATGACTTTCCCAAGGTCACACAGCAAGTGAATATGAACATCTGAATGTCTACATCCGTGTATGTGTGCATGCGGGTGTGTGTGTGTGTGTGTGTGTGTGTGTGTGTGAGAGAGAGAGAGAGAGAGAGAGAGAGAGAGAGAGAGAGAGAGAGAGAGAGAGAGAGGGAGGGAGGGAAAATGATACTGGAGGTAGCCAGATGATGGGGGCAATGTCTAGGAAAGAGCTTGGTTGTGCCCATAGTTGCAAAAGATTCCCCTTGTCCAGGCTAGACCCCATTATTGAGCTACTTTCCCACCCCCCAGGAGAATTCTCTTTAAGGATGCTTCTGTGGAGACTACATTGGCAAAGATCAGGGTGAGGGTTTTACCCTTCCACCTGTGGCCCAGAGCATCTGTGCACTGCCCAATCCCATCCCATCACCCCATCAGCCCTGGCCCCTCTCACCTCTCCTTGTGCAAGTTCTCCAGAGCCTTGGGAGCCACGCTGAGGGTCTGGACCTCCAGCGTGCTGCTTCGTGACAGGCCTGCAGTCCCCTTTACCTTCACTGTCTTTGGCACGTCCACGTCTCCCTCCACTCGGGCATCCAGCATGTTCTTAAAGCTAAAGTTCCCAGAATCTGTGGGATCTACAGGAGGGAAAAGAGAGGAGCTGAGCTGAGCTACATCCCCATGGTGCCTCAGCACCCAGTGAGAACTTTGGGTTTGGTGACACCTAACCACATCAGGCAAGAGAGAGCTCCATGGTCCTAGGAGGACCAGATGGCCAGTCCTAGCCCTAGGGGAACCCCTAGAGCCCAGCTCCATTTGAGAGGCTGACCTGAGGGGGAGTTGCCGGGCTCCAGCACATCCAGGAGTGTGTAGTCGGTGCGGACATAGCGGGCTCCCCAGAAGAGAGTGCTTTTCCTCTTCCTCAGCACCAGGCAGAAGGGATGGAAGCGTTTGAAGTCGATGAGGCTGTCTAGGGGTGTCAGATCCCCTCGAGGGTTCAGCTGCCTAGCCAGGGCTCGGGTGACATTCTCAAACATAGTCATTGTCTCTGTTGAGAAAGAGATGGGGGATGTCAAGGTGGCTGCTGAGGACACCAAGACCCAAAGGGACTTTGTAAAGAGGGGTCACCAGGCTCTACTCCTAGAGCTAGGGGGACCTTAAAGAGGCCTGGGTTTTTGAATGTTGGGTCTCGAAGGAACCCAAGGAGTCCTTATTTGGTGGTGAAGAATCCTGGGCTCCAGAATTCACACGGCTGGCGGGAGACGCCAGACCTCCCCTTTGTCAAGGGCTCTTTTCTTATTACATGTTCATTTCTTCACAGTCACGGAGCCCAGCTGGTGTGTCATCAGTAGGGGAAGTTAGGCTTCCTTTCACACCAGGGTACAGCTGTAACCAGAACCTGGGACACTAGGGAAAGGAAGCAACCACCAGTGGGGCCAATAGTGGACAGTCAGAGCTGGGTACCGTCCTCAGTTGCCTTTTCCTTGGCAAGGGTACACTTGCTTGGACCCTGTACATCCCTCACCCCTGCCTCCTAGCGACGTGGCTGTAAGTAGGCCAGTTCCCCAGGCTCTGCCCCACTCCTTTGCCTTTTTTTTTCCTGCTTACAACATATCTCTTTTCCAATAGAGAGAATTCGTAGTCATCCTGTACGACTCAGTTCAGGGCACCTGCTCAGCCCTTTACCCCTTTGGGCGTGCTGGTGACTCTGCCCGGATTCCTAAGGCACCTTGTAGATCCACTTCTGAAACACCTGCTAATTCATCTTGTTACCATCTGTTCACCTGCCTGTCTCACCTACTGTAATTTCCCAGAGGGCAGGAAATGGGCCTTAGTCACCTCTGCAGCATCAGCACCAGGCGCTGTGCTGGGTAGAAAGAAGGGAGAATGAATGTAACCCTGGGAGATATGGTGGAGTGAGAGGGTCCAAGAAGGACCTGAAGTTCACTGTCTTCCGTCTCTGTCTTTGAAGTCCAGGTACATCACCTGGGCAGCCAGAGACACACCCAGATTATCCTGGTGGGTGGCAGCGGACACATCAGCTAACCTCCATGGGCCTCACCATCCATCCTTCCATCCTTCCTTCCTCCCTCCCTCCCTTCCTTCTTCCTTTTGTCTTTTCTCTCACAGGATAACCTCCAGGGACCAGATGAGCAGCCCTGGGAAGTGCTCTCCACCAGAGAGGCACTCAGAGGGCTCTCTCTTCTCTCTCCGAAGCCTACCTTGATACCTACTCCCAGTGATATCCAGGGGGGAATTTTATGGCCATAATAAAAGACAAGAAACCCCACACCTTTTAGTCCCAGCGTTTCCCCCAGACACCCAGAATGTCCCCCTGCCTCCTCTGCTGTCTGTCACTAATCTTACCAGGGAAGGAGTGATGCTGGGTCCTGTCTGGCAGCTGGGGATGAGGTGAGGGCCCAGAGCTTGCTCTGTCTGTAGGTTGGCAGAATGACTGTCCCTTAACCAGGACAGGCCACTTTATGCCTCTGTGGAGGTGAGACGTAGGCTTCCTCAGACCCTGCCTGCCTCAACGGCCCCACCCCTTTTTGTCCCACTTCCAGGAGAACAGCATCAACCTGTTTCATGTGCCCCGCCTCAGGCCCTGGGCCCTGGCCTCCTAAGAGATGAGGGGGTGGCTAGGGAGCTGCCAGGCAGGTGCCAGTGTAGGTGTGGATAGCCGGGGTAGGGAGAGAAAGAAGGTGGCGGCTGAAAGTTGCTCGGGGACACTTTGGGGAGCAGGGAAGCAGTGGGAGTCGGTCGCATGTGTATATGTATACCCATGAGTGTGCTTGTATGTGTGTACGGGTGATAAGGGGTGGATCTCTTCTCTGCTGTCAACATGGTCCTTCAGGAAGCATGTGTGATTCATCTGATGCTTGTGGACGTGATACATGATAAGAAATCCTGTATGTTCAGGGACTCAAGACAGCAGAGCAGCCGAGGCCCCACCCTTCATCTTTCTGTGCGTAAGCCTGCTGATCCCTGCCTCTCTCCACTGATGCTGACTGCATAGGCGCAACTTAATACCAGTGTACACGCCTGTCTGAGGAGGCAGGGACAGGACGAACTTGAGTGGCCTTCAGTGGCCCAGCATTCCGTTCACCTCTGCTTCCCTGGATACTGAAGATGCTCATGCTCATTTGGAGGCAGAAAGGTCACCCTGCGGGTCACTAAGGTTCTGTCCTTATCTTTAGTCTCTGCTTGGAAATAATTTAAAAGAGGATTCCACAGGCATGGGTAGGGCTCTAGAATACAAATAACACGATTTACAGCAAGGCCCTCTGAAGAGTCAGTTTGCTGGAGATTTCCTTCAGGGGCTGGAGGGTGGTGAGGATATAATTTCATACTCTGCGAAACTTGTTAAAACTTTATCACTCGGGGCTGGAGAGATGGCTCAACGGTTAAGAGCACTGACTGCTTTTCCAGAGGACCCAGGTTCAATTCCCAGCACCCACATGGCAGCTCACAAGTGTCTGTAACTCCTGTTCCAGGGGATCTGACAACTTCACACCAATGCACATAAAATAAAGTTAAATAAATCATAATAAATTATTTAAAAAAAACTTTATCACTCATCTGGGCGGGGTGGTGCACTCTTTTAATCCCAGCACTTGGGAGGCAGAGGCAGGAGGATCTCCATGAGTTCAAGGCCAGCCTGGTCTACAGAGTGAGTTCTGGAACAGCCAAAGCTCTTGTTACACAGAGAAACCCTGTCTTGAAAAGAAAACAAACAAAAATTTACAAAAACAAAACAAAACAAAACCCTTTATTATTTCACTTCCTCAAAACCTCCTTCAGCAGGGAGGATGTTTCCTCGTCGCTCTTCCCATTGTCACAGTAACACTTTGCCCTGGCTCTCTGGTCCCCATCCCTCATCCTTTTGCTGCCTCACTTCACGCCTTTCTGTATAGCTATCAGCCACTAAGACAGCCCCAACCCCTGCTTGTCGTCAGGTGCTCATCTCCCTCAGGAGAGGCACAGCTGGGGACTTGGGTATGTAATGGTCGTCATTGGTAGTCTGGTTTTTGCCATGTGAGCACATATGTGCAGAAACATGGTATATGTGTTATGCACACCTGCCCCCCGACCTCCCAGATTTCTGCCTCTGTCTCTTTGGATCACTGCACTGGTAAGGCGTCTGAACTCTGTATATAGTCCGGGGCTGTGCAGACTCCTATCCCGTCATCAGCTCTGGGAAGGAGGCCCAACTGACTATTACCTGGGCCAGACATTGGGGAGGCTCTTCCTAGAGTCTACCCTCCTCCAGTGGCTGATGGCCGAGGTGTCTTGTCTCGTTGCTCTTTGGAAGGTCTATGAAGCAGCAGCTGAGTAAAGTCACACATGTGTTTGTGCTTCCTGAGGACCCCAACCAAGTCCCTGTACCAGTTCCTCCCTCTGGCCTCTCATCTCGCTTCTTTTATTTCTCTTACCGTCCTCCCTTCACGCGGATCTCTCTCTACCCTGACGTCCTCCCTTCACGCGGATCTCTCTCTAGCCTGACGTCCTCCCTTCACGCGGATCTCTCTCTAGCCTGACGCTGTTCTTCTTGTTCTTCCTTCACCTCATTTCTGCCATGTTGCACCATTTCCCCAGACTGACTAATGGTGTCTTAAGCACTGGGCTTAGAGGGCTCAAGGAAGGAAGAAAGAGGAAATGAAAATATGTTCGGGTGTGTCCCTGGGCTGCTGCCCTTCACATGCAGGATGCTCTGGCCTCTTTACATCCCCGATCTCCTCCTTGGAGTTTGCTTTGTAAGAGTGCTGGCTTATTACGTTCAAGGGATTTAGGTAAGAATTTAAATTGTTGCCGGGCGGTGGTGGCGCACACCTTTAATCCCAGCACTCGGGAGGCAGAGGCAGGTGGATCTCTGTGAGTTCGAGACCAGCCTGGTCTACAAGAGCTAGTTCCAGGACAGGCTCCAAAGCTACAGAGAAACCCTGTCTCAAAAAACCAAAAAAAAAAAAAAAAATTAAATTGCACTTGAATGAATTTGACTAGTCTGTCAGAATTCTTTGTGTGTGTGTGTGTGTGTGTGTGTGTGTGTGTGTGTATTTAGAGTCTGTGTAGCCCAGGGTGGCCTTGAAAACACATCTTGTTTCAGGCTCTTGAGTATTGGTGTTACACTTGAGCTTACTACACTTGATTCTGTAAGAACTTTTAAATTCTTATTTTATTTATTTTTGTTTTATGTGTAAGAGTGTTCAGCTGATCACATGTAAGAGTGACCAGAAGACAGCATCAGAGCCCCGGATCTGCAGTTACAGGTGGTTGGGAGCTACCATGTGACCATGTGCGTGCTGGGGACTAAACCCAGTCAATGCCTTTTTTTTTTTTTTTTTTACATAGGGTTTCTCTGTGCAGCTTTGAAGGCTGTCCTGGAACTCGCGCTCTAGACTAGGCTGGCCTTGAACTCACAGTGGTCCGCTTGCCTCTCCCGAGTGCTGGGATTAATGGCGTGTGCCACCACCACCCAGCTCTGCCACCAGCTTTGGCACTGGCCCACAACAGTTCTCAGTTTGGGGTTAAGCCACCTTTTCTGGGTTTGCTTGTTTTTGTTTTATTCTCCCTCTCCATCCCCCAGGTCTCTGGCCTGACCTTAGGAATTCTTACAGGAGCTGGAGAGATGGCTCGGTGGTTAAGAGTGAGTACCACTCTCGCAGAGGCCGAGTCTCAGAAAAATCAAAAAAGGAAAAAAAAAATGGTGGTAGGCTTTGATCTTTATCTCCCTCTGGTGGTCAATCCATGTAAGTGTTAGCTCATCCCTGCTCCACTGATATGTGTGTGTATGTATGTATGCATGATGTATGTGTGTGTGTATGTATGTATGTGTTGCTAGTAAATGGGAAAAGGAGGAAGCCTCAGCTGCATGCTCTTTGGGGACTTGTCTCTTTCTGTCACAGGAAGAAGAGTTCTCTGTGGACAGATATAGACAGAGGACAGGCTTTTATTTTCTTGTTTTTCTTTTCACTGCTGCTGACTTTTCCCTTTGGAAGGGGCCAGAGTAAAGAAAGAAAAGCAGACGGCGAGAGTCCCGAAGTTTGGGAGTCATCGATCCTGGCAAGAATGGGGACATCTGGCATCTGGAAGTCAGGGGGTGGAGGAGGTTCTGAAATGCAGGGGATGAGTGCACCATGAGGTGTCGGGTGGCTGGAGCAGCTGGGGACAGTGACTTCTCACTCAGACACATCCTCAGACTTCCTCAAGTGAAGGGAGGTAGAGAGGATGGAGGTGGAAGACTGGGGCAGAGGGCAGCTGCCCCAGAGGTGCTGTATTTATAGTTCACCTGGAGGCAGAGAGTTTTGGGGTGTAGGTTCTCCTCTCTTCTTGCTTCTGCACCTCTGGTCTCCTTCCCCCTCCCCCCATCTCCAGTGCAGGCTGGCCTCAAACTCCAGATTCCCCTGCCTTGGCCGCTTGAGTGCTGGGATTATAGTTGCGTGTCATCACACTGACCTGCTGTTTTCCATCTTTTCCTGTCCTCTCCTCCTTTTCTTTCCCCTCTCCTTCCCCATCTGCCGTGTCTATGTAAGCATAAAGGTTACTGCAAGCATCAGTGCCAACTCTGAGAAATTTCTTCCGTCTGCTGGCCTCCCAGGACCTCTACTCTTCCCAAGCCGCCAATGATTTGTCAGTGACAGATGTCAGCATCTTGCCCACCACGTGGCTGGTGGAAGAGATGACATCTTCCTCAGCTGAGATTGCTCGACCTTCCTGCTGGGACATAGCTTTCTCATTCTTGCTGAAGAGCTGGGACCCCAGGTAAGGCAATCTTGGGGTCACAGCTCCTCCAGACTTATCCCAAGACTCCACGTGCTTTACACAACCACAGCTGCAGCAGGACAGAACGTCTAGAGAGTGGGTTTTGTTGGCCAGTGCCCCCCAAATGGAGGCAATATTAGGGACCGCAGAGCTGTGACAAAGCGTTTGGCTTTGGGCATAGAGAAGCTTGTCTGCATGTGTGTTTTGTTTTGTTAGACACCGTCTCACATAGCCTAGTCTGACCTCGAACTGTCCACGTAGCTGAGGCTGGCCGTGATCCTCCCCCCAGCCTCATGAGTTCTGGGATTACAGAATTTGCCATCATGATCAGCTGTCTGCTTATATGTAAAGGTCAGAAAAACCCCATCAGGGTTTAGTTACTGGTCCTCATCCAGATGCCACAGAGCATCTAGACGTGAAGCTGGAATGGCCCTGCTTCTACTTGGAAGGAATTCTGGTCCAGGATGGCCTCTATCTGCACAGGAGGGAAAACAGAACAAATGAACAACAACAACAACCCCCCCCAAAAGAACACAAAATATTTTTGCACTTCGAGAGCCATTGACTTCAGAGATTTTAAAATTCAGCTCCATCTTCATCCTTGATGACTCTCTCAATACCGTGAATACTAGGGTTGAACAGAAATGGACAAAGATTTGGAACCAAAGACCTAAGAAGTTGTGTACCTATGTCTGTTAGGAGCCTTTGGGGTGACCCTGAAGTCTCCCATGCCCTCTGGGTGTCAGAGGACGCGCCCATGACATGAGCTCAAACTCAATTTTGTCCTAGTAAGCCTCAGAAGCCTGTAACCTATGACCCCAGGTGCCAGCCCATCTCTGTCAGGTCTCTGTCTCTAGGGGTGTGGCCAGAAGCTGCTACTGCTCTTAGTCCTGCAGAGGTAAAGGAAAGG
Source organism: Ondatra zibethicus (assembly GCA_004026605.1). Lineage (NCBI taxonomy): Eukaryota > Metazoa > Chordata > Mammalia > Rodentia > Cricetidae > Ondatra > Ondatra zibethicus. The sequence goes on along the minus strand of PVIU01000374.1, from coordinate 51,608 downwards.
GGAGAGTGTGCTCTCCTCCAGGAAGTGGGAGAATGTCAGATGATTCTGGAGCTGGGGTTAAGGTGTGTGTGTAGTGGGACTGGGGAGTCAATGTGTGTGTGTGTGTGTGTGTGTGTGTGTGTGTGTGTGTGTGTGTGTGTGTGTAGTGGAACTGGGGAGCTGATTGAGTCCCTACCCCAGAAAGGGTGAGAGAAAATTCCTGGAAGGGAATTTCTCCTCCCTCTGTGTTGGAGAGGAGGTAGATGGGTTCTTACATTTGTCTTTTTCTAGGAGGAGTGGACCACAAGGTCGTATTCTGCTTCACCTTCCCTTTGGCTTGGTACCAGGGGTGGCTTTATGGGTATGAAGCCTGTGCAGTGGCCACAGGCCCTATGCTTGGTCTAATGCTGGACTAAAGCCATCTTGAATAATAAGAAAGCCACATTTATTTAATAAATCTTTCTACTTTCCACTTTTTTTTTTGAGACAGGGTCTCTAGTTGTCCTGAAACTCGCTCTGTAGACCAGGCTGGCCTCACACTCACAGAGATTCCCTGCCTCTGCCTCCCCAGTGCTTGGATTAAAGGTGTGCACCACCATGTCTGACCCTAAAAATCTTTTAGATTTATTTTATAATTATATATTTTATAAATTTATCACACACACACACACACACACACACACACACACACCACACACACACACACCATGTGTGTGCCTGGTGCCCACGGAGGCCAGAAAAAAGCATCGAATCTCTTGGAATTGGAGTTATGGATGGTTGGCAGCTGCCACGTGGATGCTGGGAACTGAACCCAGGTCCTCTACGAGAAAAAGTGCTCTTAACCTGAGCCATCTCTCCAACCCTTGAATAATACTTCTTAATTTTTAATGCTTTTTTTTCTTTTCCTGTGTATGTGTGTGTGGTGTGCCCACGTGCATGCTTGTTCACATGTGTCTGTTTGCATGTGCTCAGGGAGATGTGAGGTTGATATTGGGAGTCTTTGTTGCTTGGTCTCTGTCTTACGCATCCAGACAAGTCTCTCAGGGGAACTCAGAACGCATCCATACTCGTCTAGCTAGTCAGCTTGCTCCCATGAGACCGTTTCCATCTTCTAATGCTGTGATTACAAGCAGGCCACCGTACCACTCAGACTCTAGTCCCATGCTTCCTTACTACAGCATCTAAGCAAATGATTTAGCTACAGAGCCAGCTCCCGATCCACCCTCTAACTCTCATTTTTATCTCACGGGGAGTCTGTGCACCGTGTGCATGCAGTGCTCATGGAGGCCAGAAGAGGGCGTCAGATCCCCAAGACTGGAGTTACAGGCAGTTGGAAGCTGAGATTGTTGAGTGCTGAGGCCACGGGGTGCGCGCTGGGAATCCAAAGCACATCCTCTTCAAGAGCAGCAAGTGCTTTTATCCCCGAGCTATCTCTCTAGTCCCGCCCATGAGTTTTTAGAGTAATAGCATATCTTGCCTTTATCGTATGACAATTTAGTTCTTGTTGACAATGCATTTTGGTCATACACCTCCAACTCCTCCCCTCCCATCCCCCCAGGCGTTCCCCAACATGGCTCCTTCTCCGCTTCATGTCCTCTTCTCTCCCCACCGAGTCCACTTAGTGCTGCCCATTGGGATGTTGGCTGCTGCTGTGGGCTTAATCTTGTGCAGATCCTATTTCAGTAATCACAGCTGAGTAAGTCCATGGGGCCATGACATGGCATGCCCAGAAGACACTGCATAGCCCTCTTCTCCACCTCTGGCTCTTCCATTCTTTGGGCTCCTTCCAGGGTGTTTCCGGAGCCTTGGGGTGGGGTTGGTACAGATAGCCCATGTAGGGCTGAGCACTCAAGAGTCACTCAGTCTGAGCACTTTTGCCAACTATGAGTCTTTGCATTAACTGTCTTGAATTCCTCTGGTTTCCCTGCCTTGGCCTTCCAAGTGCTAGAATTGCAAATTGCTTGCTTGCTTTGAGGCAGAGCAATTCTTGGCAGTTTTTCCACTTCAGAATTCCAGTGCTAGGATTATAAATGTATGCCACCATGTCCAGGTTCCGTCTTTTTTATTCTATCTATAATCATCTATCTATCTATCTACCGGTTTTTCTTTCTTTCTTTCTTTCTTTCTTTTTTTCTTTTTTTTTGTTTTTTTGAAACAGGGTTTCTCTGTGGCTTTGGAGCCTGTCCTGGAATTAGCTCTGTAGACCAGGCTGGTCTCGAACTCACAGTGAGTGATCCGCCTGCCTCTGCCTGCCGAGTGCTGGGATTAAAGGCGTGCGCCACCACCGCCCGGCAATCTATCGGTTTTTCGAGACAGGGTTTCTCTGTGGCTTTGGAGCCTGTCCTGGAACTTGGTTTAGATTTCGTTTATTTTTATTTCACGTGTATGAGTGTGTACTATGTGCATGCAGTGCTCATGAAGGCCAGAAGAGGGCGTCAGATCCCCGAGACTGGAGTTAAGAGACAGTTGAGAGCCGCTATGTGGGTGATGGGAATTAAACCCTGGGTATTCAGCTGAGCCATCTCTCCAGCCTAATTATTTTTTGAACAAGTAACTGCACTTTCATTTTGCACTAATACCTACAAATCACACAGTAGGTTCTCTTTGGTGCTATTGTGCCTATTCTGGCAGGCCCAGTACATAGAGGATTTCTGACCCTGACCATGCAGAGGCCAGCAGGTGGAGGATGTTCCTAGACTGCTGGGGTGTAGAGCTTACTTGAAGTCTCCATAGCTGTTTAAGGACTGTCTCCACGCCTCCCTTCCAAGACCAGCTGGCTCCATAAAATCCCAGGCCATCACCAAGCAGATGAGATACTTCTGCAGTTCGAGGAACAGGAAGCTTCCGGAGGGAGAGTATTGGGCATTCCTTATGGCGAAAGCTCCAGACTCTCCTGGAGGCTAAAGATAAATCTCCCAGTTAAGGCCTCAGTTAAGCCCTTCTCCCGCCCCAGCAGCCCGTAGCTCTACCCTCGGATGGCCAGCCCCGCCCCCAGTACCCTGGAGTCGCGGTCCGAGCTCGGCGTCACCACGCCCCGGTCCCCAAAGCTGCTATGCTTCCGTTCTTAGTTGCCCGGGCAACCCATCCTAGCCTCCAGCCTGCTTCAGCACCACCTCCCACCTTCCTTCCGTCCCACCCCGGCCCCACCCCACCCCTTCGGCCCCGCCTCCCGCCTCCTTAGGTCAGGGCCCAGTCCCCCCAACCCCCATCACTAATTACTCCGCCCTGCACCGCGCAATCCCGCCCACTCCTCTCTGGCTCGGTCCACCCACCCCGCCTATGGTCTCTCCTGCAATCACGTTGTCCTCAGCCTGTGCAAGCTCCGCCTTGGGACCGGCTTAGTCCTCTTTTCCCTTTGTGAGGAGTGCGCCAGCGGGATCCAGCCCTTCAGTATCGCAGTTTAACCTCCACCTCATCTTCATCTTCTAGCACCCGAAACCTCGCGTGTCCACGCTCAGATTGAGCTTTGGTACCGGGCAGTAGCAACTGGATTTTATAGAGTCTTCAACTCCCAGGAACAGAAGCCTGGGCTCGCTTCCTTCCTTGAACACCTGGGAAGGGAACTATGGGCAGGGCAGAGTCTGGCGTGGAGTGTCCCTGTGGCCTTGTCCCTCCTTCACGTCTAGCGTCTCCACACCTTTGTCCATTCTGTGCTTCAACTGTTCTGCTTGGCTTTTTTTTTTTTTTTAAAAGCTCCTGTGGTTGGTGAGGTGAGGCTGAGACCCTCTTTTCCTCTTAGCTGCACCCCTGACCCTACCCTCCTCTCTCCCACCGATTCATCCCAGCCCTTGGACAGGGAGGGTGTATGTTCCGCTAGGACAGGAGATTGGGTTGCAGTCTTGATCTTCTCACTTCCTGTGGCGCTCCCATCAGGCTCAGCTTCAGCGGTCCAGGCTTGCTCTCCACCCAGCCCCTTTTGTAGATAATGAGGCTTTGAAGATCCGGTCTCTAGTCTGGGGAATGGCTTACCTTAATCAGGTTCTGATTCTTGCCTTGGTCTGAGTTTCCTGGGGCTCCCTGAGGAAGAGTCAAGCTGGTGGTGGAGGGCTCGGAGATCTCTTCTCCCTTCCTACCCCTCTCGGCTGACAGCCGCCTCAGGGAAGTTGCCTGTTCATGCCAGGCCCCAGGATCTGGAATCTTGCCTTAGAGAGAGACTGGACAGCGGGGTTCTAGTGCATCCGGGTAGAAGAGGTTAGTTTTGACATACCATGCTCCTTGAAAAAGCTTTCCTTTCTCTTCTCTGCTGGGCCGTACATTGTAACATCATTGAGGCTACCCACCTGCTTGACAGGGCGGGGGGCATCTTAGAAACCCCTCTGTCCTCCCTGACTCCTGGAGAGCGGCAGGTAGGGCTGAAGCCAAGCCACCTTCTCCCTTGCTTTCCTCGAGCTTCCGGTTCCATCCTTATTAGTTCATAGACTCTGGCTCCTACTCTTGGACTCCAGTGTCCGAGGCCAAAGCCGGAAGAGAGATGGATGAGGTGGTGGGCGGGGCTCTGCATGCACCTCAGTGCCAGACCACACAGGTTCAGTAAAATGAACTGAGAAAGAGATCAAGGATGCTCATAAAAGGTTTTTTAAATTTTTTATTTTTTTAAAGATTTTTTAAATTTATTATGTATACAGTATTCTGCCAGCATTTATGCCTGCGCAGCAGAAGAGGGCGCTAGATCTCATCATAGGGTTGTGGGGCACCATGTGGTTGTTGGGAATTGAACTCAGGACCCTGGAAGAGCAGCCAATGCTCTTAACCTCTGAGCCATCTCTCCAGCCCCAAATTTTTTATTTTTTTTTATTGAGTTTCTCGATGATGCTCTGGGGTCTCTGCTCTGCCCCCAAATTATTGTCATCCATCCTCAGTTCAGTCTCTAAAGGGGACCATCTTTCCTCCAAGGGAAATGGCTCAGGAAAACTGTCAGTGTATAAAGGAGAAGGCAGAGGGACAGGGACACTCTGGGAAAGGAAGCAGGGGACCATGGCACAGGGAATCCTTATGAGGACAAGAGAGAGGTAAGGCCAGGCGGTGGTGGCGCATGCCTTTAATCCCCACACTCAGGAGGCAGAGGCAGGCGGATCTCTGTGTGTTCCAGGCCAGTCTGGTCTACAGAGTGAGTTCCAGGACAGGGAGAGTTATACAGGAAACACTCTCTTGAAAAACAAAAGCAAAACAAACAAGAAAAGGTGGAGGAAAGGAGGCAGGGAGAGCAGACAGGAAGAGCCCAGAGGCCTTCCCAATATGGCTACACGCTTACTTTTAGTTCTTATACCCAGATTGCTTCCACCATCCCCTCCCCCTCCCGACACCCTCTCTCCCACTCCCACGGTTTTCACCCATATGCTCCCAGTCTTCTCATATCATCTTTTCTTTTGTACACTCCCTCTTTGCTTCCCCAACTCCTCATTTTGGGTGGCTGCGTGTGGGTGTGTGTTTACGTGGTACGTGTACATGTTCATGTGGGTACAACTGAGGCTGGAGGTTGATGTCATTGAATGCCTTCCTCAATTGCTCTCCCCTTTATTTCGGGCCAGTGTCCAGTGACCCCCTGAGCCTGGAGCTTCCTGTTGGCTAGGCTGACCGGCCAATGAGCTCCAGGGATCTGTTTGTTTCTCTCCCGCCCCAGCACTGGGGTTACAGACACCCACCCTGTGCTCAGCTTTTAAGTGGGTACCAGAGAGCTGAGCATCAGGTCCTCGTGCAGGACAGATACTTCACTGGCTGAACCCTCTCCCCAGCCCCACTCAAAGCCATCTTTGGTGTCATTACCCACATCTGTATGGCCAGGCCTCTGTGGTCACCTGTAGCTTGCCAGGCTCACGCTCCTCCCCTATGCTCCTAAGCTATTGTCTTCTCCCTCTGAGTTGCTGCCGACTGAGATGGTTGTTTATTCTGCCGCCCCCAACTTCTGCCCTCACAACCCCCACACAAGAATGCACCAGAGAAGGTATTGGGGAAGTCAGAAAAGATAGAGGGCCAATGGGGCAAGGGATGTAGTAGCAGTAGAAGAAAGGCTAGTGATAGGACCAAGAGCGCAGAGTGCTCCTGGTCATTAGACCACTGTGCTGAGGGTAGAGGAGTCCTCTGAGCGCACGGGCTGCGCAGGAGCCCGCTTGAAGGAGCGCCGGGTCTCGTCCCGGTTCTGCCACACGTAGTGGATCAGATAAGCCGCTACCAGTGTCAGCCAGCCCCCCATGGTAACTAGCAGGGCCACATCAGTGCTCCTTCGGGTCCCACCTCGTCCTGTGCCACACAGTTCTTCCTCCCTAGTCAGCAGAAGGAACTCCTGTCCCACGAGATCTGGTCGGGCTCCTGGACCACACACGATGCCTGTCCCAGAGCCTGGAGCTAACCTCACCTGCCTGAGCACTTCCTGTAGGGCACAGTCGCAGCGCCATGGGTTGGCAGACAGGTTCACTTGGATCTGCAGCCCCATGAAGGCTGCCACAGGCACGGATGCTAGCTGGTTGGCAGAGAGGTCAAGGTGGCGCAGAGTGCCCTCCAGGCCCTGGAAAGCAGCCCCTGAGAGGTGGACAAGAACATTATGAGACAGGTCTAATTTTTCCAGGACAGGCAAGTGCTGGAAGGCACCAGCTGGCACTGAGGCCAGTTGGTTGGCATCCAGGTAAAGCTTTCGGGTGTTGTTGGGGATGCCATTGGGTACGGAACTCAGGCCAGCCTGGCTGCAGCGGAATGTCTTTTCGCCAGCTTCTTCTGCTATGTAGCAGCCCTGTGGCATTGCCCCAGGGCTGGGCACAGACCCCCCTGTGCTTATCACCAGCAGGAAGGGCAGGAGGCCAGGAGCTAGTAGGAACATGGTCACAGATAACCATAGTCCTTGAGTGGAGGACAATCTGGGCAATAGAAGACCCTAGGAAGAAAGAACAGAATTAGAATACTAAGTCCCACTGAAGTTCTCTCCTGCTGGGCTCCCTTGGTGGTGTCTCTTTGGGCCAGAACCTCTCCTTTGGGGGCTTTCTCAGCCCTAGGTCTGTCTGTCTGTCTTTGACAGGATTCTAGGGGGAAGAATCCCTTAGGCTTGAAGCTTTTAGGTTCTATTGATTCTAGGTTAATCTATGAGGTCCCTTTGTCCCTTTGCTCTGTTGAAATGGTCCTGGCAGGTTCCAAACTATTGCTTCTGTTTTTATATTCCTCTCACTTCTTGAAATAAATATTTCACGTACCTGTGCGTCTGCCAGGGAGGCCAGGCAAACACCAGGGGGTCTGGTTGGCACTAATGTAGAGACAAGAGGGACAGATTAGTGATGGGACTCCAGAGTGTTCAGCCAGACTGTTCAAGTAGGTAACAGGTACTCGTGGTCCCATCTTCTACTCTCATCAGCCCCCTCTTCTGGAAGCATCTACCCTCTGCCTTCCCCAGCTCTGTGCTCATGGCCCTGCTCAGCTTCCTTCCTCTCCCTTCTCCTTCCTGCCTCTCACCCCGGTTGGTGGCAGAGTCCTCTCCCGTGCTGTTACCTTTCTCCCCGGAAGTAGTCCCCCTGCCAGTGGGCTCTGGAGACCCGCTTCCTCCTTCAGTCCTGTTTGCTTGCAGTGGCTGGAAGCTGCGACCTGGGGCCCAAGTGTATAGAGTTTCCTGGCATGTGACTCCAGGCCCCAGGTGTCAGATACCTGAGCCATGGCCTGGCCAGGCAATGCCAAGAGAGGGCAGATCCCAGACCCTGATCAACTATGTGCGGGAGGACAGGCCTGGATTCCACTCCTTGCCCCAGGCTTTCCTCCCACAGCTCAGTGCTTGCTATCTTCTGTCTGCTGCTGAAAACTGCCTTCCGGAGTCTCCTTTTCTTGTCCAGAGCCTGGCTGGCTAAAAGGATGGCTGCTTGGTTGAACCCTGCAATTCCACTTCAGCGACTTGCCACTCAAGCCTTCCCCCACTGTAGACCTCATGGGGCCTTTCGTTAGCAAACATCCCTTGGTCTTTCCCTCGGACCAACCCTCTTGACCACCAGGGGGCGCTGTGGTTCAGTTTCAGTTTGCTGTGGTAAGTGGTTATGGCAGGCTCTTGAAGGCCCCTGAAGCCTGATACAGTACCAGGCTTAGGAGTTTTCTGGCCAACTTTTCTGTGCCGTGATGTCCCTGGGCTCCCAGGATGGCATTTTCAGTCCTTCTTCATGCCTGAGACCTAAAGATGGCTAGGATGACTTTTTATTCTTCAAGGCCTCTTCATCCTAAGAACTGCTTGCAGGTCCCTCCCACTCCACACCATCTCTTCTCCTGATGTCCCCTGGGTAGTGGGAAGGAAGGATCTGAGGCCTGGGAGTGTTTTGTGTGTGCCTCTGAGTCCTTGTGTCTGAACAAAGGAAGATCATGGAGAGGCCCCCTGAGGTGGAGTGGACAGGAGAGAGCTTGTGGCGGTGAACTCAGATGCTGCTCTTTTCATCGCTGTCTTTCAGTCTGGCTTCATGGTTGCAACACTGAGACAGGTTTTCCTGCTCCACCTCCCATGCTTTGCAAAGGCAGGGGTGACCCCAAGTCATGAATACGGAAGTCTTCATGTGTAGACCAGCAGTTCTCAACCTGTGGGTCACAACCCCTTTGGGGTTTCAGACGACCCTTTCACGGGGTTCATCTTAGACCATTGGAGAACACAGACATTTACATTACGATCCATAACAGCAGCAAAACTACAGTTATGAAGTAGCAACAAAAATAATTTTATGGCTGGGGTCACCACAACCTGAGGAACTATATTAAAGGGTTGCAGCATTAGGAAGGTTGAGAACCACTGATGTAGAGGAACCATCCAATACCTTAGCTCATAGGCTTCTCTTCACAGCCTGGTCCCCTGTGGTGTCATCTTCCTCCTGTTTGGCGCAGGTGCTACAGTGACACACTGGAGCTCAAAAGATGGGACCATCCAGCTGAACCCTCCCAGATAAAACACAGAGGCCCAAAACCTGACTAGACTTTTATTATGCCAGTGACCAGACAAAGACCACAACCCAATCACATCCTTCTCCAACTTCTCCAGCCACTTCCTGTTTCCGTTGGTATCTCTCTCACCCCCATGCCACACTTACGTACTCGATGCTCCTTTGACCATCGGTGATCTCGTGCAGAACTAACTCTCTGGTTCACTCCCACTAGAGGTGGAAGAAAATAGATTTGAATGTGGGGCATCACAGAGCAGGGGAGACGTGAGAAGTACTCTAAGGAGGACAAAGTCAGACTGCAGATCTTCCTGAAAAGGAAAACTTACTGAGTTATTATTATTACTGTTATTATTTTTTTTCCAAGACAAAGTTTCTCTATGTAGCCTTGGCTGTTCTGGGACTTGCTTTATAGACCAGGCTGGCCTTGAACTCAGAGATCTGCCTGCCTCTGCCTCCAGAGTTCTGGGATTAAGGGCGTGCACCACCATGCCCAGCCAATTATTATTATTATTATTATTATTATTATTATTATTGAGACACTGTCTTACTATGTAACTCAGGCTGACCATAAACTCACTATGTAGCCCGGGCTGGTCTTGAACTCACACTTCTACTCCCTTAGCCTCCCAGACTTTGCTAGATTTTGTAAGAGCTTGTGTTTGATCAGGACCAGACACATAGCTGTAGAGTCTGGTGCAAAATGAAATGTGAGGCCTTTGTTTAAAAACTTAAGAATTTCATGGTAGTAATAGAGTTTAAGACCCAGCCCGAGGTTTCTCCGAGCATTGATGTGGGCTTTCCTAGAACTATGAACATTACATGTCATAAGACTGTTCTTGTGACTTTGGAACAAGCAGTTTTAGAACTGTGGTGGCATTAGGACCAGATGGTAAGATACCAGCTGTCATCACCTCTGGGGATGTGCTCACCTCTGACTCACTCTTTTGATGTCAGCAGGGGCATTTCTGAGCTTCACATCTGTCTGAAGAATCAGATTATATATATATATACATACATATATACATATATATGTATATATATGTATGTATATATTTACATTTTTTCTGTGTGGGTTGATTTCGCGTTAAGACTAGACACTCTGCCACAGAATGCATGGGAGTGCATTTGTGAACCTTCCCATTCTGCTGTTCTCTCGCCCCAGCAGGGAGGTTAGTCAAGGCCCAGGAGTTGAGACTGGTTGTTTCTGGAGTTATCTTCTTGGACTAGGGCATCTGCCACGCCAGAGTGAAACTGGGCTGTCTCACACAGCAGTTAGGAGAGCAGCTGGCAATCTGCCCACAGGAGAGGCCACCTGGAGCTGTGGCTGTGCTTTATGAAGAGAGGCCAAGTACAGGGCTCAAGAAATGAGCGATCTGAGGGGAGAAGAAACTGCAGTTAGGACGGTGTTCACTACCACATGTAGGCTAATAGAGATTAGAGAAGAAAAAGTTTAGCAGAAGTAGGCAAATCTGTGAGTTCGAGGCCAGCCTGGTCTACAGAGCTAGTTCTAGGATAGCCAAGGCTATTGCTATAGTGAAACCCTGTCTCAAAAAAAAAAATCATTCCAGGGGTTAATCTGGAACAAGTACATTAAAATATTCATGCATTGACTCTAGGCACTAGTATGTTTCCAGTTTTGTCCAGGAATTTCTAATGTGAGCCTGCACTGAGTCTTGTCAGTTTAGGAGACGCAGACATGTTGACACACGTCTTCTCCATACATTAATGTCTGCCTTGACTGACGTGTATAAGGAACTTGAAGCACAGACAGAATATGTAGCAGGAACTGGTGGCTTCCATCTTGGTAGCTAGACTTCACCCCCTTCTGTAATGGCCACACAGATTTCGGAGAGTATGTCGATACTCAGTCTCTGATGATGGAGTGTGATTGGTCGTTCAGATACCTCAAATTCTGTGGCTCACTTTTCCCACCTCCTTGGCAGCTAGAAATGGTCCAGATTCCAGCCAGTGACTTCTCAGGGGTTAACTAAAGTATTTTCTGGGACAGTCTTTAATTTGCTCATAAGAGAGAATGGGGCCAGGCCCTTCATGCCGCTATGCTTTGAAAAGGGAGGGGCAGTCTGGCCATCTGGTCACCATGGGGCAATAGAGCAGAGAGGAACAACCTCAGTGAGGTGTTGGCCTGGGCATCACTGGGTCCGTCATCATCAGCCTTGCAGGGGGCACCGAGGGCTTTGTGCTCACAGACAAGCACTAGGGAACCTGGGATGTTAAGCAAAATGGGTTGTTCCTCCAAGGGAAGGGATACAGAACCTGTTATCCATCCAGAAGGCCATAGGGGACATGCTTTCTAGCCTGGTGACCTTTGCACTCTGTGTGACTAGATACTTTCCGGTACTGGACCCTCCCTTAGATCCTTATCATAAATTTGTTCTTCTTAGTCAAGCTACAGAACCCATCTTTATGGACTTTACAAAGAGTTTCAATGTAGACACGTCTGATCTGTATTTAACTTACTTTGTTCCTCAAGGAGATAATTTATGTGCTTTGTTGTGCATACGGGATCGAGTTAATTATGACCAGAATAGTTTCCACCAAATTGTGCAGTGCATAAAAGTGCCTGAAATAAACCATTTGGAGTCAGACTACCAAAGTTTGAAACAACACTGGCTTCTGAGTCTTGTTAAGCTGAACTGTCTTCTTGCCTCCTTTGGCTGTCCCTCTGCTGCCTGTGAAGGTCACAGAGACAGCCCCCCTTCACCATGTGGGATGATAAGCCTCTCTTTTAGTGTAGCTACATAATAGGATACTGGCAGCTTTGAAAACAACTGGTGTGGATAAAGAAAAATATAATATGAGATATATAATGGAGGATTTTTTGTTTGTTTTTTTTTTTTTGTTTTTTTTTTGCCCTGAAGAAGAGTAAAATTATGCCATTTGTGGGAAAATGGATTGATGGGGAACCTCCTTCAGCCAATGACCTTTAAGAGGCTGGATCAGGTTAGGGTGTGACTTTTGGGTACCCAGAGAAAAACCACCAGCCTTCCCAGGGCGCTCTCTCTCTGGTTGTGCATTATACACCTGAGGTTGGACTTCTTGTTCCTGTTCCGTGAGTTTGCTCTTTATAATAAAGAATTATAACTGGAATCTTTTGGAGCTTGGGATTATTTGACTCATGTCCTCACCCCCCTTTTCAGTAACAATGGATGTAACTAGAGATCATCGTGTTGAACATATAAGACTCAGAAAAGTAATTATCAAATTCTTTCTCTCATGCAAAATCCACACACACATGCACACATGCACACACACACACACACACATACACATACAGAGAGAGTCAGAGTCACATAAACCTTTTGGTAGCTCTCAAGTTACATCTCAAAAGGTTGCTATAAAACCTCTCAAGTCGGGCGGTGGTAGCACATGCCTTTAATCCCAGCACTCCAGAGGCAGAGGCAGGTGGGTCTCTGTGAGTTTGAGACCAGCCTGGTCTCCAAGAGCTAGTTCCAGGACTGGCTCCAAAGCTGCAGAGAAACCCTGTCTCGAAAAACCAAAAAAAAACCAAAAACCTTCTCTCTTGCTGGGCGGTGATGGTGCATGCTTTTAATCCCAGTACTTGGGAGGCAGAGGCAGGTGGATCTCTGTGAGTTTAAGGTCAGCCTGGTCTACAAAGTGAGTTCGGGGACAGCCAGGACTGTTACACAGAGAAACCCTGTCTCAAAAAACAAAACAAACCAAATCAGAAAACCTTCTCTCTCTCTCCCAATGAGTGAGACAATGAGGGGACTCCAGAGAGACTTAGCTGAAATTATAATCATTGAAATATGATCTGGTAAAGAGGCAGCAGGAATGACTGGGGAAGCACAGGATCTACTAATGTCCTTTCCCTGTAAATGGAGGTTCAGGTGAGACTCATGGGAAACTGCAGGTCTCAGCTGGGAAGGGAGAATGGTCTTCAGAGCTTGGTAACTGTGCTGGGACTTCCTGCTGCACTGTTGTGTAGACATCTGTGTCAAGGGGATCCTGGGATTTCCTGCTGCACTGTTGTGTAGACATCTGGGTCGAGGGGATCCTGGGATTTCCTGCTGCACTGTTGTGTAGACATCTGGGTCGAGGGGATCCTGGGATTTCCTGCTGCACTGTTGTGTAGACATCTGGGTCGAGGGGATCCTGGGATTTCCTGCTGCACTGTTGTGAGAAGTGTAGACATCTGGGTCGAGGGAAACCTTTTCCTTTCTGTGTCCCTAGACTTTCCTCGCCCTCATCTTTGTCCTTCTTTTTTCTTCAAGACAAGGTTTCACTGTGTTGTGTGGCCCTGGCTGTCCTGGATCTCACTCTGCAGACCAGGCTGGCCTTGAAGAACTAACAGAGCTCTGCCTGCCTATTCCCCTTGAGTGTTAGAACTAAAGGCACGCACCACCATCAGCCCTGCAAATTTTCCTCATCTTTCTATTCCTGCCTCAGTGTGGCTCTCCTAGGGGTAGGCTTCACTCTCCTGTCCTGAGGAACCCAGAGGATGGAGTAGCAGCAGCGAGGATAACAGCTGAGTGAGGCTTTAGTGTGACTAGGGGTCTGTTAGATGGAAAAGACAGAGGAGAGGGATCAGAAATTGAGGCAAAATCAAGAGAGTGCAGATGTGTTCTGGGAATGAAAGCCCTACCAGGTGACTGAGTTCTACAGTTTTTGTGCAGAAATATACTTTGTTTGTCAGCTCTGCTCCGTGCAGGAAATGTTAACACATGAGTTAAACTGGGAACAAGCAGCCTAAGCTGGGACGCTGAGTCACAAGTCTGCACACATAAAGTCCTTTGCCTTGGAAGTATACTGAGTGCCCAGCAACTCTTCTGGAGATCTCACCTACAAGAGGGGCTGGCCTCAGGCAGGGGGAGGAGTGGTCTGGGAGTGGAGGCCACCCAGAATTTCTAGCTAGGTGAGGCCTGCTAAGTGCAGGAACTCAATTGGCAGGACCTAGTTATTGCCTGTCCTCTGGCTCTGCAAGCTCTCCAGTGTTCTCAATTGCTTTCGTTCTCGAGAACTAGTGTTGGTGGGCCACAACTAGGAATATGCACACAAGTATCTTTCCGCCCTTGGTTCCCAGAGGGAGGGGTTCTGGTTCCCAGGTACTGACTAGGGGTCCGGAAGCCCAGCCAGGCTAGTCTTTGGCCTTTGCAGCCCATGATAGCCAACTGTCCAGGTTCCATTCTTCCCGGTCCTGGGAAGTCCAAACAAAAGCACAAACACAGCTGCACAACACTCTTTCCTTCCTTGAATTCCTGAAGGAAGTAGAGGGCGAGGTGGGGAGGGGCAGAGGAAGGGGTGGCATTTGTGGCCCAATGCCCCAGTTGACAGGACAGGACATAGGGGTCTCTACTTCCCAGTAGCCCTCTTCCCAGCATCTGCTGTGGCTTTCTTCCAAAGAATGTGCTCTCTGTCTACCATAATATGTCTAGGTGGCCAGCTTGGCCAACTATGTGAGTCTGTCACAAGCAGGACCTCCCCAGCCCTAGATGGAATCACCCCAAGGCTGGGGAATGTGTGCACCACAGCTTGCTGAGTAGCCTGTACAGGACAGGGAGAACTTGTGATATTTAAAAAACACATTTCATCAAATATTTAAAAGTACTATCATATTACATAGGGCTTGAAACTAGAGAATGAAAAGATCACCCTGAGTCCGTCCATCCTAATACAAGGGCTCTTTCCTTTTGTTGTCTTTCCATAGCCTAGGAAAGGCCTCAGCATCATTCTGACCTGAAATCGACTAATAGCAGACCTGCACTGAGCACTTAGCTGTGTGCCAGGGACGGTCCCAAGTACTGTACATTTATCGACCCTATTGATCTTAGTAAACGAGGTGGAGTGAGCATTGCCATCTCTATTTAGAAATGAGATAACTGAAGTAGAGAGGTTCGGAGACTTAAGATCCCAGAGCTGGTAGCTGAAGGAGCAGAGAGCTGAGCGGGATGCCAGATCACCACCCTAGTTTTGCTTAGCATATGCAAATTCATACGAAATCTTTTTATTATGGGCAGTTTCAAACACCCAAATAGAGAAAATAGTCTGAGGAACCTCATGTCCCTATCACTCAGTTTTAATAATTATCAGCTTATGGCTGCTTATTTTCCCACATCTTCAGTCCATATCATTTTGTAGTAAATCCAGGTATTGTGTCATTCCATCCACAAGTACTTTAGAATTATCTATCTCTGGTCTTTTGTAGCACCTGCACTATGGGACGGTACATGAGCCGGGAACTAAGCTGAAGGCTTAAACACACACACACACACACACACACACACACACACACACACACACACACACACACACGCACGCACACACAGGGACTTGGGTCACCCTTAATACAAGAATGCCAAGAATGCCCGCTTTATTGTGCTCAGGGGCAGCTTCTATAGGGCTCTGGCCACGCCCCAGCTCTCGGGATCTCTCAGCTGCAGACATCAGAACTCACTCCCCTGCCATCAGGGTCTTGTGCTCAGAGCAGCTGCAGGCTGCTCAGAGCAGAGGAAAACAAGCTGCTTACAAGAAATTCAGGGTCTGGTGGCTGGTGGTCCACAGTCCCCAAAAGGTTTTTTTTTTGTTGTTGTTTGTTTTTTGTTTTTTGAGACAGGGTCTCTCTAGATAGTCTCTCTACTTAGCCTTGGCTGTCCTTGAACTCACCATATAGACCAGGCTGGTCTCAAACTCACAGAGATCTGCCTGCCTCTGCCTCCTGAGTGTTGGGATTAAAGGAATGTGACCTCACACTTGACTTTCCCTTCACATTTGTGTGTGTGTGTGAGACATGATACACATGTCTGAAGATGTATGTTGTTATTGTGTGCATGTGTGAATGCCATGGTGCACTCTCAGAGGTCAGAGGACAACTTTTGGGAGTTGGTTCTCCCCTTCCACCACGGGTTCCAGGGATTGAACCCAGGTAATACTTATTTGGCAGGGGCTTTTACCTACTGAGATGTCTCGCTGGCCCTAGATTTTTTTCGACCTAGATCTTTTGTTTCAAACAGAGCCTTTTAAAAAAATATTTATTTATTTATTATGTATACAATATTCTGTCTGTGTGTATCCCTGCAGGCCAGAAGAGGGCACCAGACCTCATTACAGGTGGTTGTGAGCCACCATGTGGTTGCTGGGAATTGAACTCAGGACCTTTGGAAGAGCAGGCAGTGCTTTTAACCGCTGAGCCATCTCTCCAGCCCCCTCCCTTTTCTTGAGACAGTACTTCTCTGTAGCTTTTGGAGCCTGTCCTGGAACTAGCTCTATGTATACCAGGCTGGCCTCGAACTCACAGAGATCCACCTGCCTCTACCTCCCGAGTGCTGGGATTCATAGAGCCTTGCTATGTAGCCCAGGCTCTCCTAGAACCCACTTTTTCCCCAGGCTGACTTCCAACCTGTGAACTTCCTGCCTGCTTCCCAGAATGCTGGGGTGACAGGCACTCACCACCAGGTCCATGTTTCCCTTGATCTAGATTTTGTTGATGATATACCCGAGAAATGCTTCATCTCTATCCTTATCTTTTCATATAACCTGGCAACTGTTTTCCCATGCCGCTATGTAGTTTCTACAACCATAAACGGTTTCATATTTCTCTATCCAGTGTGGATAGAATACTCACTTTTTTCTTGGGCACTTAGGTTGCTCTCAGGGTTGGACTACTATAAGCATTTCTGGGATATATGGGCTCACACACGGAGTCTTGTCATGCACATGGGTTCATTTCTGGGATATATGGGCTCACACACGGAGTCTTGTCATGCACATGGGTTCATTTCTGGGATATATGGGCTCACACACAGAGTCTTGTCATGCACATGGGTTCACTTTCTTAGAATGTGATATGGAAAGTACAATCATGCCTTCTAGGCATGGACAATTTCTTCCCTTGGCACACAGTGCCAATTGTTTGTCCACAGGTATTGCATATTCCCTGGCACCATGAGAGTGCTGTCACTCTTCCTGAATAGTGCTCAGGCCATCACAGCTAAAGGACGTTTGCTGAAGACTTGGTAATTCTAAAGGCAGTGAGTTAGAGATGATAACAGGGCCAGCTAACTCAAGTGGAATGTGACCCACAACTTACCACAAGGCATAAAGAGCTGGACCTTGGTCCATCTCCATTGTCAAAAGCAACGACTTGATAACAGGGGCTATTAATAGGCCGTGACATGTCCAGTGAACTTGCCCATAGACTTGGCATTAGTCAGAGGGCCTTGCTGAGATGTAGACCCTGAACTTCAGAGTGATGTGAGAAAGCTGGCAAAGATCCAGAGAGCTCAACCAACTTGATGGACAATGGGAGAACCCCAGAGAGAAATCAAAGCAACCAAGCAGGTTCACTTCGGAAAAAATGATCCATTGTTTTGGCTCTGCTGCTGAGCAGGTCTCTGTGAGGCATTTTCAGCATCTAGGATATTATTTAGCTGTCAGGATCTAAATGGCCTCTGGCTCTGGAAATACTTGAGAAGCTGCCTAACTCTGGGTAGGTCAAATGCACACTCACTATTTACTCCCAGGGTTCCCACTCCAGCCTTGAGACGACTACTG
The DNA here is from genome assembly GCA_004026605.1 of Ondatra zibethicus. NCBI lineage: Eukaryota > Metazoa > Chordata > Mammalia > Rodentia > Cricetidae > Ondatra > Ondatra zibethicus. The sequence continues at coordinate 34,215 of PVIU01000374.1, read as the reverse complement.
TTTCCCGGCAGCTCCCTGAGGATGGGTGGGTCGAAGGAAAATGCTCCCCAGGTTGTCTGGGCAGCCTTCTCCTTCCTGCCCCTGCACATTCAGTTCATTGTGCATTTACAGCCGGCCAGGTTGGTATCTATTAACATCTGATCCTGTCATTCCAGCCTTGCCAGGACTTATGGGCACGGGACTTAGAAGATGGGCGGGGACATGGAAACAACCAAGAGGAGGGCCCTCTTGTTGACGTGGACATTGGGAGTGGCCCAGAAGAGCTTAAGAACTATTTAGTTCAGTTCCTACAATGTAATAGGTGCTTTATATTACATTCTTTTGAAACATCAAAATAACCTTGGAGGTAGGTTTTCACAGCTGTGGAATTGAGATTAAGACGAGTAATTTGCCCAGGGTTACACTGCCAATAAAGGCGTACCTACATTCTATGTAGCTAGCAGTAAAATCTGTGCCCTTCTCTTCAGAGCCTCCAGACATGAAAATTGCAGGTCAGAGGCTCACTACGTAAAGCCACCCATGCTAATCTGAGACAGAAATTTAAAGCGCTTTACTGTTTGTAAGGACTCTTCCTATGGCACACATCCTATCTGATATCTGATACGGAGAGATCCAGGATGCGGCCAGACCCACGCCAGCAAGGATTAAATGTAGCAACCAGGTAGACCAATGATGCCTACAGCCTCCCGTCTCTACCCTACAGACGTGCAACCCAACCAAGGTTCTGAAAATGTGATCCCAAGTGGGGTGGATGGGTGGGTGGGTTCCTTCAGGGCAAAGGGCCGCCCTTCTTGGCTTCTAGAATCTGGGGCCTAGGCAGCGACGTTTAGCGGAAAAAAACTCTGCACTTAAGGTTAGACTAACTCAGCAGGGCCTTATTCCAAGTTATTTAACTCTGAGTCTCTTGGTCTAAAAAACGAGAGCTTTAGCAAACCGCTCGTGCGTTTCCAGAAGGGTGCAGATGCAAAAGCTGGGACTGTTACGCACCAAAAAGACTCCACCCGATCTCACTATTGCGTCAGGATGAGACGTTCTGCAGTGTGGCACCTCAGAAGCTTGGGGTGAGCTCGGAGACTTAGCCCAGGGAAAAGCCTACAACTCCCAGGAGGCTCCGGGCGGGCGGGTGAAGAGGCAGCGTAGAAACTACACTTCCCAAGAGGCGCAACGTGTTTCGGCGCGTGGCAGTGACGTCACGGGGCCCGGCTCAGGGAGCTGATTCGGCCAGAGCTGCCAGCGGGGTGGCTACCGCTGCTGGTTTGTTACAGCTGCTGGAGCGGCCGCGGCCCGGGCTCTCGGGCTCCTCTCCCGGGCCCTCGACCTCCGGCCCCGCGCGGTGAGTCCTTACGGGCGGCCTCGGAGAGGTGAAGCCCGAAGGCTCCAGGGGTAGGAGAGGCGAGAGGGAAGGTTGCTGCTGAGGAGGCGTCCGCGCAGGAGGAGACCTGAGCTGGGTGGCTGGGGGGTGGAGAGAGTGAGTGCATCAGCCGAAGGAGTTGGGAGCGGGAGGCCGGGGGTGGGGCGTCCGGGAGGAGCGCTTCAGCTGGGGGTGGGAGGCGGGGAACGGCTGAACTACAGGGATAAAGGTTTGGCTGCCTCCGGGGCTGAGTGAATGCGTGGAGATGGGGGTTGGGCCCCGAACCCTGCCAGGCTCCTAGGGCTAGGTACCAGGCTGCGGAGCAGAGCGGGAGGCCCTAAGGAGGGAGTTTCCTCGCTCCTGGTCAGTGGGGCTTCTTTCTTTCCACCCCCAAGGAGTCTGGGCCAGCAAGGACCGCCGTGGTCCTGCAGTTTGAGGATGGGCCGAGGGGAAGAGACATATTGTCTGCTGCATGAACTCCCGGTTGGGATCCCTTGGGAACAAGTTTGCTGCGCAGAGGGCCAGCCTTTAGCTGGGGAGGGAATGGGAAGTGCTTACCGGATGGCCACGCTGGGGGGGATAATCTGGTTTCGGCTTGAGTGTCTGACAGGCTGTCTGGGCCCAGATGGGAAAGGGAGAAAGAGCTGTAGCAAAAAAGTGGTTAGCAAAAGGGAGTTGCTTCGGGCTCTCATTTGAGGCAGGTTATGAAACCACATCAGGGCCTGGTACTGGCAGCCACCTGCCAGCTGTGGTAGCTGAAGTTTTCAGCCTAGCTGCTCCAGATCTTTCTGCCTCTGCCAGGCTCGTATTTCTTCACTTAGGGGAGAAAGGTCAGTTGTGGGCTAATGGAAGTGACATGAACACAGAGCCACATGAAAGTCTCAGAAGTACTTTCTGGCTCCCAGTCTTTTTCTGAGGGGGGGCATAGTGGGAGAGGGTGCAAGGGGTCTCCTGGTTTAAAGGGCATGGGCATTCAGGCTTGAGGAAGACGATTCCCATGGGGTCAGCTGGGCTTTGCTAAATGCCCTATTGAACCAGAAAGGGGTGGAAGGTCTTCAAATGCTGGGATTCAGCCAGACTTTTGGCACTCATGAGCAAAGTGTGAATTCTGACTGTGGCTGTGCCACTGAAGGGCTGGCTTATGGGAAGGAACAGCAGTTTCTGGGGAGATAACTCTCTTCCTCACCTTAATGATCTTTCAGTGACTTCACATCTCAGTCCCTGCCCCTCACGTGGAGGCTGTTACACAGCTGTCCCAGGGGCTGTGTTAGGGAAACTGAAGCCCTAAGGTCTGGGAAGGTAAACAACTGGTTTTCTAGTTGTTTGGGTTTCTCTTGGGACCAATTATCCGCCTTAATGGGCCAGGGGTTTGGTCCCAGGAGTATGACCTCCATCAGGATGCACCCTAGACCAACTCATGGGTCTGTTTGTTGGGGAGCTCTTGTGTGTTCTATTTCCCGAGGTAGCTGAGAAAAGGAAACTTGCTTCCATTATACTTAAGTAAGGAACTTATCTGAGTGAATTCTGGCTCCTGTGGAGGAGGCTTGGCTAGAGTCCTAGCTGGGTGAGATAGCATCTGAGTCTGGGGGTGAGGTGATTGCAGCGGGGTGAGGGAGCTGGTCTGGCATTCCAGACTATCAGTATCTGCTATCCTTTTCTGTACATCTTGAAAAGGTGGCGTTGTTAAGCACATTAATGACCTTGGGTTCTTTACCAGGCAGGACCCTAAGTTAGGTAGGTAACCAAGTACACTGATGCTTTCGGTATCCACCTTCTGCTGCTCTGTTGGCGGGCCCTCAGTAATCCGGGGACAGCCAAGCTCCCAGAATAAGGAAAGACCATTCTTCTTCCCTCTGGCCACTGTGGGTTGCTGCTACCATTGTTTTCTGGGCACTGAGGGCAACCCTTTTGGTTCCTCATGCTGTAGAGCTTTTACCAGTGGAGCTGGGCAAGCAAAGGCTGTTGTTAACTCACACCCACAAACAGATCCTGGGAAGGGAGGTGAGGTCAGGTGGGGCCAAGAAGGGAGGAGGTAAGAGGGAGGCCACAGGTAGTTTTGTATCCTTGGGAGGGGTAGGCTGATATGGGTCCCACATCCCACTTGTGGGAACTGTGCATATTGGTTGTGTGCTCTGTCCTGTGTTCCTCCCTCTCTGGTAGGGTAAAGGACTCTGGTCATTTGGCAGCCTAATGGTAGCACCCCGTGAGAGTTAGCCTGAGCAGATGCCAAATGGATAAAACGTCCCAATGGATGGGTCATTGTGTGTCGAAATGTTAGGCAAAGGCTGTCCCTGGCTTGCTGTTTCTCTTCCCACTTCTCCTGGCCCTGTCAGTCCTCTTGGGCCTGGGCTTGAGGAAATCCAGGATTGGAAAAATGGGAGGCAGAAACAGTAGCCCTGAAGTACTTCATCCATTGCTGCCTGTGCCCACAGGCCTCGTCTGCGCTTGCTCCTTTTGGGAGGGGCTTAAAGTAGGGGATGTCTTCTATCAGCTCTCCAGTAAGAGCCAGCAGAGGTTTTCTGGAGAGTTCTGAGAGAGCAGCCTCTCATCCCACCCCAGTAGGAAGAGTGCCTCAAGGTATTCTATGGGGTAAATTGGGGAACGGACATTGATTTCTATAGTCTGGGCTGGGCATCACTTGGTGACTTGTCCTCCAAGACTTTGTCAGCATGTAGTTCCAGTGGATATGTGTGAGAGCCGGAGTTAATCCCATCCCAGCGATGTAATGACTAGTGTTACATTCATGTGGACTTTCTCCAGCTTCTGAGCTGGAGAATTGAAACAGTGGACAGTGGTGTGGTGTTCTCAGGGAACCTCTGTGGGGTTCTGGGTGTGAGGGGCAGGGAAAGTGGTGTGACCTGTCTCACCTGTGTTGCTTGTTTGCAGAGCAGCAGTCGAGAGGGGTGGCAGGATGAATGTGGGAACGGCACACAGTGAGGTGAACCCCAACACGCGGGTGATGAACAGCCGTGGCATCTGGCTCTCGTATGTGCTGGCCATCGGACTCCTTCATGTCGTGCTGCTGAGCATCCCCTTTGTGAGCGTCCCTGTCGTCTGGACCCTCACCAACCTTATCCACAACTTGGTGAGAGCCTGCTTACTGCGTCCCTCCGACCATAGGGGCCGTTCTGAGAGGTAGTAGGAGCTCATCACGGGACAGACTCAGCAAGTCCTGTCAACATCTGTCACAGAGCCCGGGACCAGCTCGTATCTCTGCCTTGCTCCCTCTTGTGGGCTGTAGCATACCTACAAGAATCTGCACATCACCTATGTCTTCAGGAAGGGCTGGGCTGGCTGGTGTGTTTGGAGGACGGCCAACTGAGAGCTGAGTCCTCGTTGGGGTTCCCCAGGTCCCAGGAATCTAGTGCAGAAGTGTTCCTTTCCCACGATAGGATCCCAAACCGTGCTCTTCTGACTCTCTGCCCCCTGAGACCTGCTGCCTTGTACCACACTTAACAGCAAGCAGGGGTCTCATCCTTGCTCCTTTTAGCTGGCACGTAGACACCCAGTCAGGACGGAGGGCATCTGTATGCCCATTCCGTGGCTAACTCCTCCCCTTACGCAGTCCCATGTTCTCCCACCACGTAGGCTCCTGGGTGCCCTGTCACGTATTGAGGCTGCCTGCCTGAGCCACTGCGGCAGAGGAAGGTGGCAGTCTACCTGGAGCTGCTTCCGTGTGTGACCGGTGGGGAGGTCAGGCTGGGAGTTGACTTGCCTTTTGTATTTTCTGATGAAGGCCCCTCCTTTCAGGGCATGTACATCTTCCTGCACACGGTGAAAGGGACTCCCTTCGAGACTCCGGACCAGGGCAAAGCCAGGTTGCTGACCCACTGGGAGCAGATGGACTATGGAGTCCAGTTTACAGCCTCTAGGAAGTTCTTGACCATCACACCGATTGTACTGTGAGTGTTTTGGCAAAACTGGGCTCAGACTCCCCTCAACTCTTGTCCTTGGTGTAGGGATGAGCAGAGGGAAGGAAGTGACGTATCCTGGGTCACCCTGGGCCTGGGGTCTCTCCTGTGCCTGGGGTAAGCTGGGGGTAGGTCAGGAGGGCTTTGTTAGCTGGTGATTCTTGTCGCTCCACTTCTTATCTGGGACCATTATTCTCATCTCCCTCCCCTGCCTCCCCCCAGGTACTTCCTCACCAGCTTCTACACCAAGTATGACCAAGTCCATTTCATACTCAACACTGTCTCCTTGATGAGTGTGCTCATCCCCAAGCTGCCCCAGCTCCATGGAGTCCGGATTTTTGGAATCAATAAGTACTGAGGTTGCAGCCCCTTCCCTAGCCGGGTTGGCAGGGGAAGGGTAGAAGACCTTTGCTGTGATGCTGAAGACAAGAGTCTCTGGACACTGCCAGAGATGGGGGTGCGCCCTGGGCCTGGCTTCCCCCTCGCTTCCCCAATAGCCGACTTGGAGTAGCTTGTAGTGGGGTTAGGGTGGAGCCCTTGGGCTCTAACCCATTCTGAAGTTTTTGATCTTTTCCTTTTGCCTTTTGAATAGAGATGCCATGGGGGTGGTCATGAAAGGGGCTGGGCTTTCCGACTGACCGTGGACCTGAGAAGTTGGTACAGGAAGCCAGGAAAAACCCGTTGGTTTGTTTGCCTTCAGGCAGCCATAGCACTTTAACCTCTGAGAAGGGGCGGAGGGATGGTACAGCTTCTGCATTGTCTCACTTTCTTATGTACTGGAAGCGCATGCTGCTTCTGCCCTCCAGGTAGAGCAGTCAGACTTCGTTGATATCCTTGTAAGATGGGGTTGGGGGACACCTGGTGTGGAAGTGGGGGCCGGGTTCTGCCGCCCTGGTCCTGGGGAGTGGGGAGCTCTGAGCAGGGATAGGGTGGGGTCTTAGAATGGTCAAGAGAACAACAGCTGATAATGGATCAGTGTAAAAAAGAGGGTCTGGGAGGAGAAGCCAGACCCAGCCTCCTTTGGGTGTAGGCTGAAAGGAGGGCTGGCTTGGAGGGTTCATTTACTCACAGAACGATGGTGATGGGGAAGGGTTTGGAGTTCCTGGCTTGGTATGAGGGTATGCACAGGCTGGAAGAGGGAGGCCTGTGAGTCCTCAGAAACACAGGTCCAATTTGAGGCTTCCCTTAGTGTATGAGGAAGCTTCAGGGCGCAGCTCTTCTTCAACCCTTTAACTTGTATTCCCGTTTAGATTGTGCTGGGGCAGTGCCTCTTGAGTGGCATGCATGGGAGGGGCCAGTAGGGCACCTGCACATGAGGTCAGTGGGCTCCACAATGCTGTAGGGTCCTTGCCCAAACAGGGCACTAGTAGGGACGGCTGCAGGCACTGTCTGCTCAGCCCAAAGAGGGGTGGGTCACAGAGCCCAACACTAAGCTGCAGAGGGGCTGTCTTCTCCCCTCGCTGGCTCGATTGGGGTGTGTTCCTTTGCAGAGATGCGGGTGCTTGAGCCCTCTGCCAGGGGCACCCTGTTTTCTTCCCTGACCCTCATTCTCAGCCCCATGTATCATAGGGAACTTTCACCTTCTGGTCTTTCTAAGCGGAGTGTGAATAGGATTTTTATGCCCTTTGTACAGTATTCTGGAAGAGAAAATAAAGTGCAACGTGTTCTGGTAGCCTCGCATCTGGACTCTGCTTCCTGTTGGCCCTGGGGATCGGCTGGCAGTGTGGGCAGTAGCTCCTGCCTGGCAGTGGTGGTGACTCTGGGGTGGCCCGGGGAGAAAGCCAAAGTGGGTGTGAGGAACCTGGAAAAGGCCCTGGTAAGCTGGAGCAGAATCCCATTGTCTGTGCCTCGTCCTGCTGTTGCTCTGATCTGAGCCTCTGACTTCACAGGCCTGGCTGGGGGAATTGGGTCGGGGGTTGGCCACCAAGCAAGGTCAGTCCAGAAGTGGCTTACAAATGGAGTAGGTTGGGGGGTTACTACTGGTGCTCTGGTATTGTCTGTCTGCCCTCACTTCTCACTGAAGTCCTTCCCAGTCAGCTCGGCTCCTGTTGCCGAGGGCTGCCTTTGCTCCTGGCCTTGGTGCCCCCCTCCTGCTGTGATGAGTAGGAGGGAAGAGGGGCCCCCACGACTCTTTGCTGGCACAGCTGGGAGAGGGCGGAACCCTTATCTCCTGTGTCTGTGCAGTATTTGCTGCTCCCTGGCCAGGTACAAAGTTCTAGGCAGGCAGAGGAGCTCCGTTCCCAGCAGTCTGGTTCTGTGGCCCAGGCCCAGCATCATGGTGTTCTTAGAGTGAGGGAGAGTGTGATCTTTACACTAGTCTGGTCATACTGTCCCCTCTTCGGATAAGGACTACAATATTGGGAGAAGTGCTGCCACTGGCTCAGTCTTGGGAGTGGGGCCGATCTGCTTGCTTCCTTGGCCTGTAAGCCAGTCAGGGTGAAGTGCCAGGGTACCTGGACAATGATCTTTGTTCAGATGCCAGCTCTGCTGCGTAGAGCTGTGTGGTCTTACCTAGCTGCTTCTCTGAGCTCAGTCTCCTGTTGAGGAGGCAAGTGCCTCTCCAGGCTGTTGTGGCGTGAGCATGGTGCCTGGGGTATAACCAACTACAGTTATTACCACCGCCACTTCCTTCAGTGTTTCTGAACGGAGGACGGGGAGGCCAGAAGATAGACTAGGCTGGCTCACACTATCCTCGGAGGGACGCCAGAAGACTCCAGAGAGGAGAAGGTAGATGAAGAAGATGGGTGGCATCCAGATAAGGAAGGTCTGAGGAGAGGGCACATAGAAATGTGTCATACTGGGGGAGGCTGGGTATGTACTGGACCTTCCTGATTCCTGATTCCTGTAGTTGTTGCTACAGTTAATTTTCAGTCTTCGTTGCTGCCTGCCATACCACGGCATTTGTTAGCTGGCCCTGAGGTCATTTTTGTATTCCTGGTACAGCCATGGCTATTACCTCTCTTTACTTGGGACCCACATGTATGGGGCCCAGGTCGCATAGCTGCCATGACAGGCTTGATAGAGACCAGCCAAGAGAGTAGGTCTGAGTTTCCATTTACTGGCAGGCAGCACCCAATTCCAGGAAAAGCCATAAGCTGATACCACCCAGGGATGGACCAGCATCTAAGGGAAGTACCTGAATATCTCACCCATTAGATAAAATTAAATAAGATCACCAGATGTCCTTAAACCCAGCACATACCTATTCCCTTCCACCAAAACACCCCTAGACAAATGTCAGCCAGTCAGGGTCTTGAATCTTGAAAACCCTCTCACCCCCAACCTCTACTAAGATAAAAAGCCTATCCTGCCCTGCTGGGCAGACTCTGTTGCATTGGACACACGGAGGGTCCAAGTCCGGGCTTAAATGAATAAAGGCTCTTTGCTTTTGCATATGGATTCAGACTCGGTGGTGGTCTTTGGAGAACTCCAATTTGGGCATAACATTTGGGGCTCATCCAAGATCCCCCAAGCCCACAGGGACTGCCGCCCATAGAGCCTTCAGCCTCAGCCGGCCTCTTGAGTTTTCTGTTTTGTGTCTTTCTGTTTGAATATCCTTCTGCAAGTGGGTCTAGAATCAGTACCAGAAACTGTAAGAGCCTGTAGACGGTCTATGCGGACACATGACGAGATCACAGGTGGGTCCCAGGGCCATTCTGTAGACAGTGCACCTCTCTGGATTCTGTAAATAGATGCGCAGTTGTTCCCAGTGTCTCAGTTTCAGTTCTGCCTCTGGGCACCAGGGGGGCTGTTTATCTGCTCATTGTCCTGTGTGGTGTGGTGTTGTCTGTCCTACTTAGACTGATGCTGACAGTGTAGAGCAGACTCCTACTCCCCTCGCTTTCATTCTGGACCACTTTCAAGACTTCAGAAATAGAGCAAGAAAAAGTGACTGGAAATTAAAAAGGGTAAACTTGCCATCTTTGGCAAGACCGAATGGCTGGTAGAGGGAACCTTTAACTTACACGTCATTTCTAGGACAAAAGACCTGATACCAGGACCAGATTCCTTACAGTCACTTGGGAGATCTTGTAGGACACCCTTCTCCTTGGTTAAAACCCTTTAGCTCCACGGGGTTGATGAACAAGACCATCCTCGCCTTACAGGAAGACAAAAGGTGAGAGGGCCTTAAGCCCTCTGCTCCTGTGCGGCAAGGGGGTACAGAAGATGAACTCCTTCTCTTGCCTCCTCCTTACCGGCTGCCTCCCCCAACTGATCAGGAGGCCAGGAGGGGGGATGCCCAGGGAGGCTCAGGAAACTTGGGAAGTCCACCTTTCACCAGGGGGTGGGCCCAGTGGAGAATTGCCCTGGGTGGCCAACTCTGTTGCTCTTCCCCTGAGAACTGTTGGCTCACAGGACAATGAGGGCAATGAACAGATGCAGTACTGGCCCTTCGCCATGAGTGATCCCTGTAAGTGGAAAAACCAAAGCCCCCGTTTCTCAGACAATCTTAGGTTCTGTTATGTTCACTTACTAACCTACCTGGGAGGATTGCAGTCAGCTGGTACAGGTCCTGTTTACCACGGCACAAAGAATTCTGACAGAGGCCCAAAAATTGGTCCCAGGATCAGATGGAAACCCACTGTCAATTCTGCGCCAATAGACCAAGGCTTCCCCCTGACCTGTCCTAACAGGAATTTCACCTTGGCAGAAGGTAAGGAGAGGCTCCAGGTCTACTGCCAGGTTCTAATGGGAGGTCTCCATGTGGCCCACCAATATGGCCAAAGTCAGTAATGTACTACAAGAAAACACAGAATTGGGGCTGGAGAGATGGCTCAGTGGTTAAGAGCACTGGCTGCTCTTCCAGAGGTCCTGAGTTCAATTCTCAGCAACCACATTGTGGCTCACAACCATCTGTAATGAGATCTGGCGCCCTCTTCTGGTGTGCGGGCATATATGGAGGCAGAACACTGTATACATAATAAATAAATCTTTAAAAAAAAAAAGGTCAGGCAGTGGTGGCACACGCCTTTAATCCCAGCACTCGGGAGGGAGGCAGAGGCAGGCGGATCTCTGTGAGTTTGAGACCAGCCTGGTCTACAGAGCTAGTTCCAGGACAGGCTCCAAAGCCACAGAGAAACCCTGTCTCAAAAAAGAAAAAAGAAAACACAGAATCTCCATCAGCCTTCTTAGAACGGATTATAGAGGCCTTTAGGGCATACTCCCCTATGGGTCTTGAGGCCCAGGAGAATAGGTCATCTGTGGTCCTGGCCTTTGTTGATTAGACCACGCCTGATGTTAGGTACAAGTTACAGAAGATAGATAGGCTTGCAGATAAGAGCATCCAGGAGCTGTTAGCAGTAGCTCAGAAAGTGTACAACAGAAAGCCCAGAGGATGCAAAGTAGCTGGAAATATGGCAAGAATCCTAGCAGCCACCGCAGGAGATCCAGATGAAAAGAAGCACCAACTGAGACGCCTAGCCAGAGGCCAAGGTAAGCACCTCCACTGAAGGGAGCACCCTAGGCTGCAAAAAGATCCATGTGCTTATTGCAGGGCAATGGGACATTGGGCTAAAGAATGCCCCCAAGAGTCCAAACATAAGGACTGTGACTCAGGATGTGACTCCTGCTGCGGGGTTTGAGTCCCCTCCCTGAGCCCAGGGGAATTCTCAGAGGGAATTTAGAGGGAAAACCTACAAATTTAGTAGTAGTAGAACTGGAACTCAACATTTGATCTAAAACACCAAGGGAACCTCTCTCAAAAAAAGTCTTGGGTGCAGGGAGCCACAGGTATGAGCCAATATTCATGGACTACCCGAAGAACAGTGGATCTCGGAACGGGTTGGGTATTCCCCATTCCTTCCTGGTCATACCTAACTGCCCCTACTCCTTATTATGAATATACCAGCCATTGGATAAGATTAAATAAGATGTCATTGAACCCAGAATGTACCTTTTCCCTTACACACACACACACATAAACCCTAGACAGATGTCAGCCAATCAGGGTCTTGAATCCTGACAACTCCCTTACCCCCAACTTCTACTATGATAAAAAAAAACCCTACCCTGCCTTGGCTGGGTGCGCTTTGTTTGTACTCCTGCATCGGACACACAGCCCAAGCCCGATCTTGAATAAATAAAGGCTCTTTGCTTTTGCGTATGGATTTGGACTCCTTGGTGGTCTTTGGGGAACCTGCAGTTTGGGCATGATTCTAATTCCGTCTCAGCTCCCTGGATTGTCCAAGTCAATACACCATTCTCTGGCCCAAACTCACCTAGCCCCTGTGTCAGAATCTCTCACTTATTGCTGAGTCCAAACAGCAAGATCTCTCCTGGCCCTGCCATTCCACGGGGGCCATAATTTGCCTTATCTGGAGGCTAGATGGGTGGGGCACCTGTTCTTATCCAGCTTTTCAGGAAGTACTGCTGTTAGGGGCTTCCTGTCGCCTCCATTAGCATTCCTCCAGCACAGAGACCTGACAGGATTCTGACTCGCCATCTTGGGTGAGAAGCTGAGGACGGTGCATCTGAGCCAGCTGTGGCTCTGGGCACTGTCCACACACCTAGAATCCCTAGACTGGAAGAGAGGTGAGAGCAGACTACTATAAGATGGGACAGACAAAAGACAATGGGGGGTTAGGTGCCTAGGCCAGCCATTAGAGTCTTAGGAGGTCACAAGAGGTAGGATACAGTGGCGGTGGAGACCCAGGAAGCTTTTGCTTCTTTCAGAGGCTGACTTAGCACCCTGAAATTGGGAAAGGGTTGGTAGGGAGACCCAGGGATCCCAACCTGAGCCAAGGGAAGAAATAGCCGTTAGGACTGGTATCCTGAGGTCTGGCACTCGGCACCAGTTGGAGTCTTCTCAACCCTCATGCCTTTGGGATAGCAACCTTGCTCTGAGAAATGCAGAAACTGGGGTTCACTTTCCTGTGTGGGGCAACCCCACCCCCATTTGCCTCAGTAGGTTCTATGAAGGCCCGAGGGAGATTTGTGGTCTGTGTTTCACGATTGCCTCACTTTCAACACGCAGGGAAGATTAGCTATTCCAGTTCCTAGTTGTCTGAAACTGTGAGCTCTTGCTTGACCCCAGGCTGTGACAGGCAGTAGATTAAAAATAAAGAGTCAGGGACTGGAGAGATGGTTCACTGGCTGCTCTTCCAAAGGATCTGATTTCAGTTCCCAACACCCATATGGTGGCTCATGACCATCTGTAACTCCAGTTCTGGGAGATCAGACATCTTCTGACTTCCATGGACACCAGGCATATAGGTGCATACATGTACATGCAGGCAAAACACTCATATACATTAAATAATAAATCTAAAAAAGAGAACACAAAGTCAGATGTGGTGACCCACCTGTAATCCCAGCTTTTGGGAGGTGGGGGCAGGAGTTCCAGGGCATCCTTCACTACAAAGCTAGACATGACTGTCTTAAAGCAAAACAAAAAACCCTTTCTGACCCAATACATCTCTCACTGTTGGTCCAGGCATAATGTCTGTGTTTGAAAGTGTCACAAGATCCCTAGTCCAGGAGTTGGATCCTGGAGGGGATATGATTCCTGTCAAGAGTATGGTTGATGCTGGTGCATTCAAATGCTGGTATTTGGTGAGAGGACGGAAGAGGTTCTGGGGATGGTCCTACTACAAGACAGACCTCACCCTGGAGGACATACTGGACGAAAAGGACAAAGGACTGCTTGCAGGACTCAGGTCAGTATGTGGCAGGTGAGGAATGGCCAGCTTGAGACCTTGCCTGCTTGTGTTCTAGCCTGTGCTCAGCTCCGCATTGCCCTCAGCTAATTGATTTGTACATGCTGGCACACCTCCAATAAGACACACACAGAAGGGTTGGTGAGAAAGAGGAGTAAAATAGAGATTTTTGTTTTGGTTTGGTTTTTCAAGACAGGGTTTTTCTGTGTAGCTCTGACCTAGAACTCAACTCTGTAGATCAGGCTGACCTTGAACTCACAGAGATCCCCCGCCTCTGCCTCCCGAGAGTGCTGGGATTAAAGGCGTGCATGCCACCACCTGGTGAGATTTCTTTATATTGGAAGTCATTCCTACGTAGTCTTCCTTTCCTGTGTCTCTCTACAATTCCAATTCCTGAGTTCTGTGAGTTTATATTTTTATAATTAAACTGATGGGTAAATGGAGGAAGATGGTGTGATAGCTAAGGATGGACGCAGACTTCACAGCTAAGGTTGCCCGGTTTTGAAGGCCACTCTGCTGTTGACTGGCAGGGTAACGTCTGGATGAGCTGCTTTTTATCTGTGTAGGTTTCAGTGTCTTCACCTGTGAACTCTAGATGACTAAGAGTAAACGGCCGTGCTGGCCACGGGAGGTGCATGCAGATGCTCCCTCCGGCAGCTCTGCTGCAGGACAGGACCCCCTCTTCCCTGGGCGTGGGCTGAAAGACAAGTTGAACTGAAATTTAGAAGGCATCAGTTCTCAGCTATGGGTCGTGACCCCTTTGTGGGTTATAACGACCCTTTCACAGGGGGCTGCATATCAGATATCCTGCATATCAGATAGTTACATTATGATTCATCACTAAAAAATACAGTTATCACGTAGCAACGAAATAATGTTATGGTTGGAGGTCACCACGACATGAGGAACTGTATTAAAGGGTTGTGACATCAGGACGGTCGAAAAACCATAGCTCTAAGGGTTTTCATTATTTTTCATCATTTATTTATTTATAGTGGCTAAAGAGAAAGGTGTGGGTGCTGGGAACTGAACTCTTATATTTTTGGTTGTGAGCCTAGCCTTTAACAGCTGAGCCATCTCTCTAGCCCATCTAAGGGTTTTTATAGGAGGGCTTTACAATGCTGTTTCCCTGCCTCGGAGTGCAGATATTCCTGGGGTTTCTTCTTTTTGTTTTTGCCAACCCTGGAATCCATTTTAGTGTCTTACCCTGAATTCAGAAAATCTACCATATTTTAGATGAACAAATATTTGAATATGAAACTGAAGTTGTATGGTCCAGATCCCTCTGCTGTAGTCTGTCTGTCTCTCTGCCCTCTCATGTTGTAGGACGCCTGCTTTCATTTGGTTGTTTTCCATGTTTTTCTCTGTGGTTCAGCCATGGCTATGGGTTTTGGGTAGTCAAGTGCTCTGCACATCCATGAAGGGTGTGTGTGCTGTCTGCTTGCCTTCCTACTGCTGATCACCTGACCGAGGGGGTTTGTTGCGTTTCTCTGTGAAGTTTCATGTTGCCTTCCCACACTGCACTCCTTGTTTTCATCTTCGTCTTTTCTGTCTATCGAGGCATCTTGTTTGTGTGCATGTTTTTCAGATCCAGGAAGAGAAACCCAGCATTTTCCCTCCTCTGTGTTTTCAGTTTGCTCCTTTGTGCTCCCTGATGTCAGCCGAGGTTGCCACACAACGAGACTGGTGGGATGAGAAAGGAAGCGATTTCTAGTTTCTGAGCCACGCATCCAGGGCTGATGACCTCACACAGTTTAACCTGCCTGTGAAATTCGTGACACTTTCCCCAGTTCAGTGATGATCAGAATCAAGTTTACCAATATCACCCTGCTTCATTGTCATAGTTAGACTGGACAGTGACTTTGGCGTGGTCCTGAGAAGGACCTCTTTTCAGTATTAGTACCATTGAGGGCGTCAGCCAGGACACTTGTATGCACCATCAAGACGGCTTAGAAAGAGGGCAAATGTGGAATTCATTTTTCCTTTTTTTTTTCTAACAAAGTACATCAAACTTATACTGCTTGAGAAATAAACAGGCCCTGAGACATTAGTGCCCCATGGGTTGATTTTTTTTTTTTTGTTTTATGTTTTGTTTTTCGAGATAGGGTTTCTCTGGCAGCTTTGGGGCCTGTCCTGGCACTTGCTCTGTAGACCACTCTGGTCTCGAACTCACAGAGATCTGCTTGCCTCTGCCTCCCAAGTGCTGGGATTAAAGGCATGTGTCACTACTGCCTGGCCCCATGGATTGATTTTAAGTAGTTTCTAATTTGGTAATTCTCTATTTCAAATGCATTTTCCTCTGGAAATCCATCTGGGACCCTTACCGGGCAGCAGGAGCTGTCCCTTCTTTGCAGGTTTGTACTTGGGAGGTCTAAGAGGAAGGTCTTCCTGCATCCCCTACATCTTCCCTAAACCCTGAGCAGCAGCAGAATCAGCCTACCCAGCTCTGGGCCCCTAATGAATGCTACATCAGACGCCTGGAGTCTGTGCAGATGGGCAGCTTCCCATGGCTACCTCACTCTACCCCTGCACCAGCTTCCCCTGGCCGCCTCACTTCACCCCTGCACCAGCTTCCCCTGGCCACCTCACTCTACCCCTGCACCTTCATGCAGACACCAAGCTGCTTGCATTTTATTTTCTATTTATTCTTTCCTTGCCTCATTTCAGAATCCCAATAGCATTAGCTTGCATCTGTTGAACCCTGTAATGTGTGCCAGGCACTGTCTTAAGTAGTTGCCTGAACTACTTGGTGTCCCCAAGCATGGGAAGGACTTAGCTAATATTCTCTCTCTAGAGAGAGGGCAGATGACTTAACAGGTTGCCTTTGAAGAAGGGTGCAGGGCAGGCTTATGCCATGGACGGTGGCCTGTAATGTTGGGGACAGCAGCCTTTCTTGGAGAGCCCTGTGGCAGGCTTCACAAAGGAGGGGGCAGTGCTAGCAAGGGCTTTCTGGAGAAGGCTCTTTTAGGTTAGCATCAATGTGATATTTACTCTTGTCTTTCCAGGTGAAAACGCTAAATTCCAAGTCCACGATAAAACAGATTCAAAGCTGTCAGCAAAATTGTTAGCAAAATTCCCTGAAGAAATACTTGCAATTGAAAGCCTCCGGTCCTGTGATTGGAAAACCACCATAATACATAGGAAGATAAACCAGAGATGTTTGGATTTCCTTGTCAACAAGTGAGGCTGGGGCTGAAGAGATGGTTCAGTGGTCAAGAGCACTTGCTGCTCATACAAAGGACTTAGTATTGGTTCCCAGCACTCACATGGGGGCTCCCAACCATATGTAACTCCAGTTCCAGGGCATCTGATGCCCTCTTCTGACCTCTGTCTCTTGCACGTATATGGTACACATACATACACGCAGGCACACATAAATAACTACTTTTTAAGATGGGGCTGGAGTCAGGCAGTGGTGGGAAAGGACAAGGGAAGGAAGCCTTCTGGGCTTGGAGGCCTCTCAGGGGCACCCTGGCTGGTTCACCCTAAGACTCACTCCTGCGCTGACCTTCCTTATCTGCCCAGGCAGCCTCCCAGTTCCCTCACAGCCTGCCATCTTCTCAGTGGCCGATTGCTGTGTGTCAGATCCAAAAGAAACCCAGGACAAAAGACTACCTGTGGTGCCTATTAGCTTACCTAAGCGGATGCTGGCCCCCAGGCTC
This sequence comes from Ondatra zibethicus, assembly GCA_004026605.1. Classification (NCBI taxonomy): domain Eukaryota; kingdom Metazoa; phylum Chordata; class Mammalia; order Rodentia; family Cricetidae; genus Ondatra; species Ondatra zibethicus. Next base: position 17,636 of record PVIU01000374.1, on the reverse strand, counting down.
ACTCAGTATGGTGGCTCTTCTCATTCCTATATAATCCTGCCATTTTGGCCGTATGCTCTTTTGGTCAGCTTTCCCTCTCTCCTCTTCTCTCTCTCTTCCCTTCTCTCCCCCAGCGCCTGCCCCCCATCTCATCCCCTGGTTCAGTCTTCTGGTTACATTTAGTTCACTATTTTCTCTCCCTGTTCTGGACACTTCTAGATGTCCCTGGTTGTGCTCTCACTCACATCTACAATGAAGACCTCCAACCTTACCTTGGAGTGGTCATGCCCTCATTTCATCTACTGTGGTTTGGGCATATCTTCTGGTGTCCTGAGACAGTTCTCCTTGCACTGAATGGCCCAGGCCATCATTTGTGCTTGTTTTGCTCTGCCTTGTAAACCCATGGTTTCTGTATCTTCATCCCCACTGGGTAGGAACAATTTGTGACAAATTACTGGCTGTACTCACTTCTCTGTTGACTCCACACAGTAGGTGGTCTGCAGTGAGGTACAATGAAGCTAAAAGAACCAAGTTGGAACCCCACTGGTTTTGAGGGCTAGTTTGTATTTCCTGCCTTCCTCCCTCCCTCCTTCCCTTCCTTTCATTCTCTGTCTCTGTTTCTCTCTCTCTCTTTCCCTCCCCCTCCCTCCTTCCCTCCCTCCCTCCCTCCCTCCCTCCCTCCCTTCTTTCCTGTCTGTCTGTCTTTCTGCTTTTCAAGACAGTTTCTCTATGTAGCCCTGGCTGTCTTGGAACTTGCTCTATAGATCAAGCTGGCTTTGAACTCACTGAGATCCACCTGCCTCTGCCTCCCAAGTGTTGGGATTAAAGGCATGTGCCACTACCGCCTTCTGCTTGGAGGCCCTTCTTCTTTGAGCTATTTTGTAAGTCACAAATTATTTTCCTATGGAATTAGAGATGTCTCATGAGCTGGAAGACAGGCAAAGAAGCCAGGTGAAGTATAAGAAGTTAGAGTCAGTCAGTCCCTTCTCAGAACAGTGGTACCAGCCCTCCCAGACACTTATCTTTAAGTTATGAGAAATACATGCTTTAGATTCGTAGACCAGGATTTGAGCCACAGCTGTACATTTAATAGCTGTGTGACCCTGAACTGTTCAGTTTTTTTTATTTATTATGTATATAACATTCTGCCTCCATGTATGCCCACATGCTAGAGGAGGGTGCCAAATCTCATTACAGATGGTTGTGAGCCACCGTGTGGTTGCTGGGAATTGAACTCAGGACCTCTGGAAGAGTAGCTACTGTTCAGTTTTTTAAAAAACTAAATTTATTTCATGTTTATGTATGAATGTTCTGTCTGCATGTAGGATTGTGTGCATCATGTGTATGCCTGGTATCCAAGGAGGCTAGAACAGGGTTTCCTATCTCCTGGGGCTGATGTTACAGACAGTTGTGAGCCACCATATAGGTGCTGGAAATTGAACCTGGGTTCACTGGGAGAGCAGCCAGTGTTCTTAACCACTGAGATATCTCTTTAGCAAACAAATTTTTGTTTGTTTTATAACAGGATCTCAATTATTGTAGCTCGGTGGGCCTGGAACTCGAATGTAGACCAGGCTGGCCTTAATAGTAATCCACCTTAGTAAGAGTCCATCACAGTGGGGACAGACAGAAACACCAGCAGACATGGTGGCAGGGAGCAGAAGCTGAGAGTTCACATCTCCGACCACAAGCAGGAAGCAGAGAGAGTGGCCTGGTGGTGGCAGGTGGCTTTGAAACCTCAAAGCCTGCCCTTAGTGCTGCACTTCAGCAAGGCCACACCTCCTAAACCTTCCCAAACAGCACCACCAACTGGGGACCAAGACTCTGGGGGACATCTCACTCAAACCACCATGTACCTCCCCCAAGCCAACAAGTGTGGTAAGAAAAAGATGTAATTCTGCCTATATCATAGAGGTGGAGTAGGAAGTCTCCCACCATCTGTGATGGGCAGGAACACACTGAATGCTAGTGAGAACCCTTCCCATTGAGCACCCAGCCCCCACCCCACAGAGGGTAGAATGCAGGGTGATAGCTGCAATGTCCCTTGGCTTTGTAGCCCTATAGGCATTTACTCTGAAAAGGAAGTAGTTGATGGACAGGGAGAGGTTACTGAGAGGCCCTGAACTCTTATCCCTTCCATTCCCTCTGGGAAGGTGAAGCAGAAACTACCCGCTTCATTCGAAACAATTAATTTGAAAGAAAATATATATCTGGTGACAAACTCTGGAGGAAGAAGAGGAGGAAAGCCTACAAACAGAAATGCAATATAAAATTTGGAGCTCATTTCTTAAGGGCAATAACTATGAAAGCAAGGTTAGTATCCTGGGAGATGGGGTGTGGACCAGCCAGCCTTGTGCCATCCACTGAAGGCCCCCCCCCACAGGGTGCCTGCCAAGACTCAGCTTTCTTAGCTCCTCCCTCATGCCTCTCGGAGCAGTGCTGGATGGTCTCTGTGCCTTGTGGAGGAAGAGCCTGCCGCCTTGGAGGAGTCCCGTCACAGGCTGACTCAGGATGCCCTCTTTTCATTTCCTTTTTTTTTTTTTTTAAAGTTTTATTTTTTGGTCTTCTGAGACAAGGTGTCTCCACATACCCCTGGCTATCCTGAACTCACTATGTAGATCAAGCTGGCCTCGAACTCATGGAGATCTGCCTGCTCCTGCGAGTACTGCCTGCACCAGCACACTCAGTCTGGACACTCTCTATTACATGGTTATTCTGTCCCTTGTCTGTCTCCCTGTCTAGTAGGCAGGAGGAGCTAGAGTCCCTGGAACAAAGCTTGCCTTCAGTATACGCTTGTTAAATGGAAACAGCATGGGTTTGGTGTCAGGCATGGGTTCGAATTCCAGCTCCGCCGTTGGTTTCAGCTGTAGGACTGGCTCAGATACTTGTCTTAGAGTCTTGGTTCATCTGTAGACTTAGAATAAAAATGTCTGCCTCATAAGAGTGTTTGGAAGTCAGGCAAGATAGCAGTGTAGGGCTGGAGAGATGGCTCAGCGGTTGGGAGCGCTGACTGTTCTTCCAGAGGACCTGGGTTCGGTTCCCAGCGCCCACATGACAGCTCACAACTGTCTAAAAATCCAGTTCCAGGGGATCTGACACCTTCACACCAATGCACATAAAATAAAGTTAAATAAACCATAAGAAAAAAAAAAGATAGCAGTGTAATATCCATCAACACAAACTTTTTCTCCCTAGAGCCAAAGCAAAATCACCGTCCCTGCCAACATGATCCTGGCCTATCGAAAGAAGCAGCTCATCTTCGAAAACGGGTTAATATGTAAGCAAGATGCTGTGGGCACAGGAAATGGGGCCCCCGAACACATGAGTGGGTGGATGTGGATTGAGCAGAGCTCTGTATCAGCCTGGAATGGGTGGTGAGCCCAGAGGTGGAAGAGGAAGAAGGCACGAGGACCAGATTGGCTCTGGCCACACTGACCGGGAATGCACCCACCATGACATCAGCCTGCCCTGCAGGATTGCAGTCCCAGTCTCCTAACAGATTGGCAATAGCTTCTCTTTCCTTTCCTTGGTTGGGAGCAGTGTGGGGACTGGGAGGGAGGGAAAGGAGGGCATGAATACAGAAACCACTATTTTCTTATTCTTTCTTTTTTCCCTCTTTCACCTCTTGGTGTTGGCTTAGCTATTAACTTCTGGAATGAAAGAAGAAGGTCTTTTCTAGGAGGCGAGTGAGCCCCTGGGCTACCTGGTTATCGTCTCAGAGCATGCAAGGATGCTATCATTAGACAGCAGGCAATGCATGGCTGAGTCTGTAGTCGGATGTGCTCAGAAGAGGAAGCTTGTGGAGGAGCAGCTGGATGCACTGTTGGTCCAGGGCACCCAGGATCCTTCCAGGGCCACATGTTAGCATGGGGTGGGTGGAGGAACTGGACTGAACTAGTCTCAAGTACCCTGCCGTACCGCTCTTGATCACGGCCTCCCAAATCTGGACTTTTCTGACCAGGCTAGAAGGTCTATGGCTCTGTATGTGCTTCCTCTGGAACGTTTGGGGCTTTCCCTGTACCCCAAGCAGGACAGTCATATTGCCAAAGAGGCCTCAGGAAGGGATGGAGGGCATATTGTACCTTCTCTGGGTGTTGGCTGCCACTTGAGTCACTCAGGCACTGCCCTGTGGCTGCGGATCGCCGAGGATGTGGGAAGGAGCTTGCAAATATAATTTATATGCAGTAAGGGCACAGGCTTCCTGACATGGGCAATGGCAGCTCAGAGTCCAGGAATAAAAATGTCCATCACTGGGAAAAGAATGCCCATAGCAGTTAGGTGTGACTCAAAGACTCTGAAGACTTCCTCCCTTGGCAGAGCGAGGAGTTATTAGCTATGTGTGGGGCCTTACCTATCTCTAGGCCCACATACAGTGTGGCAGAATTCATCTATCCTCAGGTTCATATGATGTAACACTACCACTCGGTGGGATCAGCAGAATGGTACAGGTTGGTGTCTTAGTTAGGGTTAGTATTACATGGTATTATAAGACACCATGGCCCAAGCAATGGGGAGAGGAAATGATTTATTTGACCTATATTTCCATATCATTGTTCGTCATCAAAGGAAGTCAGGACAGGAACTCAAACAGGGCATGAACCTAGAGGCATAGCTTTCTCTTTTCTTCCTCCTTCCCTCGTTCTTCCGTTCTTTCTCCCTACCTCCTCTTGCTGCAAGTCTCTCAGGCTGGCCTTGAAGTTCCTAAGTAGTTGAGGTTGGCCTTGAATTCCTGTCTGCTCCTCCCTAGTGTTGGGATTACGGTACACCACTACACCTGGCTTTGGGAACTACACTTTGGTGAAAATTAAACAACCAAGTTTATTTCTGGATATGGCAAACTGGGGCTAAATGGGAAAACTAGGGAGATGGACGCCAGGTAAATGGGTGATGGTGGGCATGTTGGAAGAGGGAGTTTCATTTTAACAGAACAGATTAGTTTGGAAGAAGGCAAAACACATAGATGAGGTAAACAATAGCAAAAACAAAACGTAGATTAAAATAAGGTCTAGCCAGGCATGGTGGCGCTCTGTTGTGATCCCAGTTCTTGAGGCAAGATGGTCAGAAAGAAGGGCAATCCTTGGCTACATAGTGAGTTTGAGCCTGGGCTACATGAGACTATCTCGGGGGTGGGTTGGGGCAAGGTATTGTAGACTTTACAAATGAAGCCTGTTGGCACAGTGAGTCGGGTTCATAATTTCTGCCTTTATAGAAACGGCTCTAAGAAGACAGGGAACTACTGGAACTTTGAAGGAGCATGTAGAGAACACGGGGAGAAGCCTGCAGGAACTGGATGAGAATCAGAAGAATGTGCTATGCTCTGCCACTTCCTGTGCCATCAAGGAAGGGGGGCTGGAGGATCTGGAACAGAAAGTAAGGGACCCAAGGAAGAACTGGGGTGGACACAGAGGACTGTGGAGGGCAGATGGCAGGGTGGGGTCACCTGGAGAGAACCATGCTTAGCTTCCCCCTGTCCCACCCCCAGGTTTCTGATGTCTTGATCTCTGATGCTTCGACGCAGACTGAGGGCCCAGCAGGTCCTCTCATTTGCACCCTTCGTGATAATGCCCGGTGCTTGGTAAAAGCGCGTGCAGAAGCCATTCTGATACTCTTGGATGCCTTAATAGGTAAGGAGGAAATGCTGAGCAAGGAGCCTGGTGGAGAATCAAATCTTAGGGAGTGTGCATATTCCATAAGGGGGATCCCTCAGCATTTTCCAGGCCAGATATTGAGGGGGGGTCACCCCGTTCCCTCTGGTATAGTCTATAATGCTCCATATTTTAACAGGGGAGCAGGAAACATTTGGGATGTTCCCACCAGGCTTCCTGGGAGCTCTCTGAAACCGTCTGATAATGTATGTGGTGTGGTCAGCCACTGAAGATCACCACCAAAGCCACCACGTCCCTCGCCTTTTCTACTAACAACCTTTTTCTGCTTCCAGCCCTATCTGACAAAGCCGAGTATGTGAACGAAGCACTGAAGAGTGGGAAGCTGCCTTTGCTGAGGGACCAGGTGAGACACTGGGTAGAGAGGGCTAGGGCCATAGCAGAAACCAATGCCTGTGTTCTGAAAGGACCTGGAAACCCCACCGTACAGTCCTGTTTTACCCTGTGGTTACTGCCTGCTCATGACTATGCAGCAGCTTTGTGACAATTCTCTGGACATACTTACATACCAGGAGATTTGACATGCTCTGCTGCCTGCCTGTGGGCAGAGAGGAGAGAAAAAGACTAGTCCAAGATGGCGTCTGGTGCTATCCTGAGTGCCTGCTGCTATGCGGAGATGGTGTGAGGTCCTTCAACTTTGCAGGAAGAATGCCACGATGGACCCAATGTCTGTCACAGCTCAGAACAAAGGGCTGTGGCCAGCTGTTGGCCATTGTGGCGTGTGCGTGCGTGTGTGTGTGTGTGAGAGCTCCTAGCTTTTAATCTGGTGAGTTTCCTTTCAGGTGGAGTCAATCCTCCAGAAGAACTGGGGAGATCGGCTTAGCCAGGATATGCACTGTGACCCTGAGGCACAGATCTTCTGTATCCTGTATATTGCTTGCTCTCTCCTGCTAGTTCTGAATCATAAAAAGTCCGCCTGTGTCTGTTCCTAACCCAGTGTTGGCCTGGATCCTATGCATGGTCTCTGATTAAAAGTGGCAGGTTGGGAATAGTGTCTTCTCTCCTTATTGTTTCTTCCTTTTGGCATGGCTGGTTCCAAAGCCAAGGTCTTCACTACCACTAGACAAATGCTGTGACACTGAGCCACACCCCAGTCCTCCCCCTTCTCTAGAAATCTCATTAGATGACAGAAAGAGAAACAGGCTAGGAGTGGTGGCACATACCTGTAATCCCAGCACTCAGGAGGGGAGGGGAGGGGAGGGGAAGGCCAGGAGTCCAAGGCCATTGTACTCGTCAGGTGCTTAGAGGAGCAGAACTGGTAGGATGAATATACAAATAGTCATTCATTTCATATATAGAAAGGGGGTTTATTAGAATGGCTTACAGGCTGTGGTCCAGCAAGTCCAACAATGGCTGTCTATCAACATAGAATCCAGTAGTCATTCGGTTCTCGAGGCTGGATGTCTGGTCTTCAGTATATGCCAGAATCTCAAAGTAGACTGTCATGCCAGTGAAGGGATGGACCTGCCAGCAAGAGCAAGCAGGCAGAGAGACCAAGCTTCCTCCTTCTGTGCCCTTTATATAGGCTGCCAACAGAAGATGTAGCCCAGATTAAAGGTAGATTTACCACCTCAAAAGATCTGGGTTAGAAATGTGTCTTTCCACTTCAGATGTTTTAATTAAGAAAAAAATCTAACCTAGATCCAGAAAGACAAATATCATATGTATTTATTCATAAGTGGCTTTTAGACATAAAGAGAAAACCAGCCTACAGTCCACAACCCCGGAGAACCTAGACAAAAAAGAGGACACTAAGAGAAAAATACATGGACCTACATAAGAAGGAGAAAGAGACAAGATCTCCTGGGTAAATTGGGAGCATGGGGGCCACGGGAGAGGGTAGAAGGAGAGAGGAGAGGAAGGGAGGGTAGTGGAGAAAAATGTATAGCTCAATAAAAATAATAAAAAAGATTAAAAAAAATCCTTCACAGATATGTCCAGCCATTTGGGTTTTATTTAATTTCAGATTAACTAAATTGACAACTAAGAGCAGCCATCACAACTGTTGTCTGCCACTTTGAGAATTTTGAGGCCAGCCAGGGCTACATGAGATCACATCTCAAAAGACAAAAACAAACAAACAAACAAAAAAATAAAACAAACCAAACTCACGAAGCAATAGGGAAAAAGAACTGGCTAAAGAGGCCTAACTTAACATTAGTGCAGCCATGATGGGCTGCAGACTAATAATACTGGGACTAGGCTCCACCCTTAAAATAGCCAGGGAAAAAACACAAACTGTACCCTACGGGGGACCAATCAGAATTGAGACAAACAAGTACTAGATGCTCCAGAACATTAGGAATAGCTTACCTAACTTGTATATAGGTTAGAATTTTCCTTGCAGCAATGTAGTACCAATCCCTGTTTGTCAAGACTGTTGCCCCACTCCTGCCCAATCAGGAGTTCAACCCCTATCTGAATCCAGAGTTCCCCTACCCTTTACTCCTTAAAAACCGTGCCATAGCTGAGCTCAGAGCTCTCCCTGATCCAACTGTTGTGTCGGAACGGATGGAGGGCCCATGCTTGAGCCTGCAATAAAGGCTCTTTGCTTTTACATAGGAACTGGGACTCTTGGTGGTCCCTGGGGGTCTCATGATGTGGGCATAACATTGGCAACAGAAAAGAGGTTTAAACACTTTTTTGGGATCTAGAAAGCAACGCAAGCTGTGTGGTGTGGGCCTGAGGGAGCAGAGGAGTGCACAAGAGAATGTTGTTTTCATCACAGGTATTCTAGAAGAACTGCAGAAGCTCAACACCAGAAACCTACGATCCCCCAACCCGTCTGGCTAATGGAATGAATACAGTTTTGTTTTGTTTGGTTTTTTTGGTTTTTCAAGACAAAAGTTTTGGCCTCAAACTCACAAAGATCCCCTGCCTCTGCTTCCCGAGTGCTAGGATTAAAGGCGCATGCCACCACTGTACCTGAAGGATTCTAAGCCCACAGACACATCACACAGGCGCGTGAACATCAGTGTTTGCTGCTCCATTCTTCACAGCACCTAAGCAGTGGAGGGAGCCTACATGTCCACCAGTACATGGATGGGTAAAATGTTTGGTCAGAAGCATCACCTCAGCTCCCTGATATACAGCTCCTCTTATACAAAGAGTCTGGAATATTTAGTCAGGGGCTTCACCGCAGCCCCCTGGTATCCAGTTTTGGAATTGTGGGTGGAAAACTCCATTCCAAGCTCCCTCCCCTGGGAAGTTGCCTTAGTCCAAACTCCACCTCTGAGAAAGCCGGCCAAATGGTTAACCCCTCCCCAGGGAAGGTCAGGACCACTCCCACAGGCTATTTAAGCTGCCCCCAGAGAATGAACATGTGGTCTCCTCTCTCTTTCCCTCTCCATGTTTCCCCAGGGCCACCCGGGAGCATTCCATTAAACATGGGCATCTTTAATTCTGTCTGATTGGGATTATTTGCGTAGGCAGAGAGGCTCGCCTAAGAAAATAACTAACATGAAAATGTGGTCCATACATCCTATGGGGTTTGTGCAGCTGAAAAGACAAATGAGATACAAAAAATGGAAATATTAAAATAGGTTGGACATAAAGGCACGCACCTTTAATTCCAGCACTAGGGAGACAGAGGCAGGAGGATCTCTCTGAGCTCAAGGTCAGCTTGGTCTACATAGCAAGCTCCAGGATAGCCAGGACTACATAGACAGACTCTGACCAAAAAAAAAAAAACAAAAAAAAACCCAACCCAAAACAAATTTAAACACACACACACTCACACATACATAAATATACACGCACACACTTGTACACACACACTCACACACTTGCACACAGATGTGCGCACACACACTTTTACACATACTTCCACACTCACACACACACATGTGCCCACAAACAGGACCTGCACTGGAGAATGTGCTAGCTCTGTCTCCCTTCAAGGTGACCATTGGACTCAGATTTTGCCTAGGGTTCTTAGTTTGGGGGAGTCTCCCCGACAGGGATGGCACATACTTTTAAGTAAAATACAAGCCAAGGGAAAATCCTAATATAAATTACAAGTTTTTTTGGGTTTTGTATCTAATGGTACTAAAATATACATATAAAATCTGTGGGGGTAAGCTAAGACCAGTTTTTAAAACAGAAAACTATGAACTGGCCTAATTATTTATATTAGAAGAAAAAAAATCAGGGCTATAGCCTGTAGAGCTGGGTCAGTAATTAAAGCACTTACCACATAAGCAAGCAGTAGGACTGGAACCCAGATCCCCAGAAGCCAAACAAATGCTATTTCAGGTGTGGAGACCGCCTGGATTGCAGCCTCGGAAGGGGAACCTGGAGGAAGCTGGTTACCGAGAGCAGCCATATCCATTAGCTCTAGGTTTGACTGAGAGACCCTGCCTCAAAGGTGGTGGAAGACTGAGTGGAGACTCAGTAATAGCAGTCTAACGAGTGTGGTCAAGGGAAGATGCAGGTCAACCTTCCTCACTAGCTTAGAGGAAAAAGCAGAAAAAAACAAACCAAGCAATAAAAAGGATCTCTCCTTGCTAATCTGAGGTTTCAATCTGGTTTACATTGCAGATTTTAGCCCATTTACAATTTTAACTGGGCATGGTTGCTCATTCCTATAGTCCCAGCTCTCAGGATATAGGCTGGAAGATTTCAGCAAATACCAGGCCAGCTGGGGCTACACGGAGAGACTCTGTCTCAAAACAAACAAAATAAGCCAAGGAAAGAAATTTAAGGAGGAAAATGATGTGATTGTTTCAATAGAAATGAAAAAGCACTCTGCTAAATTCAGTATGTACTCATTTCCTAGGAGACCAGGAACACACTCCCAGGCACTGCTTTAACCTGGTCAGAGTACACGAAAACACACAGTAAGCTAAGCCACCACAGAGGAAATGTTTATGTGCGTTCTCTCTGGATGTGGCAAGATGGGCATGCACACGCACACTGGCTCCTCTTCACACTGCACAGGAGAGCCAGCAAGACCGGGACAGCAAGGGCAAGAGGCCAAGGAGGTGAGACCTGTGAAAGCAGAAGGCAGAAGACGACGTCACCGTACTGTGTCGAGATGATCAAATATATGCATCAAAACTGCAGATTTACAGACGAATTATAAAAAGAAAATACAGTATTTTGATACAATCAATATTTCCTAGACAGATCACCAATAAGTGCAAAATGAAATTTGTACAATATGAAATACTTAGGAAAGTATTAGACAAAGGGTATAAGAGGGCTCTACTTCCTTGTTACTATGAGAGATCTTAGAGAAGATTAAACGAAAGATAAATATAATACCAAAGAGTTAGAAGACACAATACTGTGAGAGTATTGGCTTTTCTCACAGTAACTTACAGATCAGTACAATCTCAGTGTTTGCCTGTCTGATCTGAAAATGCAAAAGATTAAAACCAGCCACAATCTTCAAAAAGAACACTGATTATTTATTGATTTATTTTTATTTTTGTATATGTGTGTGTGTTCCTGCATGAGCTCGGGGGCATCAGGTGCGTGCAGTACCTAAGGAGGCCAGGAGAGGGTGTTGCATTCCCTGGTACCGGTGTTACAGGAGGTTGTGGGCTGCCTGATGTGAGTACTTTGGACTGAATCCAGGTCTTCTGCAAGAGCAATAAGTGCTCTTAACAGCTGAGTCACCCCTCCAACCCCCACCACAATATTCTTCAAAAAGAACAAGGTAGAAAAACTTGTTCCCCTAGATTAAAGACTGATTATAAAACATGTAATATTTCAGTGCAACGTTGGAGCTGCTGTAGACAAAAACAAAAGCAGATGAGATGCCTCCGAAATGGATCCCATGTGTACCAGGACATCTGATACATGAGAGAATAATGACTGAGGATTAGTGGGAAAGGCTAGTGTCAGGACAATGGGACAAGCCCAGAGGGAATTATTGAAAGTCCATCCCTTCACGCAGTATTCACTCCAGAAGCACTCTGATTCAACCTGTAAAAGGCAAAACTGTAGTTACAGTAACATCAAAACTTCAGTTTCATCAAAAACATATCACAGATGGGGTAGAGGCAGCACAGAGTGAGAGACACTACTCAAAACGAGGCACCTTTCAGAGACAGCATCCAGGACGTGAAGGGGCTTGTACAGGCCAGTAACAAAAGCATGAACCACAGACAAAGAGATGAGTGATTTCAACAGCATTATTTTTTTTCTTTTTTCTTTCTTTCTTTCTTTTTTTTTTTTTTTTTTGGTTTTTCGAGACAGGGTTTCTCTGTGGCTTTGGGGCCTGTCCTGGAACTAGCTCTTGTAGACCAGGCTGGCCTCGAACTCACAGAGATCCGCCTGCCTCTGCCTCCCGAGTGCTGGGATTAAAGGCGTGAGCCACCACCGCCCGGCTAACAGCACTATTTTTATTGTTTCTATTAAAATGTCTCATATGTTCATGTGTTTGGAAACCTCCGCTCCAGTTGGAAGTATTGTTTTGGAGGTGGATTGGAGGGCCTAGGTCCTGACACAGGTCACACAGGGTAGGTTAGGTCTTAAGGGTGACAGCTTAGCTCTGCTTTCAGATCCCACAAAATGTGCATAGGTCACTTAGCAAACTTCTGCTGCCCCGGGTGGGGCTACCCCAACGGTTCCACCTTCCCTACCACCATAGACTGGCATTCCCTAAGTCAGGAGCCAGCAAGAACTTTCATACAACGCAAACTGGTACAACCAACTTGAATAAGAGTCTGGATTATACATGGAAGAGTTGTCTTTGATGGTAGGTAGCTCAGTGTTTACTGGATGTGCTGGCTCGCTTTAGGACAACTTGACACAAGCTGGAGTCATCAGAGAGGAGGGAGCCTCCGCTGAGAAAATGCCTCCACAAGATCAGGCTGTAGGCAAGTCTGTAGGGCATTTCCTTAATCAGTGATTGCTATGGGAGGGCCCAGCCCATTGTGGGTGCCACCCCTGGGCTGGCTGAGCAAGGCAATAAGCAGCACTCCTCCACGGCCTCTGCATCAGCTCCTGCCTCCAGGTTCCTGCCCTGCTTTTGATGTTTTCAATGATGAACTGTTATATGGAACTGGGAGCGAAATAAACCCTTTCCTCTCCAAGTTGCTCTTGGTCATGGTGTTTCATCACAGAAATAATAACCTGAGGGGACGTCTCTGCAGGTGTTATGAAGAGGTGAGATGAAAACTTAGTTCAGATTGACTTCATCAACCTGGATTAAGACTTCAGGGAGGGGGGTGGAGAAATGGCTCGGAGGTTAAGAACACTGGCTGCTCTTCCAGAGGACCTGGGTTCAATTCTCAGCACCCACATGGCAGCTCACAACTGTAGTTCCAAGGGATTGAACACCCTTACATAGACATGCATGCAAACAAAAAAACAATTCACATAAAACAAAAATAAATAAATAAAAAATACAAGACTTCAGAAAGTCTGATACCAGGCAGTTTATTGCCAATATCTTTAAACAGCATAATTTGGAAAAAAGTTTCCTGGTGTAATATAATCCTCAGTGCACAAGAAAGCATAGTTACATCAAAATCAACTCAGGGTATATGTCATTTCTTTCAAGAAGATGGAGATACCTGTGTATACTAACTTAAGGGCCTAGGGAAGGATCTGGCTTGGTATTGGCCATACAGATAGTGTAGAGGTCATATGAGCTGTTAGCCATCTCTGATCCTGTTGTGGGAGCTTGGGGGAGCCCCTGGCTACACAGATAATGTAAGGATCATTTAGACTATTAGGTTGTGGGAGCTTGGGGAGCCCCTGGCTATAAGGGTCATTTAGGTTACTAGGCACCTCTAGTCCTGGTTATAGGAGCTTGATATGGCCTGGCATTATGCAGACCACCATGCTGTCCATCACTTCCTGGAACTGGAATTATGGACAGCTGTGAGCTGCCATGTGGGTGCTGGGAATTGAACCGGGGTCCTCTCCAAGAGCAGCTGAGCCATCTCTCCAGCCTGAAATGTTGTTCTTCAAAGCTTGTATGATCAGTAATTTTCTTTTACTTCAATGGTATTTTGCATATGGCCTGAAAATTTTACTAAAGTGTATTATTTGAACTATACAGTAAATGCACTAATGTTTTTAGCGGTTTCAAGCAAAAGCACCCACAAGTCAGAAAGGCAAGACTCCTACAATTAAAGCTTAAGCCTTTCAGCACTGCAGAAGTCAGATGGATATTAGACCAAACAAATGTGATCCAAATATTCCTCATTAATAATCTACTAATGTTGGAAAATACCCTTGTAGCAGTTCAAAGCACAAAACGTTATTTAACAGTGATGTTTGGTAGATAACAGGCGACATTTGACTTCTAAGCCCTACAAAGGGACACTGATAGACTCAAGATGAAAGAGGGCCGGGACTTTCCCAAGACTACACGGTGAGGACGAAGTGACAGTATCTGTCTTTATTGAATAATGTGAAGATGTAACTTTGTTGCCATTTCAGGACCTTTTTATGCTAATGAAAGAGAAGATGACAGTCACTGAACTTAATTTCTGTTTTACCATTCAACACACCCTTCCTATTTTGCTGTATTATATCTAAATGGGTTATTTTGGATTAGGGTGCTGTGGGTGGGGGAGTGTGACCCAGTAAGCCACCAGGAAACAATTTCAAAGCTCAAAATAAATAGTGAGCAGGGGAACCAAAAGTTGACTTCTGGGTGCAGACTCAGTAGCTAATTTAATTCATTATAACTCTCTAAGTAGGCAGATTCAGGCCTGGCATGGAGACAAACACCTGCAACCCCAGGACTTGGGAGATAGAGGAAAAGAGGCTTAGGAAATCAAAGTAATCTTTAGTTACAAGTCGAGGCTAGCTTGGTCTACAGAAGACCATGTCTCAAAAGATCAAATAACATCACGAGAGACAAAGTAAAGATTGCCAAGGTCATGTTTAAGTAGGTAAAGTCAAGTAAGAGGATCCTAGCTTGCTACCCAGAGCCCATGTAAGAAAGCTGGGTGATGGCAGCTGGGGAGACAGCTCAGTGGTTAGGAGCATTTGTGGCTCTTGCAGAGGGTCACAGTTTGGCTCCCAGAACCCATGCTGACCAACTCACAGCTGCCTGCAAATCACTTCCAGAGGAGACAAAGAATGTCCTCTTTTGGCCTCTGGAGCATCCATACTGACATATGCATGCACACAGATAAAAACAAAACAAAGTACACAAGCATCTGTAAATATACAGCTGGATGTGGTGGCAGAGAAATAGACAGGGGCATCCCTGGGTCTCACCAGCCAGTTAGTCTAGATGAATTGGCAAGCCCCAGGTCCTAGTGAAAAGACGTGGTTTCAAATACAACACAACAAAACAAAAGAACCCAAGCTAGGTAGTAGCAAGAACAGTATGTGAGGCTGACTCCTGGTATCCATAAGCATGCAAACACACGTGTAGCAGAAGGCACATGAACACCACACAACACTCTCTCACACACACTCACATACATGCACACGCAAACGCCAACAAAGATTCAAAGGTAGCATGAGGATGTTCCTGCTCAGAAGTTTATTATTTAATAGGAATTACAGGAATCACAGGCTGGCCTGCAATTCGCTGTGTAGCCCAGGTTGGCCTCAGCCTTGCCGCAACCTTCCTGCCTGTACCTCTCAAGAGCTGGGATCACAGGCGTGAACTACCACAGCCAGCAACAACGTTTAATACATTTTACAAGGATGAAGCTTTAAAGTATAAAAGACAAGAGTGTGATGCTTGAAAAAATCACCAATGGGAGGGGGACAAGGAAGAAAGCGATGGGTGAACAGCACGACTCTAATGAAGTGAATGCAAAGAGCAGAAGGGAAAGCGGGTGTGGTGGCTGTAACTGTAATCTCCGCAACCAGAAGGCAGAGGCAGGAACACTACAATGACTCCAAGGCTAGCATGGGCTAAGAGTAAGCTGGTGTCTCCAAAACACATACGCACAAAATAAAGGAAGGAAGGGATGAAGGGAGGGGAGAAGGGAGGAAAGGAGGAAAGAGGGGGAGGGGCTCTACACATGAGGAATGAATGTAGTTTGTCCAGGAGGCAGAAAAATGAGGCTGGTAAGAGGGAAGAGCTCAAACTGAGATTTTTTAGATTTTCAGAGCTCTCTCTCCTCACCTCCCCCCCCCCCCCCACAGAAGGTCTCAAGCAGCACAGGCTGTCCTTGAATTCCTCTTGACTGTTGGGATTGCAGACACGATGCCTGGCTGTGGGAGAAATAACACGTTTCGTTCAATGTGTCAGTGCGGCAATGGCAGCAGTCAGAGCCGACCACGCAAGGCTCTGGGCACCAGCTTTGAGATCTGGCCGTTCTGACTTCATTCCCCATGATTTCTCCTTACTTACTGCTTTTTCATTTTTCTCCGATTCTAGGACTTGACTCCAGTCCTGGCCGCCCAAGGCTAGCACTGGCGCTCTACTGCGGGGCCACACTCATGGCTCCCCATTGCTCCTCCTTAGGAGGCTTTTTAGGCATTTCTTTCATAATTGCCTCCTTAAGAAATTTTAATGCAAATTGACTCTGGATTATTTACAAGGTAAAAGTACTATAACTCTCATGATAAGCTAGTTAGTTATCATGACTACTGCTAGTTATCAGCTATCAATTTTTTCCAACTGCACTTTATAAAATATAAGTCAGTAGATGTCACAACTCAAAAATGATTAACTTCATTTGCTTAGCACTGAGAAGGCCATGGACAATTGAAACCTTGTATGTACACACCTCTTCAACAGAACTGCCTTCTTTTTAGTGACTTTAAAACGATGACTAGAAAATTACCATCCCTGACTTCAAACTCTACTACAGAGCTATAGTACTGAAAACAGCCTGGTACCGGCATAAAAACAGACAGGAGGACCAATGGAACAGAATGGGAGACCCAGATATCAATCCACACACCTACAAACACCTGATTTTTGACAAAGAAGCAAAACATATAAAATGGAAAAAAGAAAGCATATTCAATAAATGGTGCTGGCATAACTGGATATCAACATGTAGAAGAATGAAAATAGATCCATGTCTATCGCCACGCACAAAACTCAAATCCAAATGGATCAAAGACCTCAACATAAAGCCAGCCATACTGAACCTCAGAGAAGAGAAAGTGGGAAGTACACTTGAACGCATAGGCACAGGAGACCACTTCCTAAATAGAACCCCAGCAGCACAGACACTGAGAGAAACAATAAATGGGACCTCCTGAAACTGAAAAGCTTCTGTAAAGCAAAGGACACGGTCAACAAGACAAAACGACAGCCTACAGAATGGGAAAAGATCTTCACTAACCCCACCATCAGACAGAGATCTGATCTCCAAAATATACAAAGAACTCAAGAAATTGGTCATCAAAAGAACACATAATCCAATAAAAAAATTGAGGACAGACCGAAACAGAGAACTCTTAACAGAGGAATCTAAAATGGCTGAAAGACACTTAAGGAAATGTTCAACATCCTTAGTCATCAGAGAAATGCAAATCAAAACAACTCTGAGATTCCATCTTACACCTGTAAGAATGACCAAGATCAAAAACACTGATGACAACTTATGCTGGAGAGGTTGTGGGGTAAAGGGAACTCTTCTGCACTGTGGGGTAAAGGGAACTCTTCTGCACTGCTGGTGGGAACGCAAGCTGGTACAGCCCCTTTGAATGTCAGTGTGGCAATTTTTCAGAAAATTAGGAAACAACCTTCCTCAAGACCCAGTAATACCACTTTTGGGTATATATCCAAAGGATGCTCAATTGTGCCACAAGGACATGTGCTCAACTATGTTCATAGCAGCTTTGTTTGTCATAGCCAGAACCTGGACACAACCTAAATGCCCCTCGATCGAAGAATGGATAAGAAAATTTGGTACATTTACACAATGGAGTACTACACAGCAGAAAAAAATAACGACAGCTTGAATTTTGCAGGAAAATGGATGGAACTAGAAAACATTATTTTGAGTGAGGTAACCCAGACACAGAAAGACAATTATCACATGTACTCACTCATAGGTGGTTTTTAAACATAAAGCAAAGAAAACCAGCCTACAAACCACAATCCCA